>OW284514.1:61346273-61946273 GCA_935413205.1 Polydrusus cervinus
ACATTTTAAAATGCCTCGTCCTTTAACATTAGTTGAGAAGGCACAAATAGTGACAAAAATTGAAGACGGATGGTCAATTCGTGCCCTAGCACAATTTTATGGCAGAAATAAGAGCACAATTCTAGAAATTAAAAAGCGTTGGGAGCAAGAAGGGTCTTTGAAAAGAAAGGAGGGTTCCGGTCGTCCTAGAGTTACCAGTCCCGAAGAGGATGCTATGCTTCTGGAGCACTTAAGAGATCATGCCTTTGAAGTGGCGAGGAAAGCTATAAATATCACAGAATCTACTGGCTTTCGACCTACCGCCAGTAGAAGAATTAATGAATCAGAGTTAAAAAATCGCATTGCGGCGAAAAAAATTAAATTAACAGAAGAACGAAGGCAGTCGCGGTTACTTTTTACATTAAATTACATATATCGCGAACCTGAATATTGGAACAGGGTAGTATTTACGGATGAAAAAACTTTCCAATCTACTTATAACGGACAAATTCGGGTGTATCGACCAGATGGGACAAGATTTGAAGAGCGTTATACTAGCGACCTTGCTTTTAGATCTGGGCGTTTTTCTGTCAACATATGGAGTTGGATAAGTGCCCATGGGCTTGGTGTATGCTGGCGATTGGAGGGAAGATTTAATTCTGAAAATTATCTTAATGTTCTGGAGTATATTATGCTCCCATCTGTTAGGTCCATTTACCCCAATAATTATTTTATTTATCAACACGATAATTGTCCCGTGCACACTGCAAATGCTATTAAGGGCTAGTTTTAAAATAATAATGTAGAAGTATTACCGTGGTGGCCTTCATTCAGTCCGGATATTAATACAATAGAAAATGTGTGGGCTATAATTGTAAAAAAAATTTATAACCGTAATTTCTTGCCTCAAAATTCTACTGAATTGTGGGAAATAATTCATGAATGCTGGGAGGAGCTTGACCCAATTATTATAAGAAATAATAGATTGGCTCAAGTGATCGAGAAACAAGGTTCAATGACCAAATATTAGTTTTTATACCTACTATCTTATTGTTCTTGTTTAATATAATATTCAATTTGTTCGCATTTTTATAAAATTATTATAAATATAAAATATTCCTTACCATTTTACTTAATTTTTTTTAATTACTTCCTCTACGCCAATGATTTGCATTTATTGCATATAACCTTAAACATACGTCTCTGATAACCTCAAAGAAATAATCACAAAAGCCTGTTTCAAACTGCTTAAATAATACAAAAACTAATCATAAGATTTGTACGGGTTTTTTATGAACAGAACTGTACGTCATCCTATTAACCACGCAATTGTTACGACGTTCCATTCTTTGGATACTATTACGTCAAATTTTTTAAAAACGCACCTGGAATTTTAAATACAGTTTTGGGGACTTCTAAGCTTTAGAAAGTTAAAACAATTTAAATGTGTTTTAAATTTTAACGTTCCGTCCTCATAAAAGTATGTTAAAAATGTATAAAGAATGTCATCTTAGGCGTCGTTTATTATAGGCAGTTAGTATTCAATTATAAATACGTGATATCTTTTTTTTTTCATTCATGTTCATTCACTTTTCCACGTAAACGCTATTAAATAGGTAATCGATGTAAATCTTATCAACGCTAAACTTCATGCATTGCAATGTGCATTAGATTAAGAACCTTGAAGAATTGACGTATAAATTTACTAATTATTTACTGGTGTCAGAGAGCTGGCGGCAATTTTAATTAAGTCATTTAAACAAACTAGTTACAAAACTAAGTTACATAAGCTACCAATTGAAAACAAAAGCGATTATATGCTAAAAGTATCATGCAGTGACAATAAATGTCAATAAAATTTAAAAACATTTCTCACTTAATTTTTGGTAGGTTAGTTATTTTTCCCAAAATGAGCAGATAAAACCAACAACACAAAGTCGATAATCTTATTTAAAGAGGGTCACGCACTAAGTATATCCAAAGAAATCGGTACACAAAAAAGTAATGTTCAAAAATTGAAGCAGCAATGAGAAAATAAATCTAAATAGAATGTCTGAAAGCGGAATGAAGCGAATATTATCAAATGAACAATATAACACAATATAACTTGTATACTTTTTTAGAAAACCATCCATTTCAAACAGCCATGAAGGTGCATAGATTAACTTTATTGACTTTGATTGGGTAGCAAGAAGCCGTGTAAAAGAAACATCTAATTTAAGAAATCATGCAAAGAGAGGAGGATGGAATTTGCTTTGTAATAATGACGGGAATGGTTCGGTTATTAGGAAAATGTTTTTTCCGCGGATTAAAAGACCTTTCAATCCTATTGCGGTGGACAGGTAGGAACTTACCGACCTGCAAATACCAGATTTAAAGAAAAAGTTATGATTTTCATCCAGAAAATAGTGAACAATTGTGAAACAAAATAGAAAAATGTAAATGAAAATGACTGTTACTTATTTGTCAATCAATTTATCTTTCAAAAGCTGTTTCATAGAACGTTACCAAGTTGGGCCCTTTTACAGACTGCCTGATAATTACATTCAACAGTTGGGCCCCGATATGTCAAAGAGAGTATTAATAACGCTGCAAGAACCCACCTTTAATATTGTAAACTATTTTGTATAACAGGCAAACCTCTAAGCTCAATAGCTTTACAGAAGTCAGTTAGTTTCAATGGCACTATGATCGAAAACCTGAGAGAAGACGTCAAAAAGGTCAAGGAGGAGAACAAAAGCTTAAGAAAAGAACAAATGATTCTTAAAAATAGAGTATCTGAACTGGAGCAAGAAGTAATTCATATAAAAAAGACTACAGTACCCTCCACTGATGAATCTGAGAGGCAGAAAAATATTGTTGTGGTTGGTATTTCCGGCGACGAAAATGTAAAGGGAGATATCAGGAAAATCTTGGGTGGACTAAATCTGGAGGATATTCTGGAGAACGACTACGATGTTAAAGTTTTACCCAGTAGGGAGGCGTGCAAACCTGTGTTGTTGACATTTAAACAGCAGGATGTCAAGAAAAGGGTGCTAGAGAGAGGGAGGTTAGTTGCATTGAACACTACGATGTGTGATATAGCAGCAGATCCTCCCAGGAGAATTTTTCTTAATTTAGATTTACCTAAACATACTCGTGATATTTTTAAAAGGGCTAGAGAATTAAAAAAGCATGGATATAAGTATGTTTGGTGTAGGGAAGGTAATATCTTTGTTAGAAAGACAGATCAGGGATCTGTGATTAAAATATTAACTTCCAGTCAAATTGATAGTTTAATGGCTTAAAAAAAAAAAAAATTTTTTTTTTACATACTTATGTTGTTTATATTTCTCTAGATTTACAATGGCTAATAGACTTAACGTAGCTCATATTAATATAAGGTCATTGGTTCCAAAATTGTTTGAAATAAAAAAATTACCCTAGGTCTAAGAAAATTGATATACTGGCAGTTAGTGAAACCTGGCTTACTAGGGAAATACTGGATGAGGTTGTCAGAATAGATGGTTATATTACTGTAAGGAGCGATCGTTCTGTGGGTCGCGGAGGAGGAGTTTTATTTTACATAAGGCATTCAATAAAATTTTCTATTGTAGATAATATCACAGCAAATAACGCAGAACAACTTTGGATTAAATTTAAACTAAATCAAAATAATAACATAATTGGTGTTGTATACAGACCTCCTCCTCTTGTTGGCTTTACAGATTTTTTAACTGAGTTTGAGGAAAATGTTTGTCAATTAATTAGGACAATGTTATGTGAATCTCTAGTCTTGTCACATTTTAATTATGCGGATGTAGTGTATGGTCCTTGCCTATTGGACGAGGATGTTCGTCGTATTCAGCTGATACAAAATTGTTGTGTAAGATTAATAGGTGGCATTCGAAAATATGATCGTGGTGTTTCTGCCAAAATTCGGGAACTTAAATGGTTAAAAATGGACGAAAGACGGGTGCTGCATGCTCTTACTTTATATAATAAAATTATATGTAAAAAGTGTCCAGATTATCTTTATCAGAAAATTAAGTTTCGAAGTGATTCACATAATCTTGATTTACGTCATAAGCTCATTATTACCCCCCCCAATTTATCGAACAAATTATTTTCAAAGATCTTTTTCGTTTAATATAGCAAAATTGTATAATAAAGTTAAACCAGAATTAAAACTGTTTACAGGTTATAAGTTCAAGCGATTAATAAAAGCTTCAATAGATAGCTATATGTAATAATAAAGTCTACTGTAAATTTTGATCCTCATCCAGTTCTCTCTTAGGTGCATATCTGCAATAATTAATATGTATATTGCTAAATATCTATCGTATTTTTTAATAATTTTTTTTTTCAGTGTAACATCGCGGTTTTTTTTCTTGTATATACCAAATTGCTTGTCAGGTTTTCTCTGCATACTTTGACTGCTTGCTGTGTTTTGTATTCTTTTTATTTATTTCTTCATATTTTGAACACAGCAGGCTGTTAGGAGTGTGATACCTACAGTAATATTAATTAATAGTGTTTAAGTATATTTAGGTTAAGCTAGGAGGCCCAGCCTCAACTTCGCCTTTTGTGAAAATTCTCCTTTTTTTTACAATAAAGTCTTTTATTATTATTATTATTATTATTATTATTATTATTATTATTATTATTATTATTATTATTATTATATTAGCATTAGAAGAACGTCTATTACGTTCCTATCTTAAGTTTTTATTTTCTACTTAAAAAATTTACTTCGGATTTCATAATTTTTTCATTTTATTCAAAAAGAGGCCAAATAAAGGTCTCTTTAACTTAATTATCTACGGTTTAAAGTTTCGAAAATTTTAATTATCAATATTGTTTATAAATTAATAAAAACGAAAATAAAATTTTGGTAATTTTGAAATTATTTAGTTTTTTGCTAAATTTATAAACAATATTATTTTAACCGGAAATTTTGTAGAAAGAGGACAAGACCGGTATTTGGCCGCTCTAAGAACAAAATTAAAATATTGATCAAAGAAAAGACGTTATGGCTTGTACAGCAATTGAATTCTATAATGAAGTATAATTAATCTTATCGAAATAGATTGTTCTTTAACGATCTGTATATATTTTTAAGTAATATTTTTTCGAAAGAACGCCACTGGGCCTTCAGAAACAAAAACTGCTACGACCATTAAGATTAGGGGGGATTTTAAATGAAAACTCACTTTGGGCAGAAAATGTAATGCCAAACTATATAAAATATTTTATAAATCAAGATTTTCCTGTTAATAATAAACAAAAATATAACTTCAATGCAACCGATTTTTTGTATATAATAATTTAATATATATCAACTATTCCATAAAGTAGAATTGACATACCTTAAGTATTGTGTCAATTTTAATACAAACTTCTTTGTCTTTACAGAAAGATATTTTAAGGAATGGTATATTATGATAATTTGGCAATGTCTCAAAATATGTTTGAACCAAATATTTCGACTATGCTCTCTAGGGTGGTCCATTTTTTTAAAATATAAATGTTGGGGTTCCACAAGGTTTCCTTTATTCCGAATGTACTAACTAATATCTGTATCAAAATTCAAAGGTCAATCGGGCAATATTTAGAGGTCACAACGATTTATCGTTTTTAGGGGGATCACATCTTACAACTATACTATAAAGCACATATTTTTAGTTAAATATTATATTTATAGGGGATATTACTATTCTAGAGTTATTTTCACACCGTTAGAATTGGAAACAGTGGAACATCCCTCCCTACATTAATCAACGAATAGAAGCAAACATTGTTTCAGGTATTCTTTATTCCTTTAAGTAAAAGTAAATGTTTTAATAAGTGCCACCCCTTTTTCTGTCCAATCATTTAAAACTTTTAATTGGCCAACTATTTCTACCATTTTCACATACATTTCGTTCTCCTTCCGCATTGTAAGGATAAATTATAGCATCTCCTTGTCCTTTTTTAAGTATTTAACAAGAGTATATTGAGTAACTGAGAGGATTTTGATAGTTAAACACTTTATTGTCATATTGTCAAGTCTTTTAACGTCTTTGCATTAGGTGTTAGCTAGCTATTTCTAACCATCTCTTTTGGACTTATCTCTTATATCTTATTCTTTTTTCGGAAATATTACTCTAGAGTCTAGAGTATAGAAAAGTTGAACCAAACAGAATTAGAACGTTTCAAAAGCATCACACACATTTCACCGTGATCTTTAGTATTTGTTGAAACTTTCTAATTTTGATTGGTACACTTTTTTGATATTCTCGAGTAATAATTCCAAAAAGAATAAGAGATGGTTAAAATAGCTAGCTAACACCTAATGCGAAGACGTTAAAATACTTGACAGTAAAGTGTTAACTATCAAAATCCTCTCGAGTCATGTGTTACTCAATATATCATAGTGCTGATTACCTGCTTAAAAAAGGACAAGAAAAAGCTATACATCTCTTCTTACAATGCGGAAGGAGAAATGTATGTGAAAAAATATTGCCCGATGGACCTTCATTTTAATACGGATATTAGTTAGCATATTTGGAATAAAGTAAACCTTGTGTAACATCAACATTTTATATTTGAAAAAAATGGATCACCCTACAGGTAAATACATTTAAATATACCGGTCGTTGGGATGAAATGACGTGATGGTATCCCTTTAAGCAACTTTGTAGGGTTCGGGGCCCAAAGGACACTGGCGTTAGGTAGTCAGGCTACCCTTTTTAATTTCAATTGTAAAGTAGAAGATTGAAATCACTTATGAAGCTTACGGAAACAAAATAAGATCAATGTTGCTAGCTCTTCGCCTTAATGGGTTTAGACAACCTTAGACCTTTTTACCCTCATTATCAGTACTTTACCAATTATTTTAAAGAACTTCCAATACAATATACTTTTAATGGTTTTAGGGCATCAAATCAAAGGAAAAATACTGACTTAACTCGAAATTAAATAATATATTTTCTTGTAGATTTATGAGATTTAAATTGTTCAATTTTGACATAATTACCTAATCTATTTTTGATAGCTTTATCTATAAGGAACAATATTCTTAATGTTTATTTTATGACTATAAAAGGATATAAAAAAAATTACGCCATAATGACTTGAAATCCCCCTAATTAAAAAGTACACTTGTTGACGTCATATTCGCGTACTTTTCATTATTTCCGTAGGCCTTGGCCAAAAGACGTAAAGATAGGAAGGTAAAAGCTAAACAATGCATCGTTAAGGGGCTACATCACCTTGTCTAATTGTGTAATTTGTAAATGCTAATATTTGATAAACTATTCAGTTTAGACGTTTGACCGGTTATACAGGGTGATTCACGTTGAGTGGCCTATTAGAAGATCTCGGAAACGAATAAACTTATCTTTCTAAAAATTTGATAGCAGGCATAATTGGCTTTGAGCTTTTAAAACATTATATTTTGACGTTTTTATTACTTCTGGTTATACCGGAAGTTAATGCCAACTTTGCTATTTCAAATGGAACACCCTAAATATTTCAGCATTTTTGATTACCTTATTAAAATCTAAATAACTTTTGTTAATAATAATCTATTCCTATCTCTAACGGTTTTTGAGATATGAATTATAAAAGGATTTTTTTGTGTAAAAACGCTCCGAGAAGAAAGTTTAGTAACTCTGAAACTAATAAAGGTAAACATTTTAAATTTTGTAAGATTTCAAGTAATACATAGATCTTTAGTTTAAATTACTTAGGTTTCACGTTTTTTATACAGGGAGTTTTAAAAATTGTGTCAATATTTCAATTTAAATAAATGTGCACAAGTCAATTTTTGAAAATGAAACACCCTATTTTTAGCTTACTAATGTGTAGAGAATTAAATTTCCTATCTAAATGCCCAATATGTTACAATTCACATTTTTAGTGGTTTTGGAATTATGAACAATTTAAATAAAATTTTTTAAAATTTCTGTTTGTGTTAATGCGACATTATTTTTGAAAAGAAGGCTTCGACTGGGATTATCGTTTGACTGAGCTTTGTTACCATTTGTTATTAAGTGCCTATGTTTGATGCTTAGCTATGTCTGATTTTTTTTAATAAAATTATTTTAATAGTTATTATTCGCCATTCTCAGATTACCAAGAATGAACATAATTTTAAATAATATGACAACTGGGCTTAGATACGTAGATAAGTGTCAACTTTAAAATCTTTTTGGTCAAAGCCTACTTTACAAATTGGCAACAAAGCTCAAAATCAAACGAAAATCCCAGTCGAAGCCTTATTTTCAAAAATAATGTCGCATTAACACAAACAGAAATTTTAAGATTTTTTATTTAAATTGCTCATAATTCCAAAACCACTAAAAATGTGGATTGTAACAAATTAGGCATTTAGATAGGAAATTTAATTCTCTACGCGTTAGTAAGCTAAAAAATAGGGTAACCCATTTGCAAAAATTGACTTATGCACATTTATTTAAATGAAAACATTGGCACAATTTTAAGAACTCCCTGTATAAAAAACGTGAAACCTAAGTAATTTAACCTAAAGATCTATGTATTACTTGAAATCTTACAAAATTTAAAATGTTTACCTTTATTAGTTTCAGAGTTACTAAACTATCTTCTCGGAGCGTTTTTACACAAAAAAATCCTTTTATAATTCATATCTCAAAAACCGTTAGAGATAGGAATAGATTATTATTAACAAAAGTTATTTAGATTTTAAAAAGGTAATCAAAACCATATATATATAAATATAGGTTTACTTGTTTCCTTCTAATAGGCCAACGTGAATCACCCTGTATAATATACGATTAGAATTTCGACCAAAACCCCAAAATGTAATAAAAATAATCATATCCTATTTAATAATAAAGTCACATAACAGCTACTTCCGGTATAACCGGACGTAGTTAGGTAAGAAAAAACAATATTTTAAGCAAAGAAGACACACAAATATAAACTCGTTAAGTTTTAGCGTGAATCACCCTGTATACAGGGTGATGCATATCACTTTCCGTCTTTTATAGCTCAGTTATTAATTAAGTTAGGATTTTGATCATTTATGTAATAGTCAAAGTTGATGGACGAAATTTTTAAACCTCATTTAATAGTAGTGGGTATTACATTTTTATTCGAGGAATATTAAGAAAAAATTAGTTTACTTTACCTCTATTAACCAAGGCTTCAATTTGTTATCAATAATAATATCGTAACCGTAGCATTCAAAACAGTGACGATCTGTCGAAATAACTGGGGCAATTGCCTTGAGGCAATGAATAATCAGCCAACTGATTTGGTCGAATAGCTTTTCAGTTACTTGCTTGCCTCTTGTGCTTTCCAAGTAAAGACGTAAGTTTTGTACACTGAGTTTTCCTCCATGTAGAGAATTATATTCCCCCTAAAAATGAAAAATAATATTTTTATCATAACTGAAAAATGATTAGCGGCGTACAAAGTTTTTAAAATTAAAACGATTTTATGCCTTTGCAGGGAATCAAACTAAAAACGCTTTGCTCAACGGATACAATATATCGCTGCTAAATACAAGCAAAATATAATATATGATACAGGGTGTTTCCCGGTGGATGGAAGTTTAGACGTTTATGGAAAACGGGTGATACGTTTTCTTCAAAAATTTGGTTGCTCGGATAAACAACCATGGTCTATCATTTTAAAATATCTTTAGCAATACGGCGTTGCCGCTTCTGTCCGAAAGAGGTGGCAACATCGTTATTTTAAATGCAACACCCTATACAGCGTGATCAGTTAGGGGTACGAAGCGCCATATCTCGGAAACTACTGGGCATAGAAATTTAGGAAAAAAAAAATAATAACTAAAGTGGCCATGAGAAAATCTTGGAAATAATTTTTAAGTTCCGCATTTTGCCGCAAGAGGGCGTAATTGAGAAGTAAATTTTAAAATTTTACATATCTCCGAAAATCCCACATTAAGGTATATCTTTGATAACACCATTAAAAAGCTTGGACAATTATCCATCATTTTGGTCCTATGCTCATTGGCGTACCGACTTTAATAAGAGGGGGGAAGCTGTTGAAAGTGTAATCATTTAAATCGCTGTAACTTATAAACGACTTATCCGATTTTAGCAAACTAAAGACTAGTTGGAAGAGAAATGTATGCACTTTCACCAATCGTATTTAGTTGTCCATAATAGTTCTAAAAAAAAATGCTAGAGGGCGCGATTTGTAATGATAACACATACACATTTTTTGAATTTGCGTTTTTCTCCTCAGACACACCGTTTTTAATTAAAATAATTAAATGGGCGCAAGCATGCAACAATTTTTATAAAACAAAATTTTTCATTATGAATGTTAATAATAATAATAAATAGTAGAGCTAATTTAATTTAATTATTTTAATTAAGAACGGTGTGCCTGAGGAGAAAAACGCAAGAGACCATTTTTATGCAGAATTGACCTGGCTAATCAGAAATAATATCGACATGGAAAAATATCAGTGGCGTCCCACCGCTTCTTCATTTAAAGTTTTAAAAATTATTCTATTGGCGATAATGCTGAAACGAACGGGGATATCGAGCTGCGGTTTTAATATTTTTTCTAGCAAATTTCATCTACTTTTCGATTATGGTATCATAATTATACCATATGATTTATTTTTTCAGAGTAAAATCAAAAAATGGGTTATCATTACAAATTGCGCCCTCTAGCATTTTTTTGAGAACTATTATGGACAACTAAATACGATTGGTGAAAGTGCATACATTTCTCTTCCAACCACTCTTTAGTTTGATAAAATCAGGTAAGTCGTTTATAACTTAAAGCGATTTAAATGATTACACTTTCAACCCCTCTTATTAAAGTCGGTACGCCAATGAGCATAGGAACAAAATGATGGATAATTGTCCAAGCCTTTTAATGGTGTTATCAAAGATATAAGTTAATGTGGAATTTTCGATGATATGTAAAATTTTAAAATTTACTTGTCAATTAAGCCCTCTTGCGGCAAAATGCGGAACTTAAAAATTATTTCCAGGATTTTCTCATGGCCACTTTAGTTTTCATTTTTTTTTCCTGAATTTCTATGCCCAGTAGTTTCTGAGATATGGCCGCTCCATACCCTTAACTGATCACGCTGTATATTATATTATTTTCTAATTCCCTATACAATTCCACGTTTATTTTGTATAAAATGACATATGTCTAAATTTTATTGGTTTTTGAGATATTGACGTTTGTGTAGCATTGGAACGGCGCATCTAAAAGAAAAATGGTTTTCACCTCCCTATCATAGTTTTTTATTCTCCACAAACTGTTCGGAATCGATCAGAAGTAGACATACGCTATTTATAAAAAGTTTTAATTTTGATGGAATTCAAGAACTTAAAGCTACTTACACCATGTTTTTGAACAGAAACGTTTGTCAGATGAACATACATATTATCCAACTCTGCCACGCTAGAATCATATTTGACAGTACAAAAGCGACAGAATCCCAGTTTGAACTGGTATGCCTTGAGAGGACGAAAGGATGTAACCAAAACATAAAGCCTAAGATCGAATTTCTTGCCGCCAATAAGTAGTGGATTGTCAATATACCTAAAAATGAAAACAAGCTGTCAAATTCGAACTACGACCTCTCTATGATGTAAATTTCATGCCTTAATTGGATTGGTGCCATTTTTCCAGAATATTGAGAACACATTGGAAAGTATAATAAAGATTAAAGAAAACTAAAATGTATTTATTTCCAACTGGCAGCGATAGTAAACAAAAACGTAACAGAACCAGCGGCAGCGCCAAGGGATGGCCAGGGTGCATGGGCACCAGTGCAGAAACTAAAGGTGCGCACCCAAATTGTGTGAATAATTTATTTATTAATTTCCTGTGTGGTGGTATACCGACGACTTCGAGAAGTAGGAGATGTCTATACGGTACCGACAATCTTTTTTTTTCGAGTAGAAGTTGTCCACAGGGTACAGATGAACTTCTTTTTTTTGAAAGGTGTTGACGACTTTTCTTTTTTGGAAGTCACTTGTCGAAGAGTGCTCACCCCAAAAATATCGAGACCATTGCTGCGCTGTATTTATAGGACTGGATTCAGATTTCGCATTTGAATAAACACGTTTTCCGATAATATTGTAATTTTATATTAGACAACATACTGTTCTATTATTTTAAAACTTATTTAGATTGTGGCATTTAGGATTTGTATCGTGCAGTGCTTGTCTTATTCTATCTTGTTTAAAATCATGCAGCTCTATAAGTATTATAAACTTTTAAATACGACCCTGTTCAGGGTGTCCACGTTTATTCGTTTTCATTTCTTGCCAGTTGGATATAAATAGACTTACAATAGATGATTCTATTAAAGTTTTTTGTGGACAAGTTGGTTCATGGCTAAAAAAGAAAAACTTACTTTGATATAACATAACTTTCTTTAGTAAGCTGTTGCTGGAAAGGTGTCTTCGACTCCCTCGACCACCTTTTAAGTTTCGACAATTTATTGATTAGAAATATTCCAGATCCCTGAGATCTGCCACATGGTTTCATGATCCACGTACTTTGGGGCGCCTTGCGGTATTCCTCAACGAACATATTGTAGTCGGCGGGCAACACAAATGTCACCGGTATAAAATCCAAATGTAAATATTTCGAGTCGCCACGTTCGGCCATAACGTTGCCTTCTTTTTCTAAGTCTCGTCTGTAGCGTTTTATATTTTTGACTAGGAGATCTTTTCGGGAAATTTCGTAATGGTTTGGAAAGTGATTTATTATCCTGTAAATATAGACAAAAAAATTGCATTGTCATATTGTGCTCAAAAACTTATTTTTCTTGAACCTTAAAGGGGGTGTGCGCCAGAAAAAAACAATTTTACTTAAAAAAATAAAGAAAAAAAAAACTAAGAATAATAGTCTAAATCGCACCCTTCTATCGCAAACAATAACGGAGATATGCCTCTGCAAAAATGTCATATTTTAGCGCGTGACGTCACAAAAGCTTGGCCGCCGCATAAATAAGTATAGTGCATGGAATTTACGTAAGTTTTAGAGCTTAATATACGTCAAGTTGTTAAAAATAATTTAATGAAAACCTTACTGACTGATGAAAAAATAGTTTGGAGATTAACAAAATTATTTATTATTCTTAGATTTTTTGTACTAAAACTTTAATTTTTGGAGCACATCCCCTTTAAGAGTGAGTAGGGCTGCCAGATTTTAAAAGTTGAAAAGCAGGAGGCAATAATGATAGTCGAAAGCGCCGCACCGCAGAAAACCCCGTAATTGTTTTAGTTTCGGCTAGTCTTGACCAGTTTGGGTTAGTTAGCAGGTTGACAAATAAAATAGCGCCAAAGGCGACAATTGTTTATGGTCATTATTTTGTAATACAAATCAACTTTATAAAAAACTTGATCTAATTAATAAGCACCTGCCTGCACTCTCACTATGTCTACCAAATGTTCAAAAATAAAAAGCGCGAGGTTCGACAAATAAGATTTTATTAAAACATAATACACAAATATATTATAAATATTTGAAGCTGGTTCGTACTTTTCATATTTTATTAAATAGAAATTAATGTTGGAAGGTTGCGGGAGGTTTAAATGGAAATCTGGAGCTTGACGACTTAGTTTATAAGACGGGAGGGTTCATAAGAAATGGGGAGGATTTAGGGATATCTGGCAGCCCTGCTCAACAGAGGATAACAATCATGGTCACCAAAAAAACTGCGATAATACTCCTAAAGGACAAAAAGTGAATGCTATTTAAACACTGCGTTCAATGTTTGTTCTACTTGTAATCGGTGACGACCAGTTTTGTGGGTCCCCTTGTAAGTAAAAAATGCGCCAAATTAAGAATGGGGTCTAATGGCGCATGCGCAATTTCGTTTATTGATTAATATTTTGTTACCTTTTCATTTTATTAAAAATCGGTCAAATACCCATATTTGACGCATATTTACCTAGAATTAAACTTTAAACAAGTTTGAATTTATAAAGTAATAAATGCTGAATAAGAACGAATTTTACAAAATTTCGTTTTTTGCTTTTATTAATTCATCAATCAAAATTGGGTATGTCTAATTTGCGGACCAATATTTAAATCGTGCCACAAGCTAGACGAATTGAGCCAGCTCATCCAAAATTGGTATGGATATTGGCTGGATTTAATGATACTATCAAGTAGGTATGTTGACTTAGATTATCCATGCCAATTTTGAATGAGCTGGCTCAATTCGCCTAGCGTGTGGCACGATTTAAATATTGGTCCGCAAATTAGACATAGGTACCTATCAAAACTTCTATAAATTAAAATTGTACGTAGTTGCTACTCAAGGACAGATATTGGGCCGCGTTTTGAATAAAGTGAAAAGGATAAGAAATATTGATCAAAATATGAAATGGCGAATGCGTCACTAGGCTTCACTCTTAATAAATCTTCAAGTTCGCTCAAAATAGACTAGGCCGGGCCAGGTTTAATTCGGTATTTGGTCGTATTTACAAAATAACCCACATTAGGCCGTGAGGAACTCCCCGTAAGCAATAGATTAAACTAAAAGAAAAAAATTGATCTTCTTTTGTAATAAAATAATCTACTTTGCTGGTTTATTTTGGTTGGGTACCTTATACTTATAGACTCTGCTATTCACAACCAGCAATAGAGTATTTAGTATGCACATGCAGTTTGTATCTGACATTAACAATTTATTTTTGGCTGAAAAGGCTTTTAAATATTGATTGATAATTTTTATACTAATTATAAAAAAAATGTATATTGTCAATTAGGATTATATTGAGGAACGGCTATGATGTTTTATAAATAAAACAATATCATGAAAAAGGCCTAAATAAATACTTACTGATTATCATTCATCCTATACCCACTATCAACACTGAACAAACTACGGCAGGTCTGCGTTCCAGCCCAGTAAATATTCCAGTCATCTTCAGGACCAACTTGTATCCAGCTGCGTTTTTCACAATTCGCTACCACGACACTCTTATCAAGATCCGTGCAAAAACTTACCTTCATATTGAGAAATGATACTTGACAAATTTTGATATAACCTTAAATATTGATTTAACTAACTGACAGTGTCATGGTAACTTCTAACCAGTCAAAAATTTGAAGTTTATTTAGTCGCTATAGAAACACCTATTCACAGGGTGCAATTATTCTTATAAAATTAAGGTGATTAAGGGTGGGTATTATCAAAAAAGGCAAAAGTTAATTTTAACTGTAAGGAAAAATGGCAGTTTTATAAAATTCTCATTAACCTTTAAAGATAAAAAAGAGTAAAGCATTTTTAACAACCTAACCTGTAACTTGTCAATATTTTATTAAAACAGTCACGCCAACAGTTCATTTTTTTGATAATGAAATGAGTATTCTTATATCCAGCATAAGAAAATATAAAAAATTTATAGAGGGACCAAAAACTGTCATTTCTGTACATCAGTTAACTTAAATTGGTATTTGATTCACCCTATAAATTTACCATTGAGATTGTCAACTTACTTTCAACTTGTGACGCCATTCTACAAGTTAACCTTCATTCATTTGTCAATTATATTTTATAATACCCACCCTAAAAAATAGAAATTTTATATTAATTTTCCAAAAACATATATTTGCTATCAGCTATAAAAGAACGGGATTTCTCAGTTCTCAGCTTTTTGGAGGAATAAGAAACATTTCTAAAAGGTGATAATACTACAAAGGTACACTACACAATATTTTTATTACCTAAATTATTTATATACAAAATTTATATATCTATTCAAAATAATTAATATTTTGATATCCTTCAAACTGAAAACCAACCCGGCATGCCTGGTCTTTCTTTATTCTTATCTAAAAACCTTTTATATCCATCCTTACTTTCTTTTAAAGACTTTTCGTAATCCTCTAATTCATTTGTAACTTCTTTAAATAGTTCTGGAAATGTAAATTCTTCTCCTTTTGGCTAAAAAATTTCGTGTGATATTAAGATAACTAGAATTACAATGTTGCGAGTGAGAGCATAGGGTCGGCAGACAGTACGAATTCTTTAAAAAAACTTACCAATGTTACATATGCATATTTAGTATCGTCGTCTTTGACTATATATCCTTTACCAGCATCTTTTCTCGTTTTTCCAAGACCTATCCTGGTGCGGATCTCAATAGATTTCACATTGTAAATTTTTTCCAAATAGCTTTTAATATCGTATCTGGTCATTTCCATAGAACAGGCAAACTGAACTACATTTGGAGGCTGTTCGTGAGTGGGTCTTACAAGCTTCATCCAAAAGTTCGGTAGAAATATTCGTAACTGTGGTGAACCTTTTTGATAAAGCGGATACCTTGAAAAAAATGTATTTTATATAGTACAAAAAAGTTTACTAAAGGAACTTACCATCTTGTGGACATTCTTTTAATAAAAAGAAAAATAATTTACGCAGACCAAGAAGAGAAAAGAGGTTAGGATAGGAATTTTGGCAGGTCGTGGTTAATGTTATCAAACTGTATGGACGAGAAAAAATACTTAAAATTCCGTTAAAAAAAGAACCACCAACCACAGAGAATATCTGGTGCAATAATCGCTGATCAGACTTCAGTCAAATTTTCAATCGATGTCACAGTTTACGAGGTCTGGCGCTTATTTCTTGAGCATTATCGAACATCGAAATAATAATAGTGGGAGTGTTGATGTTCACTGTTTAGACCGTCTCTTGTACATTGCGTGCGATTTTTATAGTAGATTACGCCATTCTCATTTGTAAAGTAAGGGCCCCCATAGAATACATTTTAAGGGGAGGGGACAGCCAAAATATCGTCAAACTCTTCTTCCTAAGTGACATATCGCTACCCCAGTTTAAAACAGAAACTTCTCATTTGTAAAGTAAGGGCCCCCATAGAATACATTTTAAGGGGAGGGGACAGCCAAAATATCGTAAAACTCTTCTTCCTAAGTGACATATCGCTACCCCAGTTTAAAACAGAAACATCTCTAATGAATTCAAAACAGAAATATTTAAGTATATTTCTCTTTTGAACACAAAAAGAGAAAAAAATTCACAAGTTCTTTAAGGAAATATCGATGTTTATTATATAGACATGACACTTTTAAGTTGTTTTTCTTTTGAAACGGATAATATTAATTTCTCTAAATAATATTACCGTAATATCTAATTTTTGAGAATTTCGAAGTTATTTCGCGTTTGAACTAGGGTAGCGATATATATTCTAAAAAAAACCACCGTTCTTGTCGAAAATGACTTTAAAAAAATCATCCTCGTTATTTCTCACCCTCTGTCGTATATCTACGCTCTTTCTAGAACCCAGAGGGGGCAACCCCTGAATTCCCAACCTTGCGTCTCCCTATGGGCGCTCATGACATTTTAGATGGCCGTTTTAAAATAAAGTAAGGCGTATTCTTCTAGGATACCTACCTATAAATCCACAAAACTTCTACTTTGGCGGATAATATCTTATTTTTTGTCAAAAAAAAACTATTTTAAAGTTTAAACTGACAAGTATTTAAAGGAGGAATTAAATGCAAATTTAGATGAAAGACCGAATGCAGTGTTGCCAGACTGGCCAACGAAATTTTCTGAGACCACCAAAAAATCTGCTGAATTTTGCACCGAGGTTGTAATTTCAGCGATATTTTTTTTTATCTTTATTTCAAAATAAATTGAGTACGTACCAATAAACTACTTAAAAATTTACTAACATGACTATTACTGACATTTACTAACTTGACTACGGCGAAAAAATATAAATTGCATTTAAAAATGTATTTGGTAATTCCTTATTTATTCAAAATTTCTTTAAAAATCTGCAAATTGTAAAATTATTTTGCAGCTCTGCTATTGCTTGTATTTTTGTGTACTTATCCTTATCAGATTTATGTCAGGTTGTATAAAGATTTTTAACAATAATTAACTAACCAGGAAGTTTAACTGTGAGATAAATGACATTGACAGGCAGTTACCTTAATTTTTAATTTACTAATTAAGCACCTTTGGTTGTGAGTAAATAATGCCTGCGAATGTCATTTATGTCACAGTCAAACTTGCTGGTTAGTTAATTATGGTTAAACATCTTTATGTAACTCCAGTTGTGTTATTACACTACTCAACAAATTTTAAACTTTTAAAATTGTCTGCGGTCTGACTGTGATTTAGTTTTAACCTGAACGCGATTAAAACAATAATGTCGGGTTGCACGAAGAATTTTAATAATAATTAACTACCCAGCAAGTTTGACTGTGACATACATGACATTCGCAGAAATAATTTTCTCCTTATGGTTAAAAATCGTTGTGTAACCCAACATAAACGTCGCATTTCGCCGCTTCTAGACGATATGAAAATTAAATTCTAGAGATATTCATTTTTAGTTAACTTTATTTATAAACTGAATTGGAAAATTTTTGAGTATTGGGTAGTGTTATTAATGTTTTCAAAAACTGGTGATTCGGTAGATAAGCATGGGGAAAATTACAATAGCTTTTTATACATTATCTAATTAACTACTGAAACAATTCACCTCAAAAAATAAAATTCTACAGGTTGTAACCTGGTGCTAAAATGAAACACAAATTACTGTAGGCATTATATTTATTTTACCTGGACTAATTAAAACCTAGGTTTAAATCTTTTTGCATTATAGTGTAAAATACCATAAGCATTCTTCTATTTCAAATGTGCATTAGAGTGATTGTAAAGTGCTATTCGTTGCTTGTATAAAAATAAGGTGCTGCTCTTATAGTAAAATACTGTCCCGCAACTGCGAATGCTAAAAGGCGTACTACATATCAAGAAATAAAAATCACTTATTTTCATTATGTTGTCTCTATTCGCTCAAAAATATTTGTTGTCTAGATTTACAGTTAGAAAATCTCCTCGGCGACATACAAAATAACTTGTATTGAGATGAATATTTTCGGCAGCGTAATTTATGAATATTTTTTACGCTGGACTGATGACGATTAGTTATGTTTTTACACTTACGTAATGTATCTAAACACTTCGTTTTAAATAAACTATCTTCCTATTTTTTAAATTGTGAGTTATTTGCTTCTGCGACTTGTTTTTACAGCAATTTATAATTTGATTTAAATCACGATTAAAATTGAAAAAATCAGTTGATATAAAACGTCGCAACCCTGCTTTTATAATACAATTAAATAATAATTTTAGTAGTTTTTATTGACTTTTATTTTTTTCTTAGATTATTTTTTTGCACGAAAATAACCTTCGCACACCCACATAGACACCATAATATCTTATTTAGTTTTTTTTTAATTCGGGTTGAAAAGAAGCGCAATTTTACACGGCAAATGTTAACGTGGTCGGAATCACTTTAATACTGGTGAACACTATAACACGGGGTTTTGTTATTTTCATTTGTAAGCTCTTGGTGCAACAGAAAGTTTTAATTCAAATTTACAAAAATTAAATATAGAAATATCGGTATTTGTAAGGGTTCTGTCCTTCATTCCGATTGCGTCAAAGGGAACGGGTTCTTGAAACCGATTCTTATTTGCCTTTTGAGTACCGGTATTAAGAACCTAAAAATGCCGGTACGAATCTGGTTCCAAAAATGGACAAAACCTACAAATTAATTTCACAATTAGGAAAAATATATGAAGAAAATGGTAGTACCTGCGGCTTCGCTCGAGCTGATAATGGCATGAAACAATAAATCGAACAAACCCGAGCAATTGTTTGAATTATTTTAGAGTACCTAAACATTTTATTTAAAAAGAATATCTAGGTCTCCGTCTTGTTTCATTATTTCGAGTGCTTCCATGGCCGTATACGATCTACGTGAACATAAGGAGAGCATTTCCAAGAAGTTGGGGGTATGAGCGACGTCCAGGGTTCATTAATCAAAGTCAAATTGACAAGACGTTGGCAACGGTTTGTTTATTACTAAAAGAATGTATAAAAATCAAAAACGTCGTCATGACTTCTAATGTCCCTTTAGGTCGTCTGTCTAGGTTTACTTAGTTTACTGTTTAAGGCATGTGATCAGGACCGTAACCAGGATTAAATTTCAGGGGGTGCATCCGCAGTCCGCATCTTGTCGACATTTCGTAACATAATTGTTTCTAGTCTTCATAAATATAGCTTTGCTTTAAACGCGTCTAATTTTCTATGCCTTATCTTCTGTGCGATTCTGTTAGTGCCTGACCAAGTTATTACCTAAGAATGTCCCACCTATACTTTGTCAACTAGTTAAAATTTACAGCGGTAGCGAGAGCCCGATGTTCAAATCCCAGCGGTGATAATTTTCAATTATAAAAATTATCTATGAATACTGCTAATCATATTTTAAGCTGTTTATTTAATACTGGGAATAAAACCTAACAAAACATAAAATTCAATATTGTTTTTCCCTAATAATAAATTTTGATTGAAAATTAAGAATCACTCCAATGCACATCATGGTAATCTTTACAGGTCCAAATTTTTATAGTTGATAAGTAACAATAGCATCGCAAATGCTATTATTATAGCTTTATCTGATATATTTCTAACTTGACATTAAAAATACATAACCTAGCAACTTATACAAATAAAAATACGATCATTAAAACATGATTTTAAATTGCTAAAAACAAAGTGTAAATAAATATTCTTAAAATCAATAAACTTAATAATAGTATAGACCATTCATTGATACACACGAAAACGTATGTATAGTACCTAGTAATATAAAAAGTAAAATGTGAAAATTCTATTAAAATTCAGTGCTCTACTAAATAGTCTAAGAGTTAGCGATATTTCTACTTACGTATTTTAGAACGTTTCACATTTTTATGTGGCGTCTGTTTGCCTGGCATCCAGAGCTCTACAAAGCGACGTGAATAATGGTAACCTTAACGTCATTTTAGCAAGACTAGGATTTTGAGATATCATGCCAGATTTTAAATCTATTATCCTAAGCATAAATGATAAATGGAAAGAAAAAACTCAAGTCTTCTTCCACTGATATATACAATTTTTTGTTAGAAGTTAAAATCTCTAAATGTATAAAAAATTCATCTTCAGAAGAATAAGTTGAATAAAGGAAAGAAAAGGTGACTAACGCTTTAACGGAGCCTTATGGTTAAATTAGACTGCGTTAAAAAATGTATTAATGAAAAAAATAGGAAGAAACATACTACCAAAATAAGGGAACAGAAATAATTCTGGAAAGGGAGCATGCTAACATAATTCAACTACGGGCAACAGATTATGATAGCTTGTACCTAATTGGAATATACTTGACAGCGTTGAAGATTTGTCAGAATATCATTCATAAATATTTCTAACTAATTACCAGCCCAAAACTTTATATTTTAGAAGCACGTTTTTAGAGTATGTTTTATCAACTGACGAATCTTTTTTTATGACTTTTTTAGAGGATAGTTAATGTTTAAGGGGCAGTGTATATTGAAAATATTATTATTGTGGGTTTGACAAAAATTGTCAGGAATACAGAGAGAGCATTTTTTATTAACCCGTGGGGACTGATCCTTGAATAAATAAATCTGCGAGGATTATTTTAGGTTAAAACTAAGGTTAACTTTTAAATAGCATTGTGAACTGTTGTATGTAATTAAAATTGTAAAAAATAATTATATGTTACTTTCAGCTTTGCTTTTATAGTATTAATGATCTGTATTTTTATTACATTCTGGCACATCCTTAAAACCCTAAAAAACATCATTAATTAAAAAAATTAAATAACTTTTTATAACATCTCAAAATAATAGTCTTGTTGAAATGACGCACATGTGACACTCTTTCCAGTCCCTTTGTAGATTCTAGAGCCGAGGGATACCGACGCCAAATAGTCAGACATCACTATTCATTTTCGACTTGTAAATGAGACATCTTGTTCTTGTTAAAACAACGTAAGTAAAAATGTTGCCAGCTCTCAGTCTATAAATAGGAAGCCAAATATATATACATTCATTCACTTAATATACTTTCATTTAATTACATACAATACATGACACATTGTCTATTCTAAAATAATTACTCATGTATTGAGTACTGATTTTTAATAAATTTTCAACCAATTTTTTGATTTGCCGATTGCTTCTTTTTGGAGATAGCAAAGGGGTACGTAATAGTAAACCATTTTGTACAGGGTTAAGTTCCGTCACATAAAAAAAAAATATGTTCAAAAGAGCGTTTGTACTTAACATGGGTTTTGGTTTCGGGTAACTTTTGTCAAAAATGTAAATACTTATATGACATTACTAAAAAGCTCAGGTCTTTTTAGTTATAGTTTAGAAGTTAGAAGCAAACAAAAATTGAAACTTTTGACAATACAGAGACAAGTGTCAACTTGCTTATTTTAAATGGGACACCCTATATATTATTACATTTTTGCATTCTACGCAAGTATCTAGGCCGATTTTGTATATCATGTCCTATACCTATGTCTAAACGTTTTTGACATATTTGATTTTTATGTCAAAAATGACGTTTGCAAGCCTTAGAATAATTATCAATTTTTTTCTATAAAGAAGCCTTATTTATTTAATTTAAGTGGGATTCCTTGTTATAAAGGACTGCTTTAATAGATTTTTTATAATATTTTGATAACTATTAATACAGGGTGTTTAAAAAATAAGATTAAAAATGAAAATGAAAAAACTGTCAAAAGTCCAGATTTTCAAATGGAAACTCTCAAATTTTATAATAATTTCTTATTTAGCATTAAAAATAGGGGTAAGTTTGTATAAGATTGTATATCCCAAAAATTCTTAGTTTTTGAAGTATTGCCAATTTAATATTTTTATATGGGGATTTTGCTGCAGATTTTTAGTTCAGTTACTCTTAGTTGGCTATGACGGCGTTGGAAAACAACCAAATGCTAAAAAATCTATAAAGCTGTCACTTACCATTTAAACATTATTAATAAGCACATTGTGATGGCTTCTGTTTTTGCGGATATCGAATGGCAAATGTGACATGATATAACTTTATCACATTCTCCATAAATAATAAATAAGTTTAAATAATCTTCGTTTGTATAATTTAAGCGCCCGGAAATGATTATTAATAATGTTAAGTGACAGCGTCATAGATTTTTTTAGCATTTGATTCAACGCCGCCATAGCCAACTAAGAGTAATTGAACTTAAAATCTGCAGCAAAATCCCCATATAAAAATATTAAATTGGCAATATTTCGAAAACTAAGAATTTTTGGGATTTACAACCTTATACAAACTTACCCTTATTTTTAAGCCTAAATAAGAAATAATTATAAAATTTGGATGTTCCCATTTGAAAATCTGGACTTTTTCAATTTCATTTTTAATCTTATTTTTTAAACACCCTGTATTAATAGTTATCAAAATATTATAAAAGATCTATTACAGCAGGTCCTTTATAACAAGGAATCCCACTTAAATTAAATAAATAAGGCTTCTTTATAGAAAAAATTGATAATTATTCTAAGGCTTGCAAACGTCATTTTTGACATAAAAATTCAAATATGTTAAAAACGTTTAGACATAGGTATAGGACATGGTATACAAAATCTGCCTATAATCTTGCGTAGAATGCAAAAATGTAATAATATATAGGGTGTCCCATTTAAAATAAGCAAGTTGACACTTACTTCCGGTATAACCGGAAGTGCCACTATTATGAAAATATTTTAACCCGGTCGCCCCCATCAGCTACAGCATACTGTCAAATTTTCAAAAATGTTACTATGTATAGTTTTATATATATAGATCGATTCGGTTCCCGGTGGGACACCCTGTATACTAGAGGGTACACCTTTTATCGATTTTATAAAAAATGAATATGCTTCCTGGGATACTGTTGTGAAAATTAGTCCATTAAAATTCATGCTAACAGTACAGTTGTGTTCATAAACCTATAATACACAATGCACATGTTTTAGTATAATGTAAAGCGGTCTTAAATCATCAGATGTCTCACTGACAATGACTGACATATTATCAGCATTACTTATTTTGTGTCAACTTATTTCCGTGATTTTCAGACAAAAATAAAATGCCATAGCTGAAAATCGTTTAAAAGACACAAATTATTGCCCATGTGCGAGATGGTATATCTGTGAAAATAAGTAATGAATGTAAATAAGAATTTCATAAAATAAAGGGCCAAGGGCTACCACGCAAGAAGATAACGCTCTCGTGAAGAACCCATTCCAAATAGCGGTAAAAGCTATATGGCGGAAACCAATTTGCCTGCCTCAAGAATAAAGAAATCACCGTTAAAAAATTATGTTGCTGTCAAATAAAAAATAATTTTAGGGCAGGAACATAAACAATCTAGAATTATTACGTAATAATATATTGCCGGAAGACTGGAACAGAGTAATTTTTACTGACGAAAAAGTTTTCCAGTCGTCAATCAATGGTCACATTAGGGTACTCCTACAATAGGAGTTGTTAATTAGAACTGGCGGCTTACCGTGCTTGATTTTTTTATAGTTTTATGTTTTGACGTCTGACGGCTATCTTTTGCATAGAGTTGATTCCAACAGATGGCGATACTAGGTTTTTATTATATATTTATTTGTTTTGATTTTGAAATAAACTTCATATACACTGGCGAGCAAAAAATTTAGGTCACTTAGTAAATATGCCATGTTCGCCCATGGTTACCATAAAAGGCATCGCACGATCTTCGAGAAATTCTGTAATGTACCTGTGAGATGTTAGGGAGCCATTTTGTACGAAGACCAATTCTGTGCGGGCTTGTGCAGTGATTCCTGCCCAAACCATTACCGAACCACCGCCAAATGGAAGACGCTGATCAATACAAACTGCAGCATATCTTTCTCCTGGTCTTCTCCATACTCGTCGACGTCCGTCTAAGCCATTGAGGCAAAAACGTGACTCATTTGTAAACAGTACATTGCTCCAATCATCATCATTCCATGCCAAGTGATAGAAGCCTACTAGACCAAATATTTCGAAATTGAATTTATTTCCTTATTTTTTTCAAATTTCCTAAGTGACCTAAATTTTTGTTCGCCAGTGTATATGGCCGCAAGTGAAAGGATTTGTAGCAAGACACAACACAACATTCAAAATGAAAGAAGTTAAGCCACTGTTTGATCAAGCCATTAAGGAAGTGACACCAGAGAACTAGCGAAAAGCAGTCCATCATGTCATTAAAGAAGAGGAGAAAATGTAGGATCTTGATCATCTGATCGATCGGACCGTCGACCCGTTAATTATAACGTCAAGAGGAGATGATAGTTCCTCAGATGACGAAGAATATTATGATTTTTTATAATTTAATTTTTGTATACTGTATTTTTTTATGTTTAATAAAAAATAAGTGTACCTAATACTATGTACATAATGCACGCCTTTGTCACACCTTTTTCAGTGTTTGTGAATAGATAACAATAGGCAAAACCCATAAATTGAAAAACCCGGGTGGTACTACCTACACTTGATAAAAAGAAAGAATTTTGCAATGAAATCAATGCCAGGTTATGAAAGTGGCTTAAATATTCGTTGGGTTACTCTGTAGTCCCCTTGCATACCTAATGAGCTTTTATTACTCTACACATTTCTGAAATAGACTATAGTGTATGCCAAAAGGGCAGAAGCAGCGAGGCATTACTTCTAAACTAAAACTTTTCGACGTTTTTCATTATTAGAAGTGCGTTCAAATTGTGAATAACAATAAACACTTTTCAAATTTCAACAAAACTTACCGAAAGCAAAAATTCCATATACAAAGCGTGTCTACAAATAGAGAAAAAATATGTTCAACAATCAAATAAACGTCACCGGTATATCTACACTTGTTTGTGACGCAGAACTCAACCAAAAAATTAACACTAAACGCGTTATAGGGAGAAATAAACGGTATTATTCGCCCCATGAACTATTTGTCAGTCATTTATAATTCTTTTAAACTTTTTGCTGGGAGGTTGAATATTGTCGTCGGAATTCTCGAACGACTCATAAGCGTATTCTGGTAGGAATTTTTCTAGCTGCTCGTCGAAGAATTTCTCTAGCGATTTCGCATCAGCGTAGATTTGAGAATCAACCTGTAATTAAATTATGCGTTAGCTGGCTTTGGTTACTTAGCAAATTCAAAACTTATCATGTTGTCTATACTTTTATTTTATTTTATATAACGAGCTAGAGTTAGTGATGCACTTCTTTTTGTTTTATTCATCCGTATTTGGGTAGCAAATGGCATTGGGTGTAAATTTTATTAATAAAACAGAAAAAATTAATTTTGTCAAATTTCCCCATACTTCTTTTTTTATTTCTATTCTATTTCTTTATAAGTTTACACTTTTTACTCAAAACTATAGGAATAAGTAGAATTGAAAATTATTAAGTAAACTGTCTCTTGGACCACCTTGCACAAAGGGTTTAACTTTACGTTATGTATTTTTTATACAGGGTTATGGCTAAAATATCAAGCCATCTGAAAGCCTCTTCTGGAACCTTGTCATGGACAGTCTGCTTCGGGCACTTAGTAGAGAAGGATACTTCATTGTAGGTTACGCAGACGATTTGGTCATAGTAACCCAAGGCAAATTCAACACGATAGTAAGAGATAGAATCAGGGGCGGCTCGTCAACAAGTGCGCTCGTGCGCGCGCACTGCCTAAGAAAGTCAAGCACCAGCAAAAATAAAATTTATACTTATTTAAAAAAATATTTAGATAACTGAAATAAAGAACTTGTATAATATAACATAACAATGGCGAAGGCGTAAGACTTCAAGCGCGACCGAGCGCGTGGGCAGACTCACCGGCTGTGTGCTGTGCTGTGGTGTGTATTCGTTCGGCGCTCTTATGGATGGATTTTCGTGCGATTTTCCTTATGCAGATTGATCGGGAATATTCGGTTAATCGCCCGATGAGAGGGCGTCGCCGGGCGCTTTCTGAATACACATTTCGATCATTTAATATGATTGTTTTATGAGTTTTTGACGCGATTAGATAAGTTTGGAGTTTATTGGCGGTGTTGTGGATGTATTTGTGTTGTTTTTAAATTAATAATGGCTAGTAGTTTGGATTGTGTCACACGAAGTGATATAGTTATGGACCAAAATTCTGTAGAGGACATTATAAATAAATTTTCGACATTCGATTTCCAAAGGAAAATTGACATAAAAAGGTTAGGAAGCCTACGCCGGATTTAAAATTAAATCAAACTTGTAAAAAGAAAAAAGAAGGTCGATCTTTTATTAGACATTTTAATATTGACATTTACAAAAAAAACAAATGGATATGTGGGTGTAATATTAGAAACTCACTGTTTTGTTTCCATTGCTTATTATTTTATAATATAAACATGGACAAGAACTGGAGCCGTGTAGGCATTACAGATTTAAATCATATACAAAGGTGAAAAGGGGCGTGGCACCTCTAAAAATTTTCGTCTGCGGCGCTTTTTGCCTGCTGCGCACGCCCTACGATAAATGTCACGAGCTGCCACTGGATAGAATGCAAAGAGCTCTCAAGATCGTGGAAAAATGGGTAGGGTAGGAAGAACTAAAAATCAGTCCACAGAAGACTGTTATAATACCCTTTACAAAACGTAGGAAGAAAGAGGGGCTGACGCCTCTAACCCTACGAGGAGAAAATATTCCACAGCAAAGAACCACAATATCAAAGCTAGGAAGCCTACAAAGACTGGCCTGCTTGAGTATCACGGGGGCCATGAAATCAACTCCCACATCCGCAATCCTAGACCTTCCTCCGTTTCACTTGGTGATAAAAGGGGATGCAAGAATGGGACTCTATAGACTTCAGAGTTCAACGCCCCTCTTAGACAGGCAGAGAACTGGACACGAACTTTTAAGCGAGAATATAGGTTAGAAATGAGATCAGACCACATAAATCCAAGGTTTCGCTATGTCATACCATATGAGGTCGTAATTGATGAACGAAACGTATGGAAAAACAAAACACCAGAAACTACTCCTGGAGCAATAATCTGGTATACAGACGGCTCCAAAACAAAGAGGATACCGGAGCGGGGATACACGGAGTAAGACCGAAGAAAAAGTCGTTTTTCTCTCTGGGAAAGTCTCCCAGTGTTCCAAGCAGAAATCTACGCCATATTGCAATGTGCGTACGAAAACAATAGGAGGGCTTACCTTAATAAGCGGATCCACCAGCCCTTAGATCGCTAATATGCAACAAGGTAACCTCAAGACTGGTATGGGAATATCAGGAGGACCTGGAGGCCCTGGCAAAAGTAAACAAAGTAATACTGCAATGGGTACCAGGCCACGAAGGTGTTACAGGAAACGAAAAAGCCGACAAAATTGCGAGAAAAGGCTCCGAGAATACATTCATTGGTCAAGAACCGGCACTCGGAGTGCCAAGGTACACGGCACGAGATGCTATAAATCGATGGATCAGGAATGAACACAAAATCTACTGTAGTAACAGACAGGGATTAGCCCATAGCAAAAGCTTCATTGGGGATCCAGACCCAAGACTTACGAAACAGCTGCTTCAAACGAATATGAACCAGCTGAGAACCATTACAGGAATTCTGACAGGACATATGGCTGTCAATAACGATCTGCACAGAATGCAACTGTACAGTGGAGACCTTGACTGCAGATAATGCGGACACAACAGAGAAACTGTACAGCACATAGTTTGCGATTGCGAGTCGCTAGATCGGAAGAGGCAACAAATACTCGGGAAACCAAAACTGGAACCAGAGGACATCCTTATCCTCTCCCCAGTTGACCTACACGAACTAGTACTAGGAACTAGGATCACGGAGTGGGTGTAACAACCAAACAGGGTGAGCACAATGGGCCAAACCTGGCCTAAGTGCATCCGGCGCACGGACGGGCGGGCGTGGTGTGTTAATTACAGCTTTATGTATGTGGTACTTACTGTACTTATTACAGCTCAGTGCCGTTCGTGCCAATAAAAAAATTAAATTCCAAAAATTGCGATATACTAATGATTGAGCCCTGAAGAAGGTAGAAACCAAACTACCAAAACGTCGGCAAAAACTTAAATTACATTAGTAATAAAAAGATAGTCCAATCTGTTCAAGAAATTTTCTTTCCCCAATTAAGGATTTACTTCAAAAATAAACGGATTTGTATACAAAATAATAAAATGGAATTTTAATTTTATTTAATTCAGAAGATTCCAGATGTGTAAATACTTACGGAATTAAATTCATATGCATTTTTGAACATAAGTCGCACATCTTTCACTAATTCTTCCATATTTTTGTAATGATGTTCAGCATTCCAGTTGAGCTTTTGACGAATTACATCCAGAGCAATGGGCTTTTTGATAATCTGGTGATATTCGGTGTTCTGCAAAATAATTATGCAACAAATTATAGAAATGTAGATAAAACCGTTAACATACGACTTTTACAATTAGTGTGTAGAGCAAGGGTTTAGACAAGCGTTTTACTAATAATTCGTTAAAAACAAACGGCGTGACACCGGGTTAGGTGGGGAACATTACCACCTTTCACACACATTTGTCTGCGCTTATTAACACACCAGTTTAGGCAAAAGTGTGTAATGGACAGGTAATGCTAATTCTATAAATATAATTGTCCAGTGTCTATTAAGAACATCCAATACCAATATTTCTAAATTTTTCTTCACGGTTACCAGCTCCAATGGAAATTATATCTATATATATCAAAAATATTGCATTTTCTTGATCCGAATCCTGGCCATGTTAATTATTACATTTTTAAAAACTTTTTAAATTTGGAGTCTGCAGATATTTAAGAGTGTGCAAAAGCTATCGTCATTAGACGAAAATAATTTTAAATAAATGAAATAATGATTAATAATAACGTTCACTAAGATACGAAACCTTTATTTTATTGTACTCTACATGTTTCGAACGTATAAACGTTCATCTTCAGGAGCAGTATAGCTTATGTTGGAAAATATATTAGGAACTTGTGAGTGACACCCTCATAGAGCTTTAGAGGAAGTTAATTTATTAAAGAAAAATGATAAAGAACTTCCATAGAAGTAGAGGAGAAAAACATACTACCAAGTTCTATAGGTAAAGAAAGGAGAACGGTTGATAAAGGGTATTTTAAAGTGACAAAATGAGAAACGTTAGGTGAGAATGTTGAAACTGAAAGCAATTTCAGTGGTGAAGTATATTATTGGGGGTATGGTTCCCAGAAGTGACATGCTTAAAAGCAAAAATCCTCACAGCGTAGACTGCTTTTTTGATTGAAATGCTCAAGAAAACTATAAAAATGGAATTTGTCTACACCTACTCATAATCGAGTTAATTCTCGAGATCCAATAATGTATTCCATTCCATAACATGCTTTGAACACCATTTACCATTTCACAATGCAATTTCTATAAAACCTTCAAGTTCTTAAAAAAAAATCTCAACCTTTTAACACTTGATCCTCTGAGAACAATCCATGTCACTTCTGGGAACCATACCCTAGGATGTCTCTGAACATCATACATCATACATGGTTTTTTACATACCTACTATCGTTAACAGACGTCGTAATACATATATAGTACGACTACTGACAGTACATCTGTCCTATCAGCACATATAATTTTCATGTCAAACCATTTAGCAACATTTTTTCAATAATATACCTTACCACTGAAATTGCTTTCAGTTTCAACATCATTCTCACCTAACGTTTCTCATTTTGTCCGTTTATCAACCGTTCTCCTTTCTTTATCTATAGAACTTGGTAGTATGTTTTTCTCCTCTACTTCTATGGAAGTTCTTCATCATTTTTCTTTAATAAATTAACTTCCTCAAAAGCTCTATGAGGGTGTCACTCACAAGTTCCTAATATATTTTCCAATATAAGCTGTACTTCTCCTGAAGATGAACGTTTATACGTTCGAAACATGTCGAGTACAATAAAATAAAGGTTTCTTATCAAATATATCTTAGTACCTAAAGGTATTATTTTTTCACATTGAACTTGTCACTTCACTTCAAGTATGGACTACTTTGAAATAATGGTTTTCATTAACTGATATTTTATTCCTAGAGTTTTCCTTCGCATTAAAATCACTTTTGCGAACCTTTATAGATATATACCATTTTTCCATTGGTGAAAACAATAATTCAATAACTTGTTTAATTGTTGATGCTATGTCACCAATGGTAACAAGGTTATTTAATTATAATATAATTTTTACAAATTAATTATCAAAAGCTACACGCAGTGGCGGCTCGCGGATATTGTATATGGGCGGGATATTTTTCTAATTTTTGAGGAAATATCTAAAATGTAGGACTTTCATATCGAAAACATTAGCTAGGAAAATTAACCACGACATGATTTACGTTTCTTTATTTTATATAGTAAACTATCGAAACGTCGGCAAAAAATTAAAAGCCCATTACGAACGTTCCTTCAGTTTTAGTCTTGCGAAATATTATAATAAGGTTCCTGAGAGCATAAAATTTTTAACAGGTACAAGGTTTAAAGGGGCAATTAAGAAAATGATCGGCAACTTTTTATAGTTCTGTCCAAAGACCATAATACATAGGTACTGTATATCTATATGCATATATCGAGCTGATTATTATTGTGTTTGACATGTATTTGTTTTATTCTGAAATAGGTTTAATTATGTTCTTAATCCCTTGTAGAGGGTATAATTTGAAAAGTTAATAAAATTTTGTTTATATACTTAGTGGTTAAGTGAGGAAGCTTGCTTCAACTTCACCTTTTGGAAATTATTTACAATAAAGTCATTTATTATTATTATTATTGATAAGTTAGTCCAATCCGCTAAAGAAATGCTTTGCTTTCCCCCAAAAAAATATACCTGGACGTGACTTCCCTACCAGAATTAATAAATATAATAAAATAACATTATCGTATTTTTGGCAGGCGGCAGGGGGGGGGGGGGGCTTTAAGGAGGAGCCGCCACTGGCTCCAAGTGGGCTGTTGTTTTGGTACAAATAAATTTATTTATTATTCTTACTTCAAAACACGTGCGACAGGTCAAGTGCATATCGCTACTTCAAAACAGAAACATCTCAAATGAATTCCAAATAGAAATATTTAAGTATATTTTTCTTTTGAACGCAAAAAGAGAAAAAAACTCACGAGTTCTTTAAGGAAATCTCGATGTTTATTATATAGACATGACACTTTTAAGTTGTTTTTCTTTTGAAACGGATAATATTAATTCATCTAAATAATATTACCGTAATATCTAATTTTTGAGAAATTCGAAGTTATTTCGCTTTTGAACTAGGGTAGCGATATGTCCTTAATTCTATACCCTTACCTCAGGTCCAATAATCTCTCTAAAAGGTAAACTAGTTTCATATTGACAATACAGCTCTAATACCAGACGTTCCGCGATCTTCCTCTCCTTGAGACTCAGTTCGCCTTCTTTCTTTTCGCTTAAAATACTTTCGGGGATGTCGGCAAAGTTCATACAGAGTAAACATTGCCACGTGTCATTTTCCCTGTAATTAAAAATATATAAATCAGTGTTTTTGTTTGACTTATTTTTAAGAGACATGCAACATCAAGTATGCGTTTAAGACTATGACAAATGAAATAAAACACTAAAAGTGCGATTATGTCAACGATTTTACAGCGCTATTAGTTAAAGCTCTTAGACTGAATAATAAGGTGTCAGGTAAGTTAGTGGTCACTTTCTTCCATCGCTGTTATAGCGGTGTAAACTTGGTTACAGGATCGGCCTATAAAGATAATTTCAGAATAGGTTACTTTTTAACAGAAATATTTTAAACGTTTGGCAGTATTTTTAAAACTGTTATTCACGTAGAGAGTTTCAAGATTTTGAAAACTTATTTAAAAAATTTAAGTATTAAGCATCACTAACTCTAAGCTTTTTTTTATAAAAATGTATGATTTAAATATTCTAAAAGGAATATTTATATTAATTTTATTTATCCCAAAATAATCCCAAAAACATATGTTTTAAGTGGGATGCTCTGCTTATTATAACATAAATAAAATTATAAGGTAATTTATTAAAAATCAAATATTTAAAACTACAATTATAATAATTGTGCTCATTAAGAATAATGATTTTTTTTAATGGGCCAACCTGGCCTAAGTGCATACGGCGCGCGGACGGGCCCTCGAAAAAAAAAATAATGCTTACACTGTGCGCACATTTTTAGTATTCAAACGCCTCACTTCCAATTGAACCGAAATGGCGCACAACTTTTTTATTTTAAACAGAACACCCCATATATTTTTAAAAATATGTATTCTACGAAGAATTCTAAGCATAAAACATGTGTCATATCCCATACCTATCCAAGTAAGTTTCCGAGAAAATGGGATTGGAAATTGTCAAATTAACCACACATTTTATTGTTTTTACAAACACTAAATGAATAAGTAAAAAATTATAATAAATTATAATAAATTTTTTACTTTGAGGGAGGAGGCAGTGGCGACTGGTGAGGTATAGCCACGGTGCCATGGTTCCGCCTGCCGCATCAACAGTACCAATTGAAGCTGATCGGGATTTCTATTCTTATTGCAATTGCTTTAAAAATAAGAATAGAGACCGTTATTAGTTTCAATTAGTAAGGCAGGCCCATCTGTAGCCCCACCTCACGAGCCGCCACAGGGAGAAGATTTGAATTTTTAGAATGAACTTCGATAAAGGGAAATTAATCCAAAAAGGTTAACTGAATAGTTGGCGGGTCAATATCTTACAGCACACAACAATTAAGAATAACTTTAACTTTAACATTCTTTCGTGTCTAATAAGGCAGAGTAAACTGCATTAAAAAGAAAAACTACAAGAAGCAAACACCGAAAATGTACATGCAATTGTAATAATTGTAAGTAAAAAAGTCTTGCAATACACTCGTCTAATATGCTTCCTTATACATACAAACTAATTATTAAAAATGTTTGTTTGTATTTCTTCTGGAAGATACATAAAAACAAATTCAACGTTGTTGAAGCAATTTTTTTTGTTTATACTACAGTGTTTTTAGAATTTCTGTACAACGTTTTGTTTTTGTGGAACTGATATCAACTTTAATCTTTTAAATACGGACCTGCATATTTTATTATTTGAAATTTTTTTAAGCCTTAAATTCAACCACGCATAGCAATTAATAATTTTTAAACGTTTTGATGTAATTTTTACATCATTAGGGATTTGATAATTACTTTTGGCTCTGGTGTCAGTTAAATACAATTTTTACCAAATACAATATGCAAATGAATGCGGAATTTAACAATAAAAAGTCCAATCCAGCCACTCAAGCAACACTGACAAAAACACTTTTAATACACATTATAACAAAGCAGGAAATAATAATAAGTTTATTTTCAATAGTTATAATATAATAAATATGTTTATTTTATCTCCCTCAATAAACTTATTCGTCAATCCTTGAAGACGTGCTTGTTAGGGGCAAATCTTATTATTTTTAGTATTCAAAATTATATAAGAATATTAAAATACTTTTTATATTTGTTACCATTATACCTATAAAAGTTAAGTGGTAAATGAAAAGCGTTTAGGTATATGTATATAACCGCAGTTTTTGAAGTTATAGGTATAATATAATTTTAAAAATAAGACGTGTTATGTATTATTCCCAACAATATTAATGAAAGCATTTCCAATTTTTTTTTAAATTATCTGTTTTTAAAATCCATGTTTTAATTTAGACACTATATTTTTTAATGAAATATATTTTTAATTACAGAAGAAGAATTTAAGAATTTTTAATTGTTGTTGGTAAATAATCGTAATAATAACATAAATATTTGAAATTTTTTGTCCAATAAAATAAAGGTGGCTTTGACGGAAACTTGATGCAAAATTGTTTTGCTTAATTATGTTGACAGGTGTAGTAAGTAGTACCTTTTTATGTTCAACGGGCGATATTTAAATTAAGGACGCTTACTTAAAAATGCATAAAGAAGTTTTTTAAATTTTTGTTTCTGTTGTTGGTCTTTTCTCTTTTAATTGGTTTAATAACATAAAAAATGTAGGTCAGTTTTAAAAAAATTAAAATTGACAAGGGTTCCACAAAAATTAAACGTACCGGAATTCTAAAAACACGGTAGTATAAAGCTAAAAAAGTTGCTTTAACAATGCTGTATTTGTTTTTTTGTAGCGGTTAGAATGTCAGACAAATTAAAAAACAAACACTCAAAATTTTAGTTTTTTTCGATTATTTCAAAAAGTAAAAAAATTTCAGTTTTTATTAACGATATTACTGGGTACAAAATTCCGCAATTTATCTCTTATAATTTCCGAGATACCTATGATGAGGCTCGAATTTGGGACATCCAGCATAGTAATGCTTTGTAAATACCTGCACAAAAAATGTAGGGTGACAATAACCTGAGATACAAATTAATATATTAAATTTTGATTTTCGACTTATACAGGGCGGCATATTGCGAACTTAGGAGTATGTAATGTATAAATGTTAAGAGTATTGGGTTGTAAGGTACCCTGTATCAATAAAATTAAAATTGTAACCAAATATGTAAAAAGTAACATAATACATATTTCGAACAAAACCACAAAAGTCAATAATTATTTGTTTCCTATTATACGAACCTTTTACGCTTTCGTTTGCTAAGGGAAAAATTAAAGGTGATATGTGTTGAATTTTATGATTTATTGTTTAAAAACTATTTTTTTAAACTTTATAATAACACGGCAAATACCGGGTAGCATAAATTTAAAAATGAATGAAAAAACAAGCATTAAAAAAAGATTAAAATAAAAATATTGCGACAAAATCACATGTTAACTTAAAGGCTACTTAATTTGAATAATAGGGAGTTTCTGCTCAGAAAAACGCAGTAAAGCATTGTCATATTCGGAGGAGAACCGGTCATTTTGATCGTGGCAGTATTGTAATTTATGCCTTTTAAAAATCCCGTTAATTAAAAGCAAAAACTCGCTAAAAAAGATGAAAATAAAAGGATAGTGTAATAATAATTTTAATGAGGTGCAGTATGCAACTTTACAAATTTTCTTATGTTTAGATCAATAAATATAAGTATCCTGTAAAAAGTTCGTATTATACGGGATATTTTTTTTTACATTTTTATATGTCTCAGATTTATGCCTGTTGTATTCTTAGTGATGTAATATCTTTTTTTAATGAAAAACAAGGCCTTAATAAGTCCTGTTTTTCACAAGCACAGCATAAAACGCTTCTCTAATAAAGTATAGGGTGTTTAGAAAGTTCTGCAGTCATAAAAGTGACTTAATCAGACGTAAAATTAAAATTGAAGCACTTTCGAGGCAATAACTGCCCAGCTCTGCTAACTAGTAGATTTGTATCATCGGCATAATTAATAATAGATAGCAGGGACTTTAATAAAACTGTTGGTAGTTAATATAGATAAATAATTATAGAAGTAGCCCTAGAATGCTTCATTGTGGTACACCAAGGGTAATTGTAAACTTCACAGAGAATAATTCATGGACATTATTATTTTTAATAACAAACCCAGTAGAATTATTTTTTACTAGGTGTCGGGTACAAGTACAGAGAGATGCTGATATTTTCTCAATGATGAGCTGTTTTTTTTTTAGAAACGACAGTGCTACATTAAGTACTTTTATAGCTATCTATAAAGAGAAGAATAAAAACTGAACTTTTTAGAGTTCTTAGGTAGAATTCAGTGTCATAACTAGTTGTTTATAAGTAGCGTTTCCATTTTTAAAATAAACATTTTTAGTTTTTACTTGTAGTCCTTTAACATTTAAAACAAGTTGCATAAAATACTCTATAATGGTAGCTAAACCCTGCACTCAAACTAAACACTATCCTTATTCTCATTGACATGTATAGGTATATATATCAGCTTCAGGATTTTACTGACAGTTAACACCAGTAAGTGTTGCTTAATGCCTAATTTTAATGTCTAAACTTAAGCCACTCAATAAGTACTGTATAACTTATATTTACGCATGGAAACAATCGTTTAGGTCCATTTTAAGATGCATTAGTTAATTTACGCTTTAAGCAAATCATATGTTTGGCTATTATACAGGGTGTCACTTCTCTTCTCGGCATTTACGTTAGGGCCTCGAGTCTCGTTTTAGCCCATTTACATGGGATGTCTAGTTTTACTTAGTTTATGGTAATGCTTAATTCATTTTCTTTCATGAACCGTCTAAAAAGATGGATAAGGACCCCTGAAATCAGACCGATACGCCAATGGGAAAATAATATCGATTCGAATCCTAACATTTGGGATTGCAATGTTGCCACCATTCGCAATTTTCGTCTGCATCAACTATACGTCAATAACATCTGTAGTGAATAAAAATAATTTAAAAAAATAAAATAAGTATGAAATAATTAGTCATACACATAGTGTAAAATACTTAAACTTTAGACACAAAATGAAGTCATTTGTCTTTCAACATTTATTTAATACCGTAAAAAGACGACGCTACACGCCAAAATGACGGCAATGGCAGCATGCTATGCTTGTCAATGTTGTTTTAGTGGCTTAGGAATTAGATTTTTTTTTACAAAAAATGTGTAACTGAAAAAACAGAATTTTTCAAGAACTTTTGTCTCGGGAATCTTTATAACGATTTTTCTTTAAAATGTCAAGCTATTAGTTAAAAAAATATTCGCTATTTTCAGTATAACTATTTATACTGTATTTATGAAAATATATAACATATTTAATTAAAATAAATAAATCTAAGCTGATATATTTACTATACCGGGTATCCCAATAGTATTATTCCGTTGAGGTTAAAGGGACAAAAAAAAATGTTATAAAGAATTGTATGGGTTACTAAGTTGCATACTATAAAATTATTGGGCAAAATGCCAGGGCTTTAAGCTTAAGCATTAAGATTCAATCAAATATTAAAATGCCATAAACAGGGTATCCCGTTAAAAAATCTACCATTATTTTGGATCTTAATTTTTGGATACCCAGTATATTTTACAATAACTTTAAAATGTGCATTAACAGCAAATTTATTTTACTCTGTTGCACTATTGGTATCCCCTGTTCAAAATGTATGATAACAGTTAATTAGGGCTTACTATCAAGCATGCTAAGTAATGAAAAAAAAGATTATTTAATAAGCATAGCTTGGAACTAACAATAATTATACTTACTCAACACTTAAGTTTGGAATATGACAATACTGATGGAACACCTTCGGACATTTGTCACAGCACACCAGCTCGCCACCATCCATACAAACGGCACACCAATCTTCGTTGGGGTCGTCTTTGCTGGTATCCATAAGTTCAGCCTTAATTTTGGCAGCTGGAAGTTGGTTGTCCCCTGTTGAGCTGTCGACATGAGGTGAACCTCCTGTAAAGTAAAATGCAGTAGTAAAAAGAGGTACTAAAAGAGTGTTTATTATATTATGTCTTATGCACAGTTAAAGGCCGAGTCTTTATTAGAACCAGACGGCACAGACGAGATGATACGACCGTGAGTGAGAAACATAGTACAACGGTGAGCGAGAAGTGTTCTTCTTATGGATGAGGTGCGAGCGTCGTAGCTTTATTACGATTGCAAAAATTAATATTTCTCCGAATTTTATTTTTATGGATATATCGATTTGACCGATGATTAAATATTATTTTTAATAAGCTTTGGATTTGTGTTAGTGGTGTATGGACGGGAATGTGGTGTTCCATAAGATTAAAATAAAAAAACAAGGCAGTAAAAATGAAAATTGTATATAACAACTAAAAACTTTATTTGGTTTAAAAATATTTCAAGCTTAACTGAATGTAATTAAATGATATTTACCTTTTTGTATTAAGTTACAGTTGAAACAAAAAGTACTGGCAGAAAATAGTCTGGCAATTAATTTAATGTTTTATTATTTTGCCTACCCTGTTATAATTGGCGCTGCACGCCACTGTGATTATGAGAAATACACAACAGCCTCGGATAATTTATGTTACTCTGACAATACAGTTCTGGGTACTGGGCAACCTTCAATTGTTCCAAGTAGTTATTGTACATTCCTCCTCAAAATTCAGTACCTCATTAGGGGTGCCTTATAAAGCATAATAGTTTTTCAGTTCAGTATTGCACAAAGTATATAGAATTTAAGGATAAGACATTCAATATTCTTATATAGATAAAGAACGTGTTGATCCCATTTTAAAGTTATCCAAAATTATTCCCAGATATATTATAAATGGGACTTCGTTAAGTGGTTCAGCAACATTTTCACATGTTATTATTTGACTAATTTCTGTTCTATTGGCTGCCGTTATTGAAAAAAAGCTCCCTCATTTGATTTTTTTATTAATTAAAGTTAATTTAAAAGTTAAAAGTGTGTTTTTTTATTTTAGCAAAACTAGACTTCAGTCGTTCTTTTGTCAATTTTACATGTTTTATCATGAAAAACTACTAGAGTATCTATGCTCATTGGCGTACCGACTTTAATAAGAGAGGGGGGGGGGGTTGAAAGTGTAATCAGTTAAATCGCTGTAACTTTTAAACGACTTATCCGATTTTAGCAAACTAAAGACTGTTTGGAAGAGAAATGTATGCACTTTCACCAATCGTATTTAGTTGTCCATAATAGTTCTCAAAAAAAATTCTAGAGGGCGCATTTGTAATAATAACACAATTTCTGATTTTACTCCGAAAAAATAAATCATACGGTATAATTATGATACCATAATCGAAAAAAGTAGATGAAATTTGCTAGAAAAAATATTAAAACCGCAGCTCGATATCTCCGTTCGTTTCAGCGTTATCGCCAATAGAATAATTTAAAAAAATTTAAATAAAGAATATTTTTTAGAAAAAAAGTGGGACGCCACTGATATTTTTCCATGTGGATATTATTTAGGATTAGCCTGGCCAATTCTGCATAAAAATGGTCTCGCGTTTTTCTCCTCAGGGACACCGTTCTTTATTAAAATAATTAAAATAAATTAGCTTTATTATTAACATTGATAATGAAAAATTTTGTTTTATTATTATTAAAAGTTTATTTTTAATATTTATAATATAATAAATTTGTTTATTTATCTTCTTTAATAAACTTCTTCTTTGATCCCCTGAAGACGTGCTTGTTAGGGGCAAATCTTAATATTTTAAATTATAAATATATGAGAATATTAAAATATTTTGTTTAAATATTTGTTAATATTATATTATAAAAATTGTTGGAAATGACCACCCCGCCCGTCTAATATAATTTAATTATTTTAATTAAGAACGGTGTGCCTGAGGAGAAAAACGCAGAAAAAATGCAGAATTGACCAGGCTAATCCGAAATAATATCCACATGACAAAATATCAGTTGCGTCCCACTTTTTTTCTAAAAAATATTCTTTATTATTATTTATTTATTTTTTCGGAGTAAAATCAAAAAATGTGTTATTATTACAAATGCGCCCTCTAGAATTTTTTTTGAGAACTCATATGGACAACTAAATACGATTGGTGAAAGTGCATACATTTCTCTTCCAAACAGTCTTTAGTTTGCTAAAATCGGATAAGTCGTTTATAAGTTACAGCGATTTAACTGATTGCACTTTCAACAGCTTCCCCCCTCTTATTAAAGTCGGTACGCCAATAAGCATAGGACCAAAATGATGCATAATTGTCCAAGCTTTTTAATGGTGTTATCAAAGACATACCTTAATGTGGAATTTTCGAAGATATGTAAATTTTTATAATTTACTTTTCAATTACGCCCCAAAATGCGGAACTTAAAAATTATTTCCAGGATTTTATCATTGCCACTTCAGTTATAATTTTTTTTTCCTGAATTTCTATGCCCAGTAGTTTCCGAGACATCATCATCCTTAATGAATCACCCGGTACATTTGTCACCGCTATTCAGAATTTATCACCATAGATATTAACCTAAATTAACTAGAAAGAAACCTTCTCTAGTTCCTCTTGTAGCTTACCTTTTTGTCTGCCTTCTGCTAGAACCTGCACCCCATTCGAATCGAGTTTGGCAATAGTCGCCATCAGATCTTTAACAGATTCCTCACAGAATTTATCCAAACTCCTCTCCGTCTCTTGGTGCCCTTGAATGTGGTTAGGACTCGGCGTTTTCGGTATCGTCGAGGTCACCGTCGCCGGCGTATTTTTGTTCGGCTCTGGCTGTTGTCGGAGTGTAATTTTGAAGTTGTCATTGATGGTTGGAAGGGAGGCTGCGTTGCGGTTTTGATTTAAACTATTAGGACCTTCTGTAAAAAAAATACCTAATGACAGTTGACAAGTGTTATTTTTTTTGCTATGAAAAAAGTAATAGTGAAAGGTGAACGGAAAATAGAACTGTCAATTTCTGAAGTTTTCATTTAAAAAAAAATTAAATATAATAATCACGGCAGCACGCATAACTTTTAGGTAAATAAGTACTAGAAGGGTTAATGATCACAAAGTTTCTTAACCAAGGAACACCATTCAATTTAAAATAGAATTTCCACAGTCACGCAAGGATTTCGATGAGTTTATCCAAGTTTTGACCAGTGGCTTTGTTTAGAAAAACAGGTAGTGTGAATAGAAATGAAGACAGTGGGAGATCTAAAGTTTGCACTGCACAAAAGATATGTAGAAGTGGGGCAACTTAACCAAATGTTACCAAACGACTAGCCGCAGCAAATGCAGTTTTCAGAGTGGCTTAAGCATAATTTGCATAATAATAAAAATATCTTGTTTTACTGATGAAACATGGTTGTACCCATCTAGTTGTATAAATTCTCGACAAATGAAAAGTGTGGAACTCTGAAAATCCACATTTCCTTATAGACAAGAGAAGAATAAAAAAATTATACGAAGAATTATTTTCGTCGTGTTCGGTGTATGCTCCTAATATGACTGTCTCTTTTACCAGGTTCTACTCACCTACATTCTGCTGCGGTGTATGCCACTTGGCTCCCGCAAATTGCGACTGTTGTGGCCTTGGCTGTTGTTGCTGTTGTATGGCGAGTCTATTTTGATTTAGTGGGTTGGACATTACCATGCGCACTTGCTGCTGTTGTTGTTGTTGTTGTTGCTGCTGTTGTTGTTGTTGCTGCTGTTGTTGTTGTTGCTGCTGCTGTTGTTGCTGCTGCTGCTGTTGTTGTTGCTGCTGCTGCTGCTGTTGTTGTTGCTGCTGTTGAGGTCCGAACCTAAATTGGTAATGTTAGCATGTTGGGTCAAGTTGAAAGTTTCATAATTCTTTTTAAGCCAAAGGCATAAAGTTTTAGTTAATTAGTATTTTAATTCTAATTATTTATTATATTATAAATATTGAAAATAAACTCTTAATATTATGTGATAACATTTTTTTTTTGGGAAATTTAAATAATTATTTATAACTTAGTGTTATTTTATTTTCAAAAACGGTTTCGAGAACCAAGCAGCACATGGGGAGCACTTCCAACCCCCCCCCCCCCCCCCCAAGTTGACTCAATACCTGAAGATGTTCTATTCCTAAATACCTGTTAATTTCCTCCTTAATCTTATTTCATGTTTTTTTTAAAATTGTTTTGAGATGAGAGTTCTTATTTCATGTTTTTTTTTTACAGAAGGAAGTGTTAAGTTTTTATTATTTTATTAAGTATTTAATATTATTTTATGTATTTATAGATTATTGTTATTTTTAGCTTTGCTTTTAAATAATCTTTGAACGAAAAGTTTTAGGGGTTCCTATCCTATGTTCCTATTATATTGTAGTTTTATTTTTGTTACACTGTTAGTTTGGTTCTACATTCATATTTTTGTAATATGTTCTTGATTTGTACCTGTAGTTTTCATAAAATAAGTATTTCGATAAGTAGTTGTCACTTTAACGTTTAACGGAGTGAAGACCTTCTTTTGGACAAACGACTGACGAGTATTTACTATAAATTATTGACCAAACTTAACAAGCAAATTTTGAGCGTATTTCAAAAAATGTTTAGTCTACGGCGATTTTCGTCCCCCTAAAAAAGGAGAATTCTACAATATGTATTTCGATTTCCTAATTAATTCATTTATGTACGAACTTGTCGGCAATTCTTTAAATGGCGCCAGTGGTCGTCGCTGTTGAAAAGCCACGTCACCCTATCAGCAGCCGAAACATCTATTTCATCCCTACTACAAATCAGCGCGTTATGGACATTTGGTCCTGAATTGGCCTATCAAATATACTTTACTATACAGATAATTTTTTGAGATTCGTGCTGCACTTCTTGCTGCCGGATAAATGTATTCTTGAACCGAGATTACTATTTTTGGTGGATTTTTATATACAAATAGCTTTCCAGAAATAATTTGGGTAATTTTAGGATTCATTCACAAAAAAATGTTGCTGTTGGATGCAGATAGGTTAAAGTGCAAGCGTTTAACATATAAGTCATGGGATATAGCGGGCATTAGGGGTACTTGGGGCAGTATTGTATGGGTACTACTGCCTAGTTCTAACATCACGAACCGCCACTGAAAACAAATGATTTAAATTTTAAAGTTTCTATTAAACTAGTTGAGCAGAGTGTTAGTTTTATCTTTATCCCCTTCTATACTTTCACTCCTCTGAGAGATGGACTACTTTCATAAAACTTACCTTATTGGCTGAGTTCCGGGAAACCGATTCTGAAATTGGTGAGGTTGAATTGCTTGATACTGAGAAGGACCGGTCTGGATATAAATCGGGCCATTGCTACTAGGCTGCAGGAGATGTCGCAAGTTGCTACGATCCTGCATCATACCTTGGGGATGGGTAGAGGAAGACACCTAAAAATTAAATATTTTAAAATGGAAAATCTTCTACCATCTAATCTTGGACCTTAGAAGTAATAAAAATCAAAAAAAGAAAAATTATAGAGAGCGCATACAGAATAGAATATATACACAAATTGCTGATACAATAGAACAAATTGTATAATATATAACATAACATTAAATATTAACGTTCGATAAAAAGTAAGTAGATTGGTTAAAAATACCGGTTGCAAGAATATTTTAATCAAAAGTTACTTAACTAACTACACAACTACAAACATAACAAAATACTTCTAATACCATTATAAAAACCATCTATTAAAATATCTGCATATTACAAATTTGTTTTTTAAATAAGTTTTTAGGAAACCTTGATTACTTTAAAAATCGCTTGAAATATAAACTGCTGGACAATTGCTTTCGAGCAAGAAAAATTTCGCCTAAATTTAACAGTTAATATTTTCTGAACCAGATATGATATCGACCTACGGTTTTAAATGGTTGATAGATTCATCCCTTGGGAAACAATTGTCAATGTTGGATTTTCTTTAACTGTCAGAAAATTTTATATACAGGGTGTTAAAGAAGACGATGATTTTTGCTCCAATTTTAATGGCGTGTAACTTTCACAATAATATTTTTAAATTTTATCACTCTACGTCAATTGAATCACTGGTTCATAGCAAAGAAAGTAATTCGTCAAATTTTTGATATCTGCTATATTTTAAGAAATACCGATTATTTTGGAAAACCTTGCTTTATTTTAACTTATTGGTAGCTAGATCTCATTGTGCGTTGTATGGTGCAAACTTTGCGAGTGATTATTATACCTTATAAAAAGCTTGATTATGTTCAGTAACAATTAATAGTTGTACCAAAATGTTATGATGTACAGTAACGTACTTATAAACATCTATTATGAGTATATTATGAGTATCTCTCAATTTTTTACGATTGTTTTATATTGGAAAGTACTCGCCCCTAGATTAGGTGAATTTTTTCTTATTTTTTAGTTTTTCATATCGCACTACAGGTATATTACACAGTGTGTTTACAAAATTTTAACAAAGGTAATTTTTTTAATTTAATTTTTGGAAAAAATGTATTTATTAATTTTTAACTTTCTAACACTATACCTACTCATAAACCATAGGCATATAGATGTTTATAAGTACGCTACTGTACATCATAACATTTAGGTACAACTATTAATTGTTACTGAACATAATCAAGCTTTTTATAAGGTATAATAATCACTCGCAAAGTTTGCACGATACAACGCACAATGAGATCTAGCTACCAATAAGTTGAAATAAAGCAAGGTTTTCCAAAATAATCGGTATTTCTTAAAATATAGCAGATATCAAAAATTTGACGAATTACTTTCTTTGCTATGAACCAGTGATTCAATTGACGTAGAGTGATAAAATTTAAAAATATTATTGTGAAAGTTACACGCCATTAAAATTGGAGCAAAAATCATCGTCTTCTTTAATACCCTGTATATAAAATTTTCTGACAGTTAAAGAAAATCCAACATTGACAATAATTGTTCCCCAAGGGATGAATCTATCAACCACTCAAAACCGTAGGTCGATATCATATCTGGTTCAGAAAATATTAACTGTAGGCGAAATTTTTCTTGCTCGAAAGCAATTGTCCAGCAGTTTAGTACCACATACTGATAACAAATTAAAGGAAATTTAAAGCTCTCTTCAACAAAATTATTAAATACTTTTCTTTTTCTTTTCAATAATAACGAAAACTGGCCTAGAAAATATCTAAGTCTAGATGAAAATTGTGAACACCCTGTATTATTTATGCCAATTCTATTAGTTTTACCCAAATTGGTAAGAAAACTTTTAATAATAGAGATATTCCAGCCATTTTAATATAATTTCTTTTTGCCAATAAATCATACCTACTTATCTTGGTAACGTCGCTTTAGTCGACAATTTTTTTTTAATTTAATAAGAAACTCATAGAGATCTTAAAATTCTAAAGAAAGTATATGGCTTTTCATTAAAAAAATATGCATTTTGCATTTATATACCCTGTATGTTTAAAATTATTTTTAAAATGTACACCATTTAACTTATGTATTTACACCGTTAACGGACACTCGGTAGGTGCCCGCTACCATATTGAAACAAATATTTTAATCAAAAATACAATTTTCTTTGCTCGTCAGGTAAACGAACATTTTATATTTGCATGGCCCCAGGAACATCAACTAAGCCTTAAAATTCCAGACGATCTTTGTTGCCAACATGAAAACATCGTCGTTGCATAAACAGAAAAACATATTTTTCTCTACAATGTTTAAAAATTGTTTCAGACTATTTTTGAACTATAATTTACCTGTTGCTGCTGCTGATTCAGACCGATCGAATTCGTGGCCATTCTAGGAATAATCGCCCTTTGCATTAGCGGTCGCTGTATTCTATTCATGTTCAGTTGTTGAGCGAGCGATATAGGAATTGCTTGAGGCATATTATTTATCCCAGGAGGTCCCATGTTTTGCAATCTGTTTTGTAAGTTGCTACTATTTTGTCCTGTGAAAAATCAAATAGAACAAATTAATCACAATATATTATCTCGCTTTACTCTTGTAAGACCCAATTTTATAAGGTCCCCTCTTTAACCTAAGTTTGAACCTATGTTTAACCCGAAGAATAATTCTAAAATCGTCGAAATGTCAGAAATGATGGATTTATAATGTGGGATTGACAGCAAAGTTCAATTAAGGAGTCATCAACCTGGTAACAACTTGTTACGTTACATTATAATAGGTTAGAACCAGATAAATTACTTCTAACTCGAACTATGCTGTCAATATAACATTATAAAATAACCATTCTTGACATTCCTTGGATTTAAACTAGTTCTCGGCTTAAATCATAGTTGTTCTTGTGCCTAATTTTATAAAGTCAATTTAAACTTAAGTTCAGTTTAAATTGAAGAAATGTGAAAAATCTATAAATGTCAGAAATGGTTTATTTATAATGTGAGATTGACAACAAAGTTCGAGTTAAATGGTCATAACTGAATATAATGTAATATAACAGTATTCACCTGAAGGCGATAACGTTGAATCGAACGGAGATATCGAGCTGCGGTTTTAATATTTTTTCTAGCAAATTTCATCTACTTTTTGATTATGGTATCATAATTATACCGTATGATTTATTTTTTCGGAGTAAAATCAAAAAATGTGTTATTATTGCAAATTGCGCCCTCTAGCATTTTTTTTGAGAACTATTATGGACAACTAAATACGATTGGTGAAAGTGCATACATTTCTCTTCCAAACAGTCTTCAGTTTGCTAAAATCGGATAAGGCGTTTAAAAGTTACAGCGATTTAACTGATTACACTTTCAACAGCTTACCCCCCTCTTATTAAAGTTGGTACGCCAATGAGCATAAGACCAAAATGATGCATAATTGTCCAAGCTTTTTAATGGTGCTATCAAAGATATACCTTAATATGGAATTTTCGGAGATATGTAAAATTTTAAAATTTACTTTTCAATTACGCCCTCTTGCGGCAAAATGCGGAACTTAAAAATAATTTCCAGCATTTTCTCTTGGGCACTTTTGTCATAAACAAATTTACCCGGATGCTGTATAGTCAGATCTGATCTTAACGTGCGGTCCAAAGGTCACTGATCATATGGGTCAAATCAGACAACACAGAGGCTATCAAAATGTTGTGAGATTATTTACAAATATACCGAAGGAAGGAAAAATAGTTTCAATATTTTAGCTATCGCGAAGATAGCCACATATACCTAATATTATTAGTTTTGTAAAAATTATGTACAGGGGAGTTGAAAAAGTTACAAAAAAATTATAAAATCGTTAATTATATACCTACTGTACCCTTTAATTAAAAACGACAATAATAAACAGTGCAATTTATTTTAACAATTTTACTACTAAAACCTTAAAATACAATGGCATTTTAGTCTGATAAACTATTTTGATAATATAATCCACGTTTCGTCTAAAAATACCACTTTTCTAAATTTCGATTTGTAATTGTCCGTATATTTTTTTAAAAACTGAACACGCTGACTCACTATCTGTGGCTGCTTACATAAAAATCTTCGGTTACAGTCTTTTTTATAGCGAAAACCTAAATTTTTTAATAATTTTGATAACGCCTCAAGTCCAATTTCCAAAACACACCGAATTTTTAATGTTTTTTGTAAAACTGGAAGAGTTACATTGGTTTTTGATTTGTATAAATCGTAAATCACATTTCGAACTCCAATTTTAATATTTTCGTTTACATCCTGTCTTTGGCTTTCTTCGTTTACACTTTTTAGTATCCTTGGGTATTATGTTATATTTTGTTTCCTGCACAGTCCTTAAACTAATTCCCAGTGCTTTGGCTACTGTTTCCTGAATATTGGTTGGCAAATTTCCACTTTTTCTTTCAATTTCGAAATAGTTTATCAGATTAAGTACCATTTTTTTGATTGGGGATGCAAAGACCCAGAAAATTGTTTCATTTTGTCACAAACTGTCAAAGTCACAAAACTGGCATATTTAAAATAAAACGTAGCTGGTGCGTAGCTTTTTTAGAATCGCTGGAAAGTAAATACATATCCTTTTTTTTCATGTCAAAATGGAATAAGTCTGTCTCATTTATCTTACGTAAGTCCAAAACTCTTCTGCCACTCAAAATAACATAACAAGTTATAGAAATAAAATAAAAAACATAAAGTCTTTCTCCACTGGTTTATTAAAAATAAAGTTAGAAGGTGGTAGATATTCTACATGTTTCGGGTGTAGCAACACCCATCATCAGGAACAAAATATAAAGAGAAAAATTCATAGAAAGGAACAGACGTAAATGGTGAGTGATAATGAACCTCGATGGAGCTCTCATCGAGCCATGGAAGATTAAATGTTGAGAAATGGGATAGTGATTAGAAGAAAATTGACATATTTAAGTCTTAACACTGACCATGGGCAACAGGTAACAGTGGTAAGAAGGGGCCCGCTTGGGCAAAGAGAAAAAAAAATTAAGAAATGTAAAAAGTGGAGACTCACAGGTCAAGAACCCTCATCCTGGGAACCGTGGAGAGAAAGAAAATTTGTTAATTTAGCCCTCTTTTTAAGGGAAAAAAAGAAAATATCTTAGTTAAGAAAAGTAAAAGGCATAGAACTGATGTAGAATCTGTAAAGAATAAAAGAAATTGTTGAGTAAAATACATTGAAATGATTATTTTAACAATTCACTCGAAAAATCTCTTTTATATGCACGAAAACGGGGACTTACCTTAGTTCATAGCCGAAAAATTAAAAAATTTTAAAAAATTTATTTAGGGGAACAAGCCCGAAAGGGCTGGAACCCCAGTGGGCGTTAATTTTAACATAACAACCAAAATTAGACTTTAAAAAAAGAACTAAAAAAGACTAGAGAGTCGGAGTACTTTTAAACCTTTTATTAGGCACGAGGTCTAAACGGAAAAGAATTTGAACTTGAACTTGACACAGTGATTCGTCACTTGACACAGATCTTCAAGGTGGGGAAATGACATATATTTTAGCGGGTAATTTGAAGGAACAAGTTATGACCAGGTTAACTACCCTTAAATAAATCTTTGCTGTCAATTCCTCATCATAAATCAACCATTTCTGACATTTCTACGATTGTAGAATCATTCTTAGTTTTAAACTTAGGTTTAAGAGGACTTTATAAAATTGAGCCTTATAAATATTACTGTGGGATTTATTTCACACTATAGTTCCTAATCACTTAATCTTAAGAGTGAACTCTAGTGATGCATTTGCCATTTAATTTTATAATCAATATTTCTTATTCTTTTCGCTTTATTAAAAAACGTCCTCGAGTAGCAATTACCTACAGTTTTGAACTAAACAAATTTTGATTAATGAATTAAAAAAAAAAAAAAAAAAGGAAATCACAAGTGAATAACAATTTCTTAGGTATTAGTAGAAATTAACAAGAAATATAATACATTTGAATGTAATTTCTAGACACGTGTATAAGCAATAAGGTTTGTCAAAACAAGTCGTATGTCTGATTGCACAAAGAATTTTAATAATAATTAGCTAACCAGCAAGTTTGATTGTAACATACATGACATTGGCAGAAATAATTTTCTCACAATCATACTGGCTAGGTAACCTTAATTTTTAATTTACTAATCAGGCACTTTTGATTGTAAGTTCGCAATGCCTGTCAATGGCAGTTATATCACAGTCAAACTGGCTAGTTAGTTAATTCTGGTTAAAACTCTTTGTACAACCCAACATTAATTTTTTTTGTTGATTTTAGTATCTGGTTTAATAGTATTTGTAGATACAATACCGTATAATGCGTGTGTTAAAAGTATGTTTTATTTTGTTTGAAGGGTTGCATCACCCTACGCTCGTTATCGAATTTCCATTCTCACAAAATAAAATTACACTTAAAACACTAAGATCATAAACATTATTATCTCGAAACTGTACATAAACTTACCAAATTGTTGAGATAGGTTTTGATTCATATTGTTCTGGCCCATATTTTGCCCCATATTCTGCATCAAGCCTTGTTGAAATTGTTGATTTTGAGTTTGGTACTGAGAGTAAGGAGGAGGAGGATTTCCCATACGGATTCCGACCTAAAAAGGAAATTTTATTTTGTCGTTAGCTTTTGTAAAAAAGTTTGGGGACTAAAGTGGTAATTTTACAGAAGGTTTAATCCTGCAAAGGAATAAAAATCCTTTGCACTTGTTAACTAAAAATACCACCATAGTTCCTATTTTTAGGGGATTAAAAATAAGGATTATTCCAAATTATGCCCATTTATGGATACGTAATTATATTTATTTTATCACATTATTGGTAAATAACATAAAATAATAAATAAGTCCTTCAAGAAAAAAAATTAACCAACCAGAGAATTTTGACTATAAGAATAGCACAAATTATTTTCGTACAAAGTGGCCAGGTAATTGTAAAAGAATAATTTCTGCCAATGTTATTGCAGAATCCAGACCAGCGCCGGCCGAATAGGCTTGCCAGGCAGTCTTGTTGCGGCTTGACCGCGCCCGATGTGGACGTCTCGTGAGGCTACTCCGCCATCGGTCTAAACCCAGTTATTATTGTCACAATCAAAGAAGTCTGGTTAGTTAATTATTGTTTAAAATCAATCTGCATTGCATAGTAGTGTTAAAGTCAATTGACATAAATAATATAATTTATTGACCAATATGAATGCCACCATATTGACCAGCTATAAACGAAATAGCTTATAATAATCTCTCATCCTTACTATAAAGATTTCTAATACATCGGCACCTGCCTGTTTTTTTAATGTCAATTGACCTTTGAAATTCTATGAATAGTTTTAAGCTGCCGAGTTGGGTCTATCCTCCAACTACAACAAATAGGGGGGCATACACTAGCGTTAATGTATTAATACATCAACGTGCAAACAAAAACTAACGTGTATGTGTGTTTCTTCGTCGCGAACATATAGGCGCATTCAAGAAGTCTGTCGTACTTCTTCGGCGAGCGTACGACCGTGTGTGGGCATCTACATGGTGTATTTCTTAACGATCAGTGAGTTAGGACAAAATATTAAATTAAAAAGTTGTGGTTTGTCTGGCGTACAGAGTGTTGTTTTATGTAATTAGCACTTCGTTGAAAGGCAAGTGGGTAAATCTATTCACAAAATAAGAAATTTATAACATTTATTCTGGTATCTGAAAAAAATACACAGCAACCGAAAAATTTAAAACTTTTTAAAATAAAATAAAATCAAATAAATGGAAATAAAATCAAAGTTTTTGTGGAAAATATCAACACCGCAACGGTATTTTACTCCATTGATGTTGATCTATTATGTACCTTGGTACAAAGGGAATACATTCTCCGGTTACAATTACAATTAGAACATGTACGTATCATACTGCAACAAATATTTTGATGGCCAGTAGTGCCCCCGGTGCTCCACATAGGACTTCAGACAGTATTACCATTTTAAGCTTTTTAAAACCTTGTAATTTTGTCACAGATTATTATATAAGCTAACATTTTACAGTATAATGGTATTTTTTAGTTGTTTGTTCATCGGTGTAGCATGTAACATCCATTAATCGCATTTGGCGAATAGACCATCGGCAAAAAAATGTTTGGGGAAAAAATCAGTAGAAAATTTAAAAAAATGCATGCCCGTTAAAACATCTAAACAGTAAAGTGTAAACAACAAACATGCATATTGGAGGTTCATTCGGAAATTTTAACTCTAGCGTCAAGCGAGCGACTTTACCGTAGGGTGGAGTGCAGTAAAAATTACCGATTTTTTTTGAAATGGAATAGCTGCTTAAAGATTCTCATTTACTGAACTGAGAAGTGTACAAATGATCGATTTCTGAGATTTAAGTTTTGAGATGCCCCGAGTGACTCGAATTTTTGAAAAAATAAATAAGTAGAAAAAAATTACAAAAGGCAAAATCTTACAGAGGGTCTGTTCTGTGCCTCTTGTAAGATATTTACTAGATATTCATCAGTATTTATGACAAACCCCAAGAAATAAGATTTGCAGTAAAAAATTGACTTTTACGAAAATTTTCCATTTTTAAAAATGTATCCTCTAAACGTTGAGCTAGCCCAAAAATATTTCGGAGGGTTGTTTTAAAGAAACACTTCCCTACTTTTCCCAAGTTATCACCCCACCCTACTTAACTCGTCTGCGAGAGTTTGGTTTTTGGAAAAGATATAGGAACTGTTAGGTTAATTTTAGAGTGGATCAATTAATTCTTACTAGGAAAAATTAGACATAAAGCCAGATTAAAATACGTACAAAAACGTAAAACATCGAATAAAATGCAAAAAATGTTTATATTTTTTCAAAAAAAAAACGAACACACTGATATTATGTAGCTAAAACAGTGTAGTTTGGATATTAGGATATTTCTAAAGGTGTAATTTTCGAAGCAGTTTTATATAATGATGTTGGTAGGCACACTCAATTTGTGTTGTTTTTTTCCAAGCCTGTACAGGGTGTTCCAAGTTCGAGGGTGACAATTGGGATCGCCAAACCCATGAGATTGAACCAAGTTCAAATTGTGGCAAAGTTGCACATTTGGTGCTCAATTAATTGTCTTAGTTTAGGAATTCCTAGTAGATATCTGGAAAAAGCGAAATTTTGAAAATTTGTTTTTATTTTTTCCTAATTTTGGAAGAAAAATTATGAAAACATTACACTTTTTTCTTTGCCCTTTGTCTTCTCTACAGATTGTTATTTATTGGATCCTTTATTAACTTAGTTTTTTTTATTCAAAAAGAGGTCGTCATTACAAATAAAGATGTTTCACACTTGTTATTTTATTGAACGTTTTGACAACAACAGCCAGAATTTACATAATAAATTAAAGGTGGATATAAGACAAAACATTAGACACTAAACCATTTGGCAATTTTAGTTGACGTGTTTCTTAGTTCTTAAAGTTATAGCTACTTTTTGCCAAAGCATTTTATAGTAAAATATGTTTTTAAATATAGACATGTGTGATATATTACGGATTTATTACAGTTCTAATAGAAACTTTAGAACTTTCTGTGAACGGCATGTAATACAATGTCTCAAACGAGTGCAACTGAATGAAAATATTTTTGCTAACGTGCATAAAAAATTGTTGGAAGTCAGAAGCAAGCAAGCCCAGATAAATAATGTCATCGAATTGATCCGGATGAAGAGGAAAATATTTTAATTTTTTTTTTATCTGTAATTAGCGTCTAATGTTTTGTCTCATAGCCACCTATAACTTATTCTTTAAATCCTGTCTGATTTTTCCATGTTTGATGTCATTTTTCGTCGAATCGTTCAATAATACAACAAGTGTGATACATACCTTTTAGAATAAGGAGCCCTTTCGAAATTCTTTCGTATCTCTTATAGTTTCCGAAATCACAACGGTCACCCTAGAATTTGAGACACCCTTAGTACAAGCTGCGATAACAGCAATATTACTCATTACAATCTTAACGTGCAACCCAAATGCAATAAATAAGGTTTAAAGGGATTTAAATTAAAAACCTTCCTAAACTGACAGTTGAAGATTTAAAATATTACTAGGGGAATTTATGGGGGAGTTAAAGCCATCCAACCTGTGCCGGAAAAGAAGCAACATAAGCCTTTTCTTTATTGACTCCTTGAATTTATACGAACAGAAAATTATATGTTTGCCGGCCTGTTATTGCCTGGAATGGTAAAAAATTGGAACTTCGGGATGTGATTTTTTACAATTTTTTTTTAGTCAGCATCGTGAAAAGTTATATACGAGTTAAGAGTGATAGATGATAGTGAAAAAACGCTGTTATCCGTCTGGGAGTGGTGGCAGAAGCATATTAACTTACTTCGTTTTTCGATTATCGGTGTCCCATGAACATAAAATTTTGCATGCAAGTAAATTAACACTTGTCCTTTTAGAAATGGCTTGTCTGTCAGGACTCTTTCGCCCGGAAGTCATTTCTCCTGGCCACTTTTTTATTCGGCATGCGCCTAGTTGATTCAATGAGTTAAACAATTTTCAAAATTTCTGAATGCAACTAAACTGCTGGACAATTGCTTTCGAGCAAGAAAAATTTCGCCTAAATTTAACAGTTAATATTTTCTGAACCAGACAGTTTTGAATGGTTGATAGATTCGTCCCTTGGAAAACAATTGTCAATGTTGGATTTTCTTTAACTGTCAGAAAAGTTTATATACAGGGTGTTAAAGAAGACGATGATTTTTGCTCCATTTTAATGGCATGTAACTTTCACAATAATATTTTTAAATTTAACACTCTACGTCAATTGAATCACTGGTTCATAGCAAAGAAAGTAATGGGTCAAATTTTTGATATCTGCTATATTTTAAGAAATACCAATTTTTTTGGAATACCTTGCTTTATTTAAACTTATTGGTAGCTAGATATCACTGTGCGTTGTATCGTGCAAACTTCGCGAGTGATTATTATACCTTATGAAAAGCTTGATTATGTTCAGTAACAATAGTTGTACCTAAATGTTATTAAAACCATTTTCGCAATAACATCCAAACGCAAAATGTTAGATAGATAAAACATATTAACTCCAAAATGTGGCATGGTTAAAACGCAACTGGAATTTATTAAAATCTAAATATTTTGATGGGCCAAATTTAAACCTCTTTAGTGAATTTGGGGATAAGAGCTTTATCATTTTTTATTCTTCTAAGCAAGCCACAAAACTAACATATATAATTGCATATCTTAGTAGAAAAATATAAGTAATTACCTCAGCAAAATACAGTTTACTTACCAACTGTCGCAAATGATAGAACAAAATATAGTATTACAATGTTATATTGTTAAATTTTTAGTTTTATTGTTTTTTTATTATTTAGTCTGTGGGGAAACTTATTCTCATCACTAAATTTTTAGTTTTAGTTTAGAAAGACTTATCCTTTGACTGTTTCTCATGTATACCTTTTTATGTAATTGAACCAACTTTAAGAATTATTTTCTCTCAAAGAAAGGTCTAAATTTAAAATCTATTACAAGACGAACAACGTTTGAACCTTTAGCCACAGTATATAAAGATATAGAACCACAGTATATAAAGAACAGTAGTCTCACTCCACTGAGAAAACGAAATCGACCGTTTCATGCACCCGCGTTACCGCCAGCCTTTTCTGGCAGGCAAACTTTGAACTGTGAGATACACTGGTTATTCCGTGCTCTGGGTGCTAATTACAGAAGACGGCAGGTTGTTATTATACTGCTCGTTCAATTGCATTGTATAAAAGTAAATAACTAGATTTTTTTTTATTATTAAGAACAAGGGCCTAGTAATGCAATCGCCACTTCATTTCTTAATGAATATTTCGTTGCTTTTTCGTTTTATCCAAAACTTGGCCAAATACCAATGTTTAAAAATAAAGTTTGAATTTATAAAGTTTAAAAAAATATTTACACATTTCACAAAATTTTTTTTTTTTTTTCTAATTCTTAAATTATCATTCGTTTAGTTTAAATTAAAACTGTAGTTAATCACACCCAAAACAAAGATATGGAAGGATAAGGTAAAAATCAGTGCGTGGTTTGTTTCAAACAGAGCATCAATAACACATTCACAGATTTTTTCTCTGACATCATTTCAGGGGGTCCCACAAAATTTCTAGGTGTCAACGTCGATTCCAAGCTGACATGGGAAAAACATGTCTTGCGCCTGGTAAGGAAGTTAAATATAGTCATTTTTGTGCTTAGAAATCTAAGGGAAATTTTTTGTTCAAAGGTTAGGGTAATTTGTAATTTAGTATATAGAGAGGACTGCATCTTATCGAATTAAATATTTTGACAACTCAACAAAAAATGTTGACCATCGTAGTGATGATACACGGACTAAGCAAAATTGTAGAATAAATTATTTTAGAACAGATTGGGATTAAAATTGTTTAATGTCCTGCCCCAGCAAATCAAAAAACTTCTTTATGATACTTTAAAAACGATACTGGAGAGTTACCCTAAAACAAAACATGTTACAGTTTAGATGATTATCTATGCAATAGTTTCGATGCCGTAACACCTTGAACGCTTAGGAGAAACATCAATTTTGATCTGTTGCAACGATTATTGTGTTTCCGCATAATGTAGTTTTTGTTTTATTTATGCATTGTTCGACTCGTTCTTTTCCTTTATATTTTCATTGTAACTTATTTGCTTTGTGCAAAACCTATTTTATAAGTCAATCACCAATAAATATTATTATAACGCTACAATAAAATTAGTTGACAGAACCTTACTTGTGCTTGCTGCTGCTGTTGTTGATTTTGCGAGAACCCCGATGGTGAGGGTTGCTGCAACATTGGGCTTATGGGCGACTGTTGCTGCGGCGGACGCATATGCCCGGGGCTGGGCGACTGATTGGGCGGATAGGCAGCAATACAAGGCGACGTCGCTTGAGAAGGGTACACTCGGCCATCCACAACAATTTGGCCAATTGTTGACATTACTAAGAGAAAATATAGTTGCTTGACATAACAAATAATCTAGTAGATACACTGCTGTGGTACAAAATCAAAAAGTGTAATTTATATTATAAGAACAATATTGTACTTTAACTGAGTTGTCGATTATGTATTTAAAGCATAAGTGCTTTTCCGTCATTAATATATGACTGGGCAAGAGTCAGTCAGTCATATTAATGTATCGCAGCAACTCAATTTAAGTTGATTTGAACAAAAATAAAAGTATATTACTGTCAGAGCTCACTGATGATGGCATTAACAATAGTAGGGTTGATTTGACACAGTTTCCTCTCTATTTTTCTAACTGAGCTAAACAAATTAAACAACCACAAATCGAAAGACACTCTGACAGCTTTTAAAACTAACATTTTTTCACATTGGTTCAGGTGAATGCTAAAGACGACTGGAGATACTCGAAACGTTGTGATTTGAAATCAAAAAAGACAATACAAGGCCCAAACTCTTCGATCATTCAAAGAATTGGATATATTTAAAAATAAGCATTTGCTTGTTTTATTCGTATAAAATATTGTAATCTCAGCAAAACTGACTTCCAATTATCAATATAAAACAAGGAAATGTTTGATGTTTACATTTAAAATAATTTTTAACATATCTTTAATTGGCTACTGAAATACCATTCTGGTCTTGAGGGAAGACTCCTTGCTGTCAATCTTTTTATCGAAATGTTTTCCATAATTTGCCGAAATAGGAATCTTCTTTTTATTGTATTATATACGTAAGTAAACCAACTTCAGGTCAAATCCTAGTACAAATTTTAAAAGTTAAATAACTAACCATATAACTGATTGTGACATAAATAACATCGGCATAAATTATTTTTTCGCAATCATTTACAATTTATTTAGAACCTGCTTTTTAAAAAAAATAAAGCGGAATTTCTCAATTTTCTCAAATAGCAACCCATCTTTGTATTATTGTAATAAAATTATTTATTTAATTTTCTTTCTAACTGCGTATAAGTTAATAAAATTATTCATTATAAGTAATAGTAAAAAAAAACAAGAATTATCATAAATGTAATTTTTAGATTCGTATAAGCCATAATCAAGTCTAGTATACAGTGGAAAAACAATTGATTCAATTCAATCTTCGTAATAATTATTAAACTCCATCTGACATTTTGGTCTAATAAAAGCTAAAATAATGTTTGGTTTTTCCACGGCATACAAGACTGATTTATATAGTATGTAGCTTATATACGAGTCTAGAAATTATATTTATAATATACCTTGTTAATTTCTACTATCACCTAATAAAGAATTACGGTTAAACCGAAAGTGGCTTGGAAGGTTTAAACTTGCCGAAAAGTGGTGATTTACTTACACTTAATAACTCCTAAAATGTTTAAATCTTAACTTCAAGAAATACGAAAAAAATTGGTAGGGGATAGCACCTTTTGTGTCACCCGGCACGAATTGTAAATATTGTCATATATCTACTAGCAAAAAAATATTTGTATGCCATAACTTCGCTTTGAATAAATTTTTCCATATTTATAATAGTATAAATAAGTACTAAAGTTTATTAATTTAATAATTTTGTTACATGTTTAGGATTTCGTCAAAATGTTCGTTCGTCTACATGTCTCTTTAGTGCAATCAAATTGCATATTGTTTTCATTGGTTGTGTAAGTAAAGTAATTTTTTCTTTTAAATCGTTCAAGGTAAATCAAGCTATTTCATCAAATCGATGCGGTTTAAAAGTATATGCAACAGCGGCCAATTTTGCAGAAAGTTCAACGTTAAATATTGCAAATAGTTGATGCTCCTACAAAAAGAGTACACGTTTTTTCCTTAGCTCAGACATGGATTACCTCATGTTGATAAGTTGGTCGTTAGGTGCTTTGTCAGGGTTCTCTTTAGAGCTAAAACCATCTATAGCTATAATTTATCCTAGCTAATAAAAATCATAAAAATATTGGTTGTACTTTTATAAAAAAAAACGCTAAAACATAATTAAACTAACGGATATTTTGCAACTATTTTTTTCAGTACTAAAAAACCCAGCTATGAGAGAAACACCAAACTAATATTTAATAGTGAACCTTGGTATACTTGTTTATCAAGTCTTTTGCAACATAAACTGCTTAGGCAATCAATTTATCTAATCATTTAGTATCTTTGAACGCAGACTATGAGATTTTGTTCAATATAGATAGTTAGGCAATAAATCACTGGACCCAGAAACAAAATTAAAGTACCCGTATTTACAACAAAAACTTGGTCAAAGTTTAAAATCTACCCTTATACTTAATAACACTTTTTGAAATAAATTTGTGCCAAATGTCTTTAAAATAAAATACCCATATTTGCGGAATAATATTTTTTTAAATTAAATTCCAAAGAATTTGTCTGCAAATCGTGAAAAAAATTGTTATAAATAAATTTTTGATGTTTAAAACAAAGTGTTTTTAAAGTGGATTATGATAAAGTTTAAACAAAAGAGTTTTGGACTTGCATTGACTTAGTTTGTTTTGAATCACTGTGATTGATGATGTGTTGATTCAAAACAAATAAAGACAATGCAAGTCCAAAACTCTTTTGTCATTCAAGAAACATCATTGCCTCCAACCTTCAAACAGACACCAAAGTTTAAACAAGTTTCGCCAAAACAGCTTTCAATGGAAAAAATTACCTTTAAGAGACAGTATGTATCCTCCAGTTTTGAATTCATTGCAAATTAAAACAAATACATTAAAACACTTTAAAAGTAGACAAAAATCTATTTAGAGAGCGTCGTAAAAAACAAGGTAGAAAACAATCGAATACCGATTTATGTTACGGTTTCTAAAGCGAAATGTAATGGTAATACTTGATGCAGTGGACTTTAAACTGGATACAAAAGTGGTTTACTGTTAATATTTTTTATTTAGGCTTAGGACCAGTTTTATACAGTATGCCCGCGGATAGGGTTTGAACAAACAATAGGGACAAATTAACTAAAAAGTGAAAAATAATCCATGGTTTAAAAAGTTGGATAAAGAGCTCTAATTAAGGACCTCTAAAATCGGACCGTATCACACTGAATCATATCATAATTCTGTGCCTGAAGGCCGAGACACAATTAAAAAACAAGCATTAGGTGATAAGCAATAAGCAACAAACATGAGTTTTGACACGTAGAAACAAATCAATCGCGACAAAATTAAGTTTGAAGCAACAGGAATAAAATTTATATTGCATTTGCTATTACCTGTTTCTTATCGCATACTCCTTATTTTTGAATTGTGTCTCGACCATGATAAGTCCTTAAATCTAATAATTTAGATTACAAAAAATATGTTTGCAAACCGAAGCCCAATAACCAGAGTAAATATCGGTAACTACTGATTGTAATACATAATAACGGAACTGTAAGCTGGGTTAAGCGAGATTAATTTCTTTTTAGTCCTAAAAGACAGTGGTCATAAGCTTTCCCGATGACAATTGTACGAGGGCATTTCTTGGAGGCAAAACCACTTGGATTCAATGTATAAAGTTTAATTTTATCCCTGGATCACAGTGACGTACCCAAGTCTCATTGCCTATTCAATATATTTAAGAAAAGGTTATTGTCTGCGCAAAAATTTCAAAAAAGCATTTAAGGTAATGTCCTTTAGCAGACAATTAACCAATAAGGGTAAAATAATGAGTATTTTTATTTTTTAGATTTTTCTTCCCTGATGGAATAACGTTTTTGCAGAATAAGTAGCGCAAATAGATGGAATTTAAGGGAGATTATGTTGAAAAATACAATGATAAAAAAAAATTGCTTCATTATCAAGGAACAAACTTTCTGGTGCACCTCGTATTAAAAATTAATCTTGCTCTTCTACAAAAATCACTTACACGATAAAAAAAATCATGCATTCAATTTTCTAGTAATGCGTGGTAACAACTACCGGTTGACTAAATAAGAATGGACGCCGACTATACCTCAGGAAGGATTGTCACAAAGTTTTGAAATAAAATAAATTCGTTACAAAATCGACCAAGAAAAATTAGTGGAAATTATTTTAAGTTTCTAAATTTACTGCTAAATTACACGCGTCCAACCTATGATTAAAAAGATTATCGGATTTTTCTGGATATTATGTCAAATAAAGTTATAACACAAATTAAGAGTTTTATTTTTTGGAATATATGGTACTACTTTGCTTTAATACATTTTCCTCTGGCTAGCAAAATAGGTCGAGGAGACGGATGAACCTCTTTTGAAAGAAATACTCTTAACTTCGGTGTACCTTAACCAAATTTAACAAACTTGGTCCTATTTGAATGGGCCTATCCTATACTAACTATTTTTCTTATATCCGTCGCCGCTAGAGGGCGCTATTTAAAGAATCACTATACTTTTTTTTTTTAATTTATAAATGGAACCTTCGCCTCAGCTGCTATCAGAAGTATTTCGAATGCAGAAACGAGCTGTTAGAGCCATGTTTGGCCTTGGGTATCGCCAATAATGTAAAGGAACTTTTAAAAACGAATTAACATTGACTTTGCCCTCGTTATATTTTTTTGAAATTCTCAAATTTGTAAAACAAAATATACAGATGTTTAGAACACAAAATTTCCACCATGAATATAATACAAGATTTGGCACTAATCTACAACACGATCTTCATCGTCTAGAATTGTATAAATTAAACCCTTTTGTTTAATAAAATTCCAGATAACATGAGAGAGCTTAGCAACAACAAATTCTATACCACTTTAAAATATATATTACTAAATAAGGCTTTCTACAGTATTGATGAATTTCTGAACTACACTTTTTAGTCTTAGCAATACTGTTACTACAAATTTCTCCTAGTTTTTAGTTGTTTAGCTTTTAAGACCTCTATGAACTGCCCTATATCCTTTATTGTGATCGTTGGATTAATAAATGCATTTCATTTGATTTCAAAAAAATAGATCAATAATGAAGAAAACTGGCGAATATCGCATGTCGATATCTTAAGTAGGAAATAAAAGAAAAAATATTATGAAATCGGTTGTAGAAAACCGATATTTTCACAAAACACTTATAGTAGTTTTAGGAACACAAATATATGTTTTAAAAATGTTGAAATAAAGTAATTTATAATTATTTTTTATATACAGGGTGTCCCACCGGGAACCGACTCGATCTATATATAGAAAACTATACATAGGAAAATTTTGAAAATTTGACAGTATGCTGATGGGGGCGACCGGGCTAAAATATTTTCATAATGGTGTCACTTCCGGTTATACCGGAAGTAAGTGTCAACTTGCTTATTTTAAATAGGACACCCTATATATTATTACATTTTTGCATTCTACGCAAGATTCTAGGCAGATTTTGTATACCATATCCTATACCTATGTCTAAACGTTTTTGACATATTTGAATTTTTATGTCAAAAATGACGTTTGCAAGCCTTAGAATAATTATCAATTTTTTCTATAAAGAAGCCTTATTTATTTAATTTAAGTGGGATTCCTTGTTATAAAGGTCCTGCTTTAATATATTTTTTATAATATTTTGATAACTATTAATACAGGGTGTTTAAAAAATAAGAATAAAAATGAAATTCAAAAAACTGCAAAAAGTCTAGATTTTTAAATGGAAACACCCAAATTTTATAATTATTTCTTATTTAGCATTAAAAATAAGGGTAAGATTGTGTAAGGTTGTATATCTCAAAATTTTTAGCTTTCGAAATATTGCCAATTTACTGTTTTTATATGGCGATCTTGCAGCGGATTTTCAATCTTCAAGAATCTTACGTAGAATGCAAAATGTAATAATATATAGGGTATCCCATTTAAAATAAGCAAGTTGACACTTACTTCCGGTATAACCGGAAGTGCCACCATTATGAAAATATTTTAGCCCGGTCGCCCCCATCAGCATCAGCATACTATTAAATTTTCAAAATTTTCCTATGTATAGTTTTCTATATGTATATAGATCGATTCGGTTCCCGGTGGGACACCCTGTATAGTTCCATTTAAAATTTTTGAAATCTGGTGTTGGTGCAAATAGCGATGAATACAGAGCTGGGCAAAGAACTCGAAAAAAGTGGTTCAAGACCAAGCACTTTGGAAAAGTAATTGACAGCATCAAGCACTTTGAAAAATTAATTACAGAGGAAAGTAATTTTGAGGGATTATGAGTGTTTGCAAGCACTTTAAATAGCTTGAATTACCAATTACCGAGCACTATATTTTAAAAGTTCTTGCAAGCACTATTGTTCTTAAAGCACGTTTTGAAGCAACTACTGCCCAGCTCTGGATGAATATAATAAAAAATATTCATACACATTTTTAAATGTTACAAATGGCACAAAGTTTTTTAAATTTCGTTAAGGCCAACCGGAGTTTCTTTTAAAAGAGGTTTCCCCTCTACGCCTCAGACTACTTGGCAAGTTAGAGCAAAATTGAATAAACCAAAGTTGTACTCTATATTCCAAAGAACAAAACACTATATTTTTGACAACCTTATTTGGCATATTAACGATGGTCGATTTTATATTAATTTTTTTTTTCAAATCTTTATGACAAACGGTTCCTGAGAAATGACCAGCTTCCATCATTATTTGGCCACCCAGTATATAAAAAAATATGACTGCATAACCTTAAAAATTACACAAAAAAATGTTTAGAAAATAATTACCTGATGACAGGCCTAACCAATGAAAGCATGAAGAATAATAAAAAGAGGTATACTTAATATATATACATACATGCTTTTAAGGCCTCTAAGATTACTGTACTGTTAATTAAGACTAAAATTTCACTGCCATAATTTTAAGTTGGAGGTTTCTGCCATAGTCACGATACACTAACACCGGTATGCCAATGCGCATTTATGACGCCACGTTCGAGAATTCGGCTTGCTAATCGGCATACCGTTGTATGTGTATCGTGGTCATATCCTATCGGAGGGGTCTGTGTAAATTTTAAATCAAGAAATTTTTCATTTCAGTTTCTAATCTGTTTTTATTTATTTAAGTTTTTGAAACAATGATAACTGGCAAATAAATGGATTGGGCGGTTGATAGGATGAGGTACATCTCTTCTCACCTTATGTTTTCAACCTTAGGTACGGTTTTCGCGGCATATTTTTAATTATTTCTAAAAAGGTATGAGACTATCTAGGAAGATTTTTATTATTGAGATCTATTTTTAATAGGTGTTAGTTCAGGATGTTAGGGTGAATATAATAAATTCGATTATAGTGAAAGCTCATTCAGACTGACAGTCTTGATATGGGAATGAGAGTAATTCTGATCGTGTAAGGGTAAATTTCGAGGACTAATGGATGGAGTGACGTAAATTCTCATTAAAAACAAGACTGATGCAACAATGACGAAATATTGATATCATTTAGGATTTTCAGCCCGAATGATCACGTAGGGTCTCCTAGTCGTTGCAAAAATAGTTCTATTTTAAAAAGCATTAATTACTAAAATAAGTTTTTCTTTATAAATTAAAATAAACCAAAAATTAATATTTACATACCGAACTTAGTTGACTTATGTATGAAAAAGGGTTGCATAAAGATTTTTAACAATAATTAACTAACCAGCAACTGTGACTGACATAATTGATACTGGAAGGCATTATTTCTTCACAATCGAAGTAACTATATATCAATTAGTAAATTAAAAATCAAGGTAACTGAACCACTTTGTTTGTTTGTTAAAGAAGTATGTATTTCTGTCAATGTCATGTATGTCACCGTCAAAGTTGCTGGTTAGTTAATAGGTGTTTAATATCTTTATGCAATCCGACATTATTCTGACACTTGTCATTTTAAACTCATAAACTGTCAAATTGGGATGGTCATAAATTTAATATTCTTTAGTGAATGCTAAGGCCTGGTTGTACAATTACAGCTTAAGCTTAGTTCAGCGTTAAACTAAGCTTTAAATTCTTATTAAGGTTGTACAAATAAGTTTAAGCTTGGTACCCGTAATAGTACAACCGGATCTAGACTAACAAACAATTCCTATTAACTTTTTAACTTATTAATTTATTATATATATTATAATTATTATTAACTTATTAACAATATGAAAGGGAGTTTTCTGTGATTAAATTAATATTTTTTGGTAATTGAAAAATAAAAGAAAAACCGGTTCATTTGGTTTAAGAAAATTTAAGTTAGAAATGGGAGGATCGAATATTTTGTAGTGATCGATCGATACCGATAACTGACATGAAATTGAAATTTTAATAACCCTTATTGAATGCTAATACCGGCAACGCTGCAATATTCTTAAAATAATTTTGACATATGGTGGTGGCACGGGAGTTTCGGGATCGCGATTCTCTGATTTCCCGGGTCGGTGTTCGTAAATACTTAAACAAATGTTATTCACTTGTTCTGTATTAATTTAGTTTCGGTCAAAATTTGTTTTATTAAATAATAATAACCAAAATAAACTATTTAATTAATAACAATTTATTGTTTATATATTAATAACAATATTTCGATACCGTTGCCAATCTCAACTATCAGCAAAATATGCCAGAACACCGATAAATATATTGGTCGATAATATTTTGTATTCCAATCCTTTAGAAGGATAATTATTTAAATACAAACAATCGAATTATTCATATTTTGAATTCCGCTATATTATCGAAGAATCAATGGTGACTAATACTTTTTAAGGATCGCATTCCTCTCAGAATTTCACTTCAACACTCAGAAATAAGCTGACACAACTTACCTTTAATCAAATCAGGAACCTTATCCAGAGCCAGGTGTATCCTGACAGGGATCTCCGGATTGGGTATATCAGCCCTCTTGCACTTGATTCTTTTCAGATGTTCTGTCACTTGCCTCTTGCTATAGAGCAGCGCCATATCGCTGCCGTGATCCAGAGCATACTGAGTAAATTCAATACAATGATCCGTCATTTTAGAGAGCTGCTCGAGGGCGAGTTTCTTTTCTTGAAGAGTTTTTTGCTTGGAATCGCACACTTCGCTCAACTTGCCTACAAGTTGTTTTCCACGGGTGCTGATGGTTTGAGTCAATCTAAATAGGAACATTAAAAAAAATATTTAGGGCATAGGAAGTAGAAGTAGTCAATTTTCGCAATGGTTAATGATTAAATTGTAGGAAGAAATGTATGTCTAAACCACAAATCTTTTAATTATAAATTGGGTAGAGTTCTCTACATTAAAGGAAGAAAAATACAAGTTTCGACCTTAGTAAGGGTCATCATCAGCAATTAACAAGATGTATAAGTGGAGTAGATAAGCTATGATACTTAGTAAACAATAGTAGTGTATTTAACTATGGTACAAAAATATTTCATTGGCATATCAATATAGTTAAGAATGGCACAACTAGGAAGGACGAATCCGTTTTTGTAATTGTACCGGGTGGCCAAATAAGAATGAACGCCGTGCCGAACCGTTTCATAGGTTTGAAAAAAAATGGAGCTAGACAAATTGATGGAAATTGTTTTAGTTCCTAAGAAGATTATCGAGGTCAAATAAACTTGTGTCAAAAATTAATTTCAACATACATTTTGGAATATATGGTACAACTTTGCTTTAATACATTTTGCTCTCACTAGCAAAATAGACTGAGGAGAGAAGGAACCTCCTTTGAAAGTACTTATAACCTTAACTAAATTTAACAAACTTAAAATTTTGTACGACGATTTTTGGTGATATCTGTCGCCGCTAGAGAGCGTTATTTGCACAATCATGAGATTATTTTCAGTTATTTTTTAAACTTTAAATTGAACTATGTGCAGGATGTTATGGGAATGATCTATTATATTTAAACCTGCACATCGTAATATAAAAAAAAAACTTCAGAAAAATATTGGTAAATGTAGCTTTGCTCTAATAACCAAAAAAACTCAGCATCTGTCTTTAAATTTATGGCGCGCCACTACTGATGGATTCATAAACACAGAATAATAAGTAAATACTTGGTTAAGTAGAGCTAAATAAAAATTAAACCTACCTCAAAAAACCGAGACTAGCACAAAATGTACATCGTTATAAATGTAATCTATAATTCAAACTTAAAACACCAATACTGAACTAAAAGTACACATGTTTATGCGGTTCGGAGGAATAAAAACCCGTTTTAAACTGCTCACAGTCCTTTATTCAAAGCACACTTTTCTGTAGGATAATTCGTTGATGTAAAGGTCACGAACTGATTGTTATGGGTTATACTTTTTACTAAAACTAGCATCTACAGCTAAAATAATTTAATATGGTGACACGTTCAAAAAATATAAATATCGCCGTTTGTATACTAACTAGCATGCTGTCATTACAATCAGTTGACGTTGGCGTACAGTATTAAAAATAATGGAAAATATTTGCAGATTAATAATTAGTTTCTAACACATCTAGAAGTAAATGTTGCTGGCTTTTGATCTGAAATTTGGGTATTTTTTATTATTGTAGTCAAATTTAACATAATACATAGAGCGCTAACAAAAACTATTTCCTTTTTTTAATTTATTACTCAATGAGTAATCATCCATTTAAAAATAAGTAATGCCCATAAAACCCTGTAAAAATCAATGACAGTGAAAACACAAAGACTTAAATAACTGTTACCAAACAAACCCCTCTAATGAATTAGTGGTAATTATATAATAATATAACTTACTTTACTACAAGTTGGGTGATTTCCTTAACCAAGGCTTGTTTCTTTTCGGTTATTAAATTCTGCCTATCATCTATAACTTTCATTGCACTAGTAAGAAGGGCTCTCTTGTATCTATAAATAAAATGAGAAATAGTTGTGTACCAGGGCACTAAATAAAAAAGTATTTATTTATTGTCACATAAATTTACAAAGTAAATAATGACATTGTCAAAAGTAGAAAAAAGAATTAATTAATATTAATGATAATATCATGGTATTCACGAATATCAAAAAAATGTTCGTCAAGAAGATAGCACTTTAGTTTATTCTTGAACTCTTTAATTTGAGTAATGTTCCTGACAATTTCTGCAACTGCAGAAACAAATTGGACTCTTTTGATAAGAGGATGTTTTGCAGCCAGAGAAATGTAATTATTTGAGCTTTTAGCGTCCTGATCGTGAATTGTTGAAGTATCAGGAAATTTAGAAGTGTTTTTTACAAACATTACTGCACTGAGAATTAAAATACTAGACAGTGTAGGAATTTTATATCGCTGATATTTTTCTTTGCAAGATTCAAGTGGGCAGTCAACCTGTTAAAGAGTAAATTTTACGATTTATTCTTTTTTTGCAAAATAAATATTCTTTGTAATTCTGTTGATTTTATTTTACGTTATTTTTTTAACATGTTTTTTAGTTTTTTTTAATGAAGTTACAATATTTACCTATTTTATGACCAATATACCGGGTTTTTCCGTAATTTTAGAAGTAGAGATTTAAAATTTTTAGGAGTTACTAAGTGTGTAAATTGCCATTTTTCGGCCAGTTTAAATCCAAAACTACTTAGTTTCTATTTAACCAGAAGTGAAGTCAACTTTTAAATTTAAATGCTTAAATTCATATATCACACATTATCATTTGTTTTAAAAATGACCGCTTAGATCAATTTTTTCTTGTTTCCCAAAATGTCCATATCTATTGTAAAACAATTTAAGTGGTAAATAGCCTAGGTCATGGAAGCCTTACAATGGTTCATTTTAACCTACTTTATAATATGAAATCAACTCATTTGAGAAAAATGTATCTGTTAGGGCTATTTTATTTTCAACCTGCTTTTTAAAAAACAAAGCGGAATTTCTTGATTTTTTAAATAGCAACCCATCTTTGTATTATTATAATAAAAATCTTTATTTAATTTTCTTTCTAATGATGATAACAAGTTAATAGTTATTTAATAAGATATAGTAGAAATTAAGAAGAATTATTATCATAAATGTAATTTCTAAACCCTTATAAGCCATAAGAAGTTTTGTCAAGAACAGTCTAGTATGCCGTGGAAAACTAAAACAATATTTCTGTTTTAATTAGACCAAATGAATTGAATGGATTTTTTTTTGCACGGCATACTTGACCACCAATCCTGGATATATTCTATTTTAAGATTTTTTCGATCTCAATATCTTGGTATCACAGCACAAATATTGTGAACTTTTCTCTTTTTGGTTATGGTTTGTAATTATAAATTTTAGCTGTAGTTTTAAGATACACTGTAATTTATATCAAAATAAAGGCATTAATAAATAAATATCTTTAGAATAGACCACTTACACTACTTATACATTTCTAGTGTAGTAAATATAATAAATCATTATGTATTTTTGTTTAAATGTGGGCAATTGGTATAAGGCTTTTTTACATTAGGTGTAATTTCAAGAAAAATTGCCTGAAAGAATGCGGTTTGACAAAGTTTTAATCAGCTGATACAAGTTTTCCCACTTAAAACGACCATTTACTATAGGTACATGTTTTGACCATAATAAGGGCTCTATATTAAAATTAAATTAAGTAAGGAGTTTTTTTTTATTTAGCTAGCTAGGCTACTATATTAAACAGAAATATTCTATAGAAAGCCACAACTATTTCAAATATTATGATTTGTAAATTTTTCGGTGTTACTAACAATATGTGCATTTTACATGCTCTCTTGGCTACATCTTTCACACAAGGATTAAATTTACATACTTAATAACAGAGCTGGGCAAAACTGGCCAGCACCAAGCAGTCCTTTAAAAAGGGCTTGCAAGCCCTTTACAAACTGCATGCAAGCCCTTTGAAAAGTACAATCACTTTAAAGGGCTTGCAAATACTTTTTTTAAAGTGCTTGCCAATTTTGCCCAGCTCTGCTGCTGCATCATTCTAAGAGCAACATAAGTTTAAAGTATTTAAGAATCGGACTACTTTTTCATTATACCTAGCTTGTTCTAATAAATCATCATCTATGTTGCTATGTAGTACTTAAATGGAACTAAATTTTAAGATATAAATAAATCATAACTTTATAGAATTTTTAGTTTTGTATTCTCAGCATTTATAGAAGTTTTCAAAAAGTAAAATTATAAGGCCAGATTAAAAAAAAATCTAGCAACATACCCAACATCCTTTAGCATATCAGCAATATATTTCTTGGCCTCTGAGGCAATTTCATTTGTAAATTTGTACTTGTGCTCCCTGTGCTCAATTAATTGACAATCCCTGCATGTCAGCTTGTCACAAGTTTCACAGAAAAGTGACAGTTTTTCATGGGGATGGTTAGAACAAAACAGATTGGCGGAAGAACCATTGGTTATGGTATTTAATTCGTTTAGGCCTTCTTCTTTGGATTTAATTGTATGGTCCTTTGTTATTTTTAATCTGAAAAATATTGTTTACAAAATTGCATAAAAGTAAAGTAGGTAAATAATATTCTAAATTTATATTTTGTAAAAAAAAAGACACAAAAAAATTGTGTCTTTTTTCTTACAAAATATCAAATATCAGGTCTCTTTGAGTAAAAAATGGAATTCTAAATTTATGTCTATTCATATATCACACCAAACTTGATATCAAGCTGGAAGAGACAATACATCTTTTTCTCGATCTTCTTGGTGTTTTTTATTAATCCATTTTCTTTGCTTTGACTGTGACATTGACAATAATAATTTTCTCACAATAAAAGTAGCCCAGAATTCTTGGTTTACCATAGGAAAAAAATAAGTTTTCGCTAAACATTTTGTTCCAACAATTTGTAAACATTTTTTTAAAGCACTTTTCTTTATCTTTGACTTACCTCTGATGGGCTTGAACACAATTATCACAAATAAATTCAGAACAATCTGCACAGTAACTGGATGCCAATGCTTCATCACTGCAGCTACTGCATTTAAGCTCCGTCTTGGACGCATTATTTTCTTCAGTATTGGCCAGTTCAAGTAGGAACTGATTCTCAATAATCCTTGATGAGTCACATTGAATGTTGCATGTGGGACATGTAACTTGGTGTGCTTCATAAGAGAAAAATTTAAAGAAAATTTTGAATGATTAACTCTATACATATAATGTTGAATGGTTTTATGATAAGAAACACTGCTGTAACCTTATTAAGGTTTCTATATTTTAGTTGAATAGGTATTTGAGGAATATGTGGGTAATTATAAGTCTACTTTATAAAATTTAATTACCTGTAATAACTGAAGACTCATTATTTTCAAACAGTTTACTGTTAATACAACCTGTACACGCATTGTGTAAGCATTCCAACAGTTTTGGATTATCAGTCGGCCCTAAACTGCGGTCGCAATAAACACATTTAAAAGGAAATCCTTCAATAGTAGCTGTAGGACTTTCAACATGTTGTTCTTCACTTGAATTGGAATTACAATTTTCTTTGGCAACTTCCTTTTGAGGAGGTTCAATGTCACCTAAGGGATCAGCTAGGGGATCACCCAATGGATCAGCAAGAGGATCAGTAGAAGGTTCATTATTTGCGGTTTCATTAGATAAAAAATTATCGAGCATTTGTAAGTTCTCATTGTCCGTGGTAAAGATATTTTCACTAAGATTTAGCTCGGTGGAATTTAAGTCGGTCATCAGATTGGGGTCGTTTAGAAACACTTTTGATTCGGCCATGGCTTTCACAAACTTTTAAACTAATCAAAACTGCTTGATCAATAAAACACACTAGTAAATAATGTTATTTCACTTAAAGCATTATAAAGCATTTCTCTTTACCTTAAAATATAAGGATATATTCATCTTTTATACATTTTTAAAAAACTTTGTAATAATTTCTGTTGCTTTCTGACAGCTAGACGCCTTTCGAGAAAGACATAATAAAAAAATAAAATCCCTAGATCAACAAAAGTGGGGATAATGGAAAATCGAAGGAAAAAATTAAAATAAGAATTTTTATTTTAAAATAACAATATCCTGACAGTTAGTTTTATTGTTTAATGGATTACATATATTTTAATTATTTATAGTAATTTAAATACTTATTCAACGAAAACAATAATAAATTATTTTAAATTTTATTGCTTAAGGGTTGGTAACTGAGGTAACAAACATTTTTTGAATATATCTACGACACGCGCATATTTCCCTATGTCCTTCTAACACATACTATATCTTTATTCTTGTCCAAGACGTAGTTCTGTTTCCTGAAACCGGCTTGAACATGCGCGAAGTTTTCTCGATTTGTTTCTCTCCATTGTCAAGGGTTGGAGTCTGACTTAGTAATGTACTAAAGACTAATGTTGGGTTGTGTTGGTTGGTTTAAGGAGGGGGTCGGGCTTTCGGCCCAAGCTTCCTGCACAGCACCCTAGTGGCTTATTGTGCTCTTCTATCTTGCTAGAAAAGATTTGTTCCTTTTATAAGGTCCAGCAAATTCCTACCAAGTTTGTCATGCGGGAGAATATCCCCACATTGGATTTCCCCGAATCTTTTGAGCCTTCTTCGGGTCAGTGCTTCGCAGTTATATATGATATGTGAGGCGGTTTCGTCCTCTTTGCCGCAAAGCCTGCATTCAATGGAACCATTATAAATTCCTACTCGGCGTAGGTGTATTCTTAAGTTGGCCTGTTAGTTGGCAGGCCACTTGTTTTAGCTGGGTGCGCGTTAGAGGCAACATTCCAGTTGATAGCCTTTTGGAGGGTTTCCCAATTGTGGCCCACGCTTGGGTGTGTTAAGGTATCCTGTTCCATCGGGATAGGTGTTGTTGTTGCCCCCACCTGTCTGATGTTGCTTTGGTTGCCTGTTTTGATATGCCAAGGGCGGGTTCAGGGCACCTGAGTTTTTGAGATGATCCGGCTCTAGCCAGTTCATCGGCCCTTTCGTTGCCCGCTATCCCCGAGTGACCAGGAACCCATAGGAGTTCTATCCTGTTGTTCCTTGCGGCTAGGTCTTTCAGGTTGTTTAGGCACTCCAGTGCATGTGATTCTCGATTTGAGTCGATTGGAGTTTAGGGCCTTGAGGGCAGCTTGACTGTCAGACAGAATTAGGGTTACCAGATGAAAGTTTATCTAGCCAGGACAAGTTGATAAAAAAATCCGGACAAAATCCGGACGTTATAAAAAAAATTATATATTTTTCACATTATTAATACGGTAATTCCTAATAGGCAATAATGGCATAATATGGTACGGTGGTACGTAGTTTGTGCAATCCATGGATTTATAGGACTGATGACGACATACTGTATGAAAAGCTAGAGTTGCTTCAACTGCTTTTACTAATTTTGTTTCACTAGAAGTTACAACAAAATTTTGAAGACCAGAAGTTCCCGCTTGAGCTTTTAACATTTTCTTGTGCTTATCTTTCGTTATATGCGCCTCAATATCAAGTTTACCTTTATGAGCGATTGAAATTGAAGAGTTGCAAACGTTACAAAGTACTTCACTTGTTGTCTTTCCCTTTTGAAACGAAGGGTATAACGAAACATTTCATCAGAATATGTAAACTTGTGTTTAGGCATTATTAAAGATTCAGTAACACGGCGTAATACTCACTTAGCTGTTTAAAAACGTTTAAAACTATTATCTAATCTAAAATCAAATAAACAGGCTTGTTACTTGTTTACTTGTTTGGCGATTTGTGATTCCCCGATTAGTTTCTAAAAATAGAACGCGATGGACCAAAATAATTTGAATTGACATGCCGCGCCAGCGCCTATTTCGTTGCTTTAACCACTAAAGTCTAAGGGGGGGGGGGGGGGGGTGGGGGGGGGGGGGGGGTTACACTTCTTTTCAAATTTTTTTAACTTTAATTTTTTGTTGTTAATGAAAATCCGGACGCTTGTGCAAAATCCGCCCGGACACACCCGGACATAGCAAAAACCCGAACCTGTCCGGGCAAATCCGGACGTCTGGTAACCCTAGACAGAATGTATATATCTCCTGGTCGTGGTAGCTCTTTTCGATATTTTTCTGTACACATCCTTGTATAGCAAGTATTTCCGCTTGGTATGCTGTGGCGTAGTTTCCCAGGGGAATGCTGATTTCCATTCTGGGTCTTTCCCCAAATATACCTGCGCCTACTCCGTCGGCCGTCTTTGATCCATCAGTGTACCAAACCAGGCCCTTCTCTAATGACAAAGGTGTCCCTTTTGACCACATGTCAGAGTCGCACCTGATGTTGCGGGTCTGGTTGAGGGGTCTGGTGAAGTTATAGACATCCTTTATGTGATCTGTTTACATCTCCAAGAGTTCGTCGTTGATTAGATCCGCGGCTCTTCTGTGCCCTATTCTTACGGGGTGTTGTCTCCATTCCCCATTTATTTTCATCCTAGAGGCGCTGCAGCTGGCCTCCTTTCTGATGTGAATGTCTAGGGGTGTTATTCCTAGTATTACTTCCATTGTTGCGGTGGGGGTGCTTTTCATTACACCACTGATACACAGGCAAGCCAGTCTCTGTAGGCTGTTTAGCTTGGTGACTGTGATGGGACACCGACAACGACAAGTATCAACATTGATGTTAACATTGAAAACTATGAAGTTTTCTCCATTGTCAAGGGTTGGAGTCTGACTCAGTAATGTACTAAAGACTAATGTTGGGTCGTGTTAGTGATGGGACAAGTCAACATCGATGTTAACATCGAAAACAATGATGATAAGATGTTAAGGAACATCGATGTTAAGAAAAAAGCTCGGCGTCCACCCGGTCAAAAATGACTTTAAAATAAAGTCTCATCGGCCACCAAATCTTCTCCACAATTCAAAATTACTTCTAAAGAAAAATGTTTTTTTGGGTTACTCCAATGACCACTTGTCCTTTTCAACATTCAGCCAGCTTGCTCTTGAACCTACACGTTTAACGTTCTGAACGACGATCCTCACCTCAGTCATGCCACATCGCAAATTATCAACCCTCGACTTCTTGTTATTGCATACCGATTGGGGTGTTTGTACCTTTTCTTCCGTACCCCACAAGATGTCCGATCTCATTTGGCCTGATTATCGGTGAGAATGGGATGAGTTGGAAGATTATACATTTTACACTCTTCCCTGCTTTTTTAAACCTACTGAAATTCGGACATACTTTTTTTTTGCTGTATGTATGCCCACTCCACGGATCGAACTCGGACCGCCACGCTCGAATGCCAGTAACTCACTACTGAGCTACGGCCGTCGCGTCGTTATTTTGTATAGAGTTCTTGAAAGTGGCGATCAGTATAATTAATGTCAATTACACAATGGGAAAGTGTTAGGTACCATCGAGTTAAATGATAACTAGGACATGCAAATTTTAATTTGAGCTCTTGGTCTATAAGAATTTGATTTTGTCATCTTGGCAGATTGTCAAAATTGATAAGTATTTATGGTTCAAGAGCCACTGTTAGGGAATCTAAACCACGTGATTCAATATGGCGGTTGGATGGCAAAAAGCATTGAGTCACCCGTAAAATGCCACCAGCAACATTATTTTTATGGTCACGTGGACCAATTACAAAGCAGGATTTGCCATCCAGCCGCCATTTGGACACATCGTTGGATTGCCTAATGTCAGTACAAAAGTTTAACCTTTAAATTTTACACTGTCCTTATAGGCCAGGAGATTTAAGTTTATTGTCCTAGTTTTCATTAAACGCGGTGGTACTAATATGTAAACCTATTTTTCCTCTGTGGAGCAAGTAGACACGTGCGTGTGAGAGTAATTTAGTACGAATTAAAAGTACATTTGTACTACTGGTGTGACCATAGTGCGAAGTTAGAAAAATGAAAACTTGACCGATTCAGACAATTCAGACTATTCAGAGTAGTGATGTAAACTTTCGTTACTTTTGAATACTTGTACCGATTCGATACTTTAAATATCAATACTCGATACTTTATATTCGATACTTTTAGTCTTCAGTATCATTACAATACTGACTACTGTAGTTGGGTACAAGGTTACTCTACTCTTTTATTGTTTTTTATTCGCATAAGAATTGTAGGCGATTTGGTGTTTTTAAAAGGTGATGGTAATGGTAATGTAATAGTTTTCGATACTTATTATTATTACTAATAAAAATATATCAGAGAACAGGGATTTTATTAAACATAAACAAAACTTCTTTATTTTTATATCAAAACAAAAAAATATTATCTAAAATAAAATATTATATTATTTTTCTAGAGCATACTTCTCGGCATCTCTTTTTATTTTCATTAGAAAAAAATCGGCCTAATATAACATAATAATAATAATAATAATAATAATAATAATAATAATAATATATGGACTTCGGTTTCTTTTACAATTACAAATAAATCAAATAATGCAAACATTAAAAACGCCGAAAGCCGGTACTCCTTTCGGCAAGCGTCTTTACATTACGCCGCGTTTTTTTTATCTTGGGTTTGCGAAGTGCTGCTGATTGCCGACGATCGGCTATTTTGTCGTCTGGGTTATCGCGTTACCCAAACCAAAGTATACCTTAACAGAAATAAAATATTCGTTACTTTTTAGTTACATAGTATTTTAAAACTTTGAGTACCTACTGCAAAAATAATTCTCCTAGAATATAATAATTTAGGCATTATAGGACATGGGTATAAAAGAAACGAGCATCGAGTATTTCAAGCAACAAGGATTCGATACTTTGAGTATTGGGTAAATACCCGATACAAAGTAACGAGTAGGTACTTTTTTTTACATCACTAATTCAGAGACAGATGATTTGTGTCTCTTGTCAAGTCAAGTAATTGGTGTGTTGGAAATGTAGATAATTGAATTTCGTAAAAATAAATCCATAATTAAATGTTAGTAAAGTGATAAAAGGTATTAATCGTGCAGTGAAGACCAGCACAGTATTTTAATATTCTACGATGACAGAATCAGATAAAATAAATAATTCCATGCATACGAATGGAACATCAGTAACTAACAAATTAAGCAATAACATAAAAATATTAAAAGAACTTTGCAATTGCAATGCCGATTTTTTTGCAAAAGATAGCAGTGAAAATGGACAACGGTTGTATATATCCTTTCTTTCTATTATTGATGCTATAGATTTACTATTGCCCAGAGTTCTAGACATAGAGAAACGAGTCAAGGAATTTGATTTTGATGAAGAAACACCAGGAAATGGTTTTCGAAGTTTTATTAACGTATTTAATTTATCTCTAATATATGCCATAGATCTGACTCAAAAAGTTATGTGGAGAAGAAGTAGTGTTTTATTCAGAAAAACAATTTTAACAAAGTAAGTTTTTAAATAATTTACAGAAGATTTAAATTTAAAAATACTACTTAGAATTATTTTAACTATTTATTACTGTCTAATATTTATTAGATAAGGTAGATGGGTGACACAGCCCTTAGGATGCCAATTCTGAAATAAAATTGTTTTCATGTTAGTGGCAGGTGGTGTCAGGTAATATACCTAAGTGCCAACTTTATAAAGTCGATTTAAACCACAAGGTCCAGTTGAAATCTCAAATTGTCAAAAATGCTCGTTTTATAATGTGAAATTGACAACAAAATTCAATGTAAAGTAATAATAATAATAATAAACGTCTTTTATTCAAAGAAAAAAAGTTTACACAAAATCAAATCTTAACAAAGATATTCTTGATCGAGGCGATATTTAGGCGTAATGGCTAGTCTTACATAGAACCTCTAACTAAAATATATAAATATTATTAAGATATCTTATAAATAAACAAAAAAGCTATACCTACAATAATTAAATAACAATCTTTTTTTTCCACACCACAAACTTAACAATTAGAGTTGTGAGTATTTATTGGCCAGCAAGTAAGTGAGATTTATACCTCCGTTTAAAAGAGAATGGGCTTGACAGTTTAAGTTCATTTGGAAGTCTATTATAGGTGTGAGGAGCCTGATAACTAAAACATCGCCGAAACATGGCTGTAGAATGTTTGGGAATGCTAAAAAGGTCATTATATCGTGTGTCTCTGTTATGTATAGCGTTTCTAGAAATAAGCCTATCCCTAAGGAAAGTAGGCAATCCCGTAAGAACAATTTTATGTAAAAAAACTGCAAAATGGAGCTCTCGTCTATTATTCATATTAAGCCATTTCAGTTCACGAATTGAACTTGTAACATGGTCATATTTACGCAGAGAGAAAATAAAGCGACAACAAGAATTTTGCACTCTCTGAATTTTTCTCTTTTCCAAAAGATTAAGATAGGGACCATACATAAAATTGCAATAGTTAAAATGACTCAATACTAAAGATTCAGATAAAACAATTCTCATCCTTCTAGACAAAACGTGTAATCAACCTGATCATAACTTGTTATATTATGTTATGCCTTAGCTATTAATCCCACATTTTAAAACAACCATTTTTAACAATATATGCTTTAAACTGGAGGTTTAAATCGACTTTATAAAATTGGCCTCAAATAGGTAGGTATTACATAACAAAAACAAAACTACAGACAGACATCTGATAATTAATTTTGTACATTTTTTGTTGATCTTCAAAAATAATCTTATGATTGTGACCTGTTGTTATTGCCATACTTGATTCCACTAAACTTAATATACCAGATCTTGTACAAATCATTTTAGTATGTGTGAATATACTGATTCATAGTAAAAATCCCAATGAGAATATTAAAAAATTTAGGTAAGTAAGTGGGTAGGTACCTACATTATTTTTTTATTTTAAAAACTTTTTCTGTTATGAACTAACTAACTAATTTTTCTTAGATTGTCAAAACTTAAGTATTTTATTGGCATAAAACATATATTTGTTTTGTATATTTTTGTCATAATGTGGGTTACCGAGCTTGTTGCTATGGTATATGTATATAAAAAATAAATAACATTCTTGATATAATGTTTATTACAGGTTAATACTTATAGGAAGTTAGTATTTTAAAATAAAAAATTTAAATTGGCTGCTTGCTCCAATGTTGGTAGCGACCTTATCTCCTGAAAACTGTTTTCATTTTGTTTAATCGCAATTAGGCAAGTTGGTTGTAGGGGACTTTTTGACAAAGTAGAAGTTGTACACAGAAAAGCTATAAAAATACTTTTTAAATTAGGGTGGAGAACACCAACAATACAACTTCATGAAATAACATCCCTGTGTCCCATATCTGATATTTTAAAGTTTAATCAATGTAAGCAAATATAAAAACCTTTTATCAATAAACTTAAATGCAATAGTTGTTTAAGTCAGATAAATCATATCCATGAATATTCAACCAGAAGAGAAGGTAATTTGTATCTTTCAAACATGTCTTCTATAAAATCATATAATCAATTACCTAATAATATTAAAACTACCCCAAATTACGGAAAATTTATATAAGAGTTTAAATCCTGCATGAAACATTGAACTAACAATGTTTAATTTTTGTGATATTATGTATTTATATTTTAATGTAGCGGATCTATTATTGTCTATATTGTGAACAAATTCCTGTTGAAGTTGTGATACTTGACTTTAGAGATTCTTATGCTCTGATACCAGCACTTATGTGCTGATTAGGAACTGCTTTAACGGTTTAAATGCATAGCTTTATGTAAAATTTATTTTTTAATAAAAGCATTTTTTTTTGAAAAATAAAGTTTGTTGGATTCCAATTTGTTGTCAGCTGATATATTAACTGGGTTCAATGTTGACGTTTCATGCGCTGGAGTGGTTGTCAACATCAAACACCTTTATTGATAAAGTTTTTTGAAATTGTTTTATGTATCAAACAAAACTGTTTCTAATATAAAAATTGAAGTTAGAGATCAACAAAAGTTTGCTTTACTAAAAATAATCCTAATAGTTCTTTTTGCAAAATGAAAAAATATTGACATGAATTTTCCCAGAATTTAATAATGTGGCAGATTCAAATATCAACTATTTTAAAACAAGGACTATTTAAAATTTAGCTTAAAAATATAGTTGTTAAAAACCTTTTCTAGTACAATGATTATTAATATTTTTGTCTAGGATTAACCGTTTTAATTTTATTCAAGTACACTGTATTTGATGACAATATTATATATATAATTTATAGTTATAATCTAATTATTTTAATGTTACTTTTCCGATTTGTTTTAAAGAAAAAACATTATTCTATTAAGAATATGCAATTAGTAAGTATATATTTTAATGTAAATTATATTATGTATTTTAATATTATAAATTAGGAATTTTTTATAATGAACATATCAACGGCTATTAACCTTTTAGAGGCCGTTGTTATCACAAAAAAAACTATGTATTCCATCTAATTGGCTAACACACGCGTACACGTGCTCAATATGATAAACCGCTTAAGAGCAATGTAATTTTTAATTTCTATTGATTCTATATAATATATGATTTATAGTAAAGACAAGACAAAGAATAATTCGATACAGAGTAGAGCCCTGCACGGGCCGGAATTTTACTACACGATACGGTCCGACCCGGGTCGAAACTTTGAGAGGCGACCCGGCCCGTTAATCTAGACTAAAAAGCCCTGAAAGCCTAACTGACGCGAAAAGCCTGTTCGGCCGTGTAGTGACCCAAGATGATAACCCGGCCCGTGCAGGCCTCTAATACACAGTGTGATATTTAAGTATTTAGAATATTTACCAACAAACCTACACATTCAAATATTGTCATTTATCTTATCACTGATAATACTGGTCAAAATCTATGTTTAACATGCAGGGTTGATTGAAGTAATCGGCCGTGTTTTAAATGCGATTCTTTTTGGAATGAATTACAAAAAAAATTAACAAATGATTAAGTTTTTTTTACAAATGCGAAAATGGTATCTACATATCTGGGTGTGGAAAAGTTATTGTCATGCAGAAAAAAATTCGAAGAAAAGTTACAAGCCAATGAAAATCCTAAAGATAATTTATAAAGTTCATTGTATAAAATATTAAAAATAGTTCATTCATACTAGTCCAAATTTAAAAATTTATTAATAAACAGGGCCAGGATTTGGGCCAAGAGAACGCAATATTTTTGGCCTTTTTCCAGGTATTTAAAAAAATATATGAAAAGGGAAATAAATAAATCTTTTATTGAATTGTAATAACACTCATTGATAACTAACATGATGCACAATAATTGTTCTAGTATCATTTGATTGTCTGACAATTTTCCTAAAAAGTATCTCCTATAGCGTTGTTTTTGTAATGGCAATGGCTTGGTCGGTTATAATCGATGTTAGTACCAAGGTTCTTGCAATTGAAGCCAGATAAAGCAATGTTTTTGGCAATTTCTAGACTCACTACTAGAAGAAAATCTAGGATAACAGCAAAAATACGTTAAGTCTATACATATCTCACACTGGATAATTCATATTTTTCAATTGACGCAAAAAATGCCAAATTTTTTTTTCTTATAAATGCATATCTCTTCCGGAGCTGGGCAAGGCACTCGAAAAAAAGTACCTCGAGCACCAAGTCCTTTGGAAAAGTAATTGCATCATCTAAGTGCTTGCAATTACCAACTATTGAGGAAAGTAATTTTGAATGATTGTGCGTGCTTGTAAGCACTTTAAATAGCTTGAAATGCGAAATTCAATTACCAATTACCAAGCTTTTTTTTATAAAGGGTTTGAATTACCAATTACCGACCGCTGTATTTTAAAAGTGCTTGCACTGTCTTGAAGCACAATTTTGCCTCAAGCACTTTCAAGGCTATTACTGCCCAGCTCTGATCTCTTCTAAAAATGGAGATGTGATGATTAAAAAAATGTAAGGAATACATATACTCTAGGAAAAAATTATTAATAAAAAAACTAATTTTACCACAGGGTGTTAAAAACTTAAGACAAAAACGCACATTGAATATTGAATCACCCCGATATAATATTGCTTTATCGAACATGACCCATCATTAAAAAGAAATAGCGCTTTAATGAAATTATCTATAAAATGATAAAAGGACCGTAAAAATCTGATTAAAAACAAAGGAGTTAAATGATTATCATCCGGAGTTTTAGGTGGTAAAAAATATACTCGGAACAGTAAAAAAGTTTTTAGCGGCAGGCGGACAAAGTAGTTCATCTATCATTTGCATTAAAGTACACAGGGACGCCAAAGGTAATGGGTTTCCTGGGGCAAAGGTAGACAATGACAGGCTGTTACGGCACTGTATTATGGATTGGTTCAGCACCCAGTGGGTTACTGCTGCGCGATCTATATTTGAATCTACAAACTCATAGAAAAAGTGTAGGAATGCGCAAAAACGTTTCCTATACTAGTGTGTTGGCCTAACGTACTTGGTTTATTATTGTTTTCACGTCGACGACTATCTTTTGTATTAAGTTGATTCCCATAGATGGCGATACTAGGTTCATTTTTATTCTAAATGTCTTGAAAACAGTGGCGGCTCGTCAGGTGAAGTAGCCAAAAAACCAAAAAAACCAGACGGAAAGTTTTTCGATAATATTAAATATTATTGTACCAATACAGCTACCATTTTATCCCTTAAAAAATAATTATGTTCGAATTAATAATATTAATTTAATCCGAATGTAGCTATGCATTATAGGACCACGTTAACTCCGATGGACAATAATTATAAACACTCGTGCATTTTAGCGCGCCCCAGCCGACCGTGTCCGTTAGCTCAAAGCAGCAAGTGAACTCCAACGCCCAACATACAGTCAAGTGGCTTTGATTTTCACCGTTGCTATGGTTACGTGACGTTAGTCACGCGACAGCTTGTAACAATTTGCATTATGATGAAGGGCAATTAAAAAATAGATCAGTCGTATGCACCATTATTTTAGCATTGGTTCTCCTAACCGTAAAGTATTTATTTTGAGGTTTCGCGAAACTTACGGTTATAGTTATCGTTTTTACGTGATTTACTGTGTTTTTAAAAGTTTTGTTTTACTTTTCAGTTAATTCAGTAGTGTAAAATTAGTCAATGTTTGTTTAAGTACCCGCACTATACCTAGCTCTTCACCATTTTTTAATACGGCGAGCCGCCACTGCTTGAAAACATATTTTCGCTGCATTGGGAATTGCTTACAGGTTATGGCTTTCTGATGTGTCCCAACAAGGACGAAACAGCCTGTCGTTGTCTACCTGTGCCCCAGGGAACCCATTACCTTTGGGGTCCCTGTGTACTTTAATGCAAAAAAAAAGACGCACTACTTTGTCCGCCTGAGCTAAACACTTTCTTTCTATTTACTTATACGGACAATAAACTCTACTACTTTATACTTAGAACGTTTCTCAAGATAATAAAATATTAAAGATCGCATCAATACAGCAGTAATAATTCGAAAGTCAGGTTTAAGACCATTTAGGGAGAAAACGTTCGTTTTAAGATGGAAAAGTCAATTTAATAGTGTGAATAAAATTTCTGCCGTTATTTTAACCATAATAGAACAAAAGTAAAATTATTTGTCTAGTATGTAAACTTAAAATATTTCATAAGTTGGCTATTAGTTTTTATAGCTTCAAATATAAATAATCTATAACGTTATACACGTGAGGATAAATTACAAACCAACATACATGTGTATGTCTAATTTTATCGCTTTTAACCGGGGTCAATTTTAGCTTTGTGTTATTTGTTTGTTGTCATGATCAAAAAAAAGTTTACTTTTCCAGAAGAGATTAAGAATTTGTTTGTTTCTAATAAATACAATACTTACAGCTGTGCTTACTGTTTTAGTTGTATCATATGGGTTGTATTATCTTAGGGATCTTTTTAGACAGTGGATTAAAATAAAAAGTTTACAATGTTCTAGGACTCCCATTTAAATATATCGTCATTTTAAATTTCCATAACACCATTTATATTTTGAGAAAATTAAATTTTTTATCTCATACTTTTTCGAAATTTTCGTTATCTATAGCCGTAACGTTGCGAACGTAATTTGTTTTTGACTATAAGTACCTAATAATACACATTTTAGAACTCGTAACTGCGTCGTCCTTTTATTTTTATTGGCTGATTTAAAAGCTCAGATAACTTTCACTTTCATATTTTTTTTAGGGAAATAGAATCATGTTCACATTTGATCACAAGCTTGGACACATGCTTTCAACACTTGCAGACCATGATGACATGGAGCCGTAGTGGAGAGTTATTTACCGAAGATAGACCCCTAGAAGAGTTAATCTCCGTGTGTAAAGATATCAATCAGTATTGTTTTTATGGCAGATCTTTAGGCTTTCAAGTAAGATGATTTTTTCTAAGAACAATGACTGTCTGTTTGTAAACCTGCCTATAAGTATTTAATAAAGTTTTATTCACTTTGCAGTAATTGCAATACAGAATTAATTCAATAAATAAAACTTAAAGCAATAATTTAAATAATCTTATATTAAATATAGAAGAAATATTATATATTAAATCTAGATAGAAACGGAAAGATTTAGTTATAAACTAAACTGCTGGACAATTGCTTTCGAGCAAGAAAAATTTCGCCTAAATTTACCAGTTAATATTTATTGAACCAGATATGATATCGACCTACGGTTTTGAATGGTTGATAGATTGGGAAACAATTGTCAATATTGGATTTTCTTTAACTGTCAAAAAAATGTACATACAGGGTGTCAAAGAAGACGATGATTTTTGCTCCAATTTTAATGGCGTGTAACTTTCACAATAATATTTTTAAATATTATCACTCTACGTCAATTGAATCACTGGTTCATAGCAAAGAAAGTAATTTGTCAAATTTTTGATATCTGCTATATTTTAAGAAATACCGATTTTTTTGAAAAACCTTGCTTTATTTCAACTTATTTCTAGCTAGATCTCACTGTGCGTTGTATCGTGCAAACTTTGCGAGTGATTCTTATACCTTATGAAAAACTTGATTATGTTCAGTAACAATAGTTGTACCTAAATGTTATGATGTACAGTGGCGTACTTATAAACACCTATATGTCTATGGTTTATGAGTATAGTGTTAGAAAGTTAGAAATTCATAATTAAATTTTTTCCAAAAATTAAATTAAAAAATGTATCTTTGTTAAATTTTTGTAAACACACTGTATAATATACCTGTAGTGCGATATGAAAAACTAAAAAATAAGAAAAAATTGACCTAATCTAGGGGCGAATACTTTTCAATATAAAACAATCGTGAAAAATTGTGAGATACTCATAAACCATAGACATATAGGCTATGGTTGGCTTGCACAAAGATTTTAAATAATTAACTAAGCAAAAAACTTTGATTGTGATAGAAATGATAAAACCAAGAAATTTTACTCACAATTCAAGTGGTCTGTTTAATAAATTAAGAATTAATATATAACCTGGCCACTTTAATGACGAAAAAATCATTTCTGCCAATGTCACAGTCAAAGTTGGTTTGTTTAAAATTTTATTGCAACTTAACATACGAATAGTTTAAATCGCACTTCGCTTCGACGACACACATGTTCAACTAAGCATTTGTCATAATGCCTAACTTTAATGACCCTCTTTAGTACCACCTACCAAAATTACAAGAACGAAATACCGTCCGTCTGTATTAACTGATTTCATCTTTTTAGTTTTGCGACTCATTGAAAAGTGTATTGCAGTTTATTGCCTTGTCGATGGCAATTTTTTCTGAAGCCTACTATAGCCAAGGTATGTTGAGAAAACTAAATGTTCACTATTTTTTGTGTATCAAATCTGGAACTCTTCATTTTCTACTAAAAGAACAAATATTAAATATGTTATAAAATACTTAATCCTAAGTACAAGTTTCCTTTAAAAACACAGGTAGATAATGATAGGCTGTTTCGTTCTTGTTAGAACTCATCAGAAAGCCATAACCTGTAAGCAATTCCAAGTACAGCGAGACTGTTCTTTCAAGGCATTTTTAAGAAATAAAAACGCGATGAAAACCCAGTCTCGCTGTACTTGGAGTTGCTTACAGGTTATGGCTTTCTGATGAGTTCTAACAAGAACGAAATAGCCTGTCATTTTCTACCTGTGCCCCAGGGAACCCATTACCTTTGGCGTCCCTGTGTACTTTAATGCAAAAGTTTGATACACCACTTTGTCTGCCTGCCGCTAAAAACTTTTTTCTATTTATTTATACGGACGCTAAACTCTCTACTTTATTTTTAGTAACGAGTTTTAGATCGCATTACTTTTTTCTGTTTTTCATCGCAAACTATTTCCTCTCGTCTACATATCCAGAGTCATTATTGTTGACTATTATTATTAAAATGTTTTAATGAAATCTTGTACTTCGGCTTAAGGATAGTATAGCCAATTTAAACCTTCAACATTAATACTAGTTCTGGTCGATTTATGTTGGGTTGTATAAAGATTTTTAACCATAATTAACTAACCAGCAAGTTTGACTGTGACACCAATGACATTGGCAGGCATTATTAACTCACAATCAAAGGTACCTGATTAATAAATCAAAAATTAAGGTAATCGGGCCACTATGATTGTGGGAAAATTATTTTTACAGTCAATAATGCTGGTTAGTTAATTATTGTTAAAAATCTTCATACAACCCAACATAAGAAAACTAAAAAAGAAAATTTAATCAAGCTATTGAAAAATGATTTAAAATGATCAAGCCATTACCAGCGCTCCTCCGCTATTTCTACTCTTGCCAAAAAATACGTTGGTGAGCAAGAAATGATCAAGTTAACCGGGCATTCTAACGTAAATTCCTCGAGCCCTATTCGCAATTGGACTCTGAGCATCACCTAAATTTAATTGAAAACCTTAGAGTAAATAAAGAAAATTCATTCACTTTACAAATGCAGGTTCAAACACAAAATACCGCTGTAGTCGAAAGAAATGATGTACAAACTCATAATTACTATAAATTGTACTTTATATTTAAAAACGTAACCTCTCTTTTATAATCCAGTATATGTATTTCTTATTAGTGTTAAATACAGATTCGTTCAACTAAAAATGTCTGATCTTTCGTTTTTTGCTTTCGTGAAAGTCATGTCGAATACCACATTTTTCTCTTGTAGTATTCAAGTTTGTTGCTTTTTGACAATGGTATTATAACACACACATGGGAGTTTGAAATTCAAGTACTTTCTACATATTCCATTATTAATAAACGTAATGTAATATTGATTTATTGAGAAATGCTTTAAATCTCTAAAATGAAGTAAACTCTAATGAATTCTTTATAGAGAATATTGCATCTTAGTTTGTTCTGTTTAGGCGATTCTTTTTCGACTTTAGCGATAGGTAAATGATTAACATTTTTTATTTTTAGGTTCGTTACTCTCGAAGGCAACAAATTCAGTTGTAACGACCACCAAATACATAACAGATCCCGAGCAGAGAGCAAAACGAATAGTTAATATTTCTCAAAATGCCGATGTCGACTTTTGCAAAGCGTTTTGGTTTTTGTCGGAAAGCGAATTGATGAATCAGTTACCTTCAGTGGTATCGCCGACTGTAGCAGTTTGTAAACTGATCAGTATCGCACCGGAACCATTATCGCTGAACGTGGACGGGAAAGAAATTGAAATTCCTGTTCCGACTGCGTATTTAGGTAAGCATTAACTAAACAAAAATTCTTTTTTGCCGATATCAAAGATGTTATCATAAAAATCTAGTGAGTTGGTATTATTGAAAATTTAGAGTATTTTAAAGTAAGTTTTTCTTTTTAAAGCTTTTTTAATTTATTTCGTTTTATAATTATAAACAAATTTGGCAAATTTTGATTTGTATAGTATTGTGAGACGATAGAAAAACTAGGGGTCATTTTTAAATTTTCCAATTGAAATAGGAGACACAACTTAAGATGAAGGTATTTTTCACCCGTAACCCCACTTCTTCAACTTTTACTGACTACACAATATTTGTGCAAGAAACGTTATTTAATCTCTTCTGAGCCCCGCCTAATTTTTTTTGAAATATGTTGATAAATGTTTTTTTTGACCTCTATCTTTAAAACATTTATGAGAATAATTTAAGTTCATCCCCTCTTACCCCTAACCCATTCAACGGTTTTTGAAATATATTGACGAAAACCCATTTCTTCGACCTCAATAACTCCAAAAACGATGTATTACTTAACCTGTTTGACAAAAATGTTATTTCATCCCCTCTTACCCACTGTTTTTGAAATATATTAAACAAAATTCATTTTTTTAATCTCTAGGGCAAAATCCCGAATATTTAAGCTTGTTGTTGACTAGTATTATTTAACTAAATCTGTATATTTTTATGCAATTATCGAACGTATGGGAAAAAAACTAAGATGAAGTAAAAACTATTTTTCTCTAAGATGAACCCTTCCATGTTACAGCCTGTCAAAGTCTGAAAATACCATATTTTGAACGCCAATATCTCAAAAACAGTTGATTTTGGATATATGATATTTTATACAAAATAAGCTTAGAATTTTTGTGAGGAATTTAATGTAATGCCTCCATAGGTATTTAATCAAGCAAATAAATTTTAATACAAATTTGACCAAAATATCTGTTTATACCTTAATGGAATTAAATAACGTGAATTTTGTTCGAAATTAATGATACTATTTTAACTTTGCATCCAAGTATGACGTATTCTTATTGGCACATTTATGATTGTTTTCGGAAAAATTTAGGTTCAAAATATATATACAGGGTGTGTCAGTAAGGTGTCTGTCTTAGATAGCACCTAAACTATAAAAGATATGGAAAAAAGTGTAATACAAAAGTTAAAGGGTTTTTTAGGATACATAATCTAAAAATATTTTCTAATCTACAGGGTGGTCCTAAAAAGTGGTAATGAATAATAAAAATTAAATGGGACACCCAGTATAATTTTCTAGAATATGATTCAATGGAATAAGGACTTTGCAACCCTAATTTTAGAAGTGAAATGCAACGTTGCCAAGTAATTAATTTTTTTTCGAAATTTTAGTAATTGTAAGGGGATCGTTAAAAAATCATAGCAACCTATGGATTAACCCTAGGCAAATATAATTTACGTTGTAAGTACTTTAAAGTACGATATATTGTTCTATAATAATGTTTTTTAAATCTCTAATACACAGCGTTCATTACAAGTTGGACAACTCGATAGTTTTAAAAATGCTTTATTTCAATTTTTTTAAATGGGAACCCCCTAATTTTTTTAGGCAAAAGAATTTACCTTTCGAAAACTTTACTTTTTTGTTAAACATGTCATATATCTAAATATCATAGTTTTTGAAATATTTTAGGATTTGTCTTAACTCAGGGTAAAAAAGGAAAGTTCTAATTAAACTATTTAGTCAAGATTGCTTTGGAACAAAAAATAAATAATTTTTTTTGTCACAGCTGTCATTGCAAAATTATTTCGCCAACATTTTGTGCTTTATTACTGTTTAAATTTTAGTTTCCTGAACTAACTTTATCATAACTCATATTTTTCTATTTCGATAAAGTTAGTTCGGGAAACTAAACTTTGAACAGTAATAAAGCACAAAATGTTTGCGTAATAATTTTGCAATGACAGCTGTGACAAAGAAAATTATTTATTTTTTGGTCCAAAGCAATCTTGACTAAATAGTTTAATTAGAACTTTCCTTTTTTACCCTTATTTAAGACAAATTCTAAAATATTTCAAAAACTATGATATTTAGATATATGACATGTTTAACAAAAAAGTCAGATTTTCGAAAGATAAATTCTTTTGCCTAAAAAAATTAGGGGGGTTCCATTTAAAAAAATTGAAATAAAGCATTTTTAAAACTATCGAGTTGTCCAACTTGTAATGAACGCTCTGTATAAGAGATTTAAAAAACATTATTATAAATCAATATATCATACCTTAAAGTACTTACAACGTAAATTATATTTGCCTAGGGTTAATCCACAGGTTGCTATGATTTTTTAACGATACCCTTAAAATTACTAAAATTTCGGAAAAAAATTAATTACTTGGCAACATTGCATTTCACTTCAAAAATTTTAATAGGGTTGCAAAGTCCTTATTCCATTGAATCATATTCTAGAAAATTATACTGGGGGTCCCATTTAATTTTCTTTTTTATTATTCATTACCACTTTTTAGGACCACCCTGTAGATTAGAAAATATTTTTAGATTATGTATCCTAAAAAACCCTTTAACTTTTGTATTACACTTTTTTCCCTATCTTTGATAGTTTAGGTGCTATCTAAGACAGACACCTTACTGACACACCCTGTATATATAAGTAGAAAACACCCAGATGAGCCCAGATAATTATGTTTCATTGATGATTTAATTGAGATTTGGTTAAAATCGAACGAGCCAAAAAAATTACAGGTTTGAAAAATTGCAAAAACTCAAATTCATCCAAAAAATTTCATATTTGGCAAGCAGGTAAAAAATGAAAAAAAACTTCTTTACCATTTTTCAACAATTTGGGAAATAACTTCTTTGTACTAACCATGTCATTTTGCATTACTTTTACAGCAAAAGCTGTCCATAAAATCGACATTTACTTAAATTCATTAATAAACAAATTTCCAAAATGATGTAAACTTTACCGGTGATAAAACATTTCAGGTCCTAAACCAGTGCAGGTTCGCCTAATCAGTTACCAAATCCGAGAAGGAATGTTAGGCACTAAGAATCAAAGTCCCCTACAACCTCCATCTAAAGGCCTTATAGTGCACTGTCACGGTGGAGGTTTCGTAGCTCAATCCTCAAAGTCTCACGAAGCGTACCTTAGGGATTGGGCGAAACATTTGGAAGTTCCTATAGTTAGTATAGATTATAGTCTAGCACCGGAAGCGCCGTTTCCTAGAGCTCACGAAGAAGTATTTTATGCGTATTGTTGGGTATTGAAGAATCATAGTTTTTTGGGAAGTACAGGTAAGAGTTATACTGTTGTTGGATATTTATTGGCAAATGTATTTTTATGCAGCTCATATTTTATTTCTACTTCTTACTAAGTAAAATAATAAAGTCTCTTTTATTACCTTATCGTGAATGACCAATTACTTTTCATTAAACAAATTATGTTTTTTTTGTACATATTTAAGTTTAGTTACATTTTTATATATAATTTTTTATATAATTAACTAACCAGCAACTTGACTGTGACATAAATGACATCGGTAGACATTATTTATTCGCGATCAAGGTTGTCTGATTAATAAATTAAAAACAAAGGTAACCGTGTCACTGTGATTGTGGGAAAAGTATTTCTGCCAATGTCATGTAACGGATGGGGTCCACAAGAGTATCTTCTATGTTAAAGGCCACTGCGTCCCTAGAGAGACGCCTCACGACGTAATCAAGTGGAAAAGTGACGACTTTAATGGTTCCAGCGTTCGGTATTACCACTCTACGTCAGGTCTCTTCATGTTGCCGAGGTAAAAATTACTTCGTCTAACATGCTAGACCTTCTCCATTGAATGCACAGTTCCATGCCAAGAAGCGAATAAGTAATGCATTATTACTAATCTAAGTAGGATATACTTGCCACTTTCCACACATGTACCTATTCCTAAAATGTACATACAGATAAATTTATCTTAGAAATTTCAACCATAGGAAAAAAACAATATTTCTTTTAGGTGAAAAAATTCTAGCAGTTGGGGATTCAGCTGGAGCAAATCTGTTGCTGTCCTGCACTTTAAAATGTATTAATACTGGCGTTCCTATACCACATGGAATTTTTGCAGCTTATGTACCGACGTTAGTAAAATTCGTACCATCTCCCTCTAGGTTGCTCTGTATGATGGATCCTCTATTACCGTTTGGGTTCCTAATGAGATGTTTAAAAGGTAGTTTTAATGATCTTTATTTATTAAAATATAAATATTGGGATAATGTTTTGAAATATCAAATTGTGTGTATGTAATCAATGACAGAAAGTAACCATATGGGATATTGTTCGTTAGATTTAAAAAAAACACGTATTTCTGTATTATTTATAGGCTCATATGCCTTCTTAGTTACTGTCTTTGCCAAGGTATTTGAAGTGAAGGTGTACAACAGAGTATTTTAGTGGTAAACTTAGTATTTCTTTTCCACATGGTAGAAATACAAGTACTAATCTAGTCTGCTTTAGCTACTTTGTAAGTGATGCTCTAACCTGTAAACTCCAGATAGATACTGAGTACACACACTATTTGAGACTAAACCATACATTACTTCTAACAAAATTGGCTAACTTTGCCTTCAGCGGCGACTTATACAAGTTTATCTCCTCTTATCTATAAAATCACAATTTATATTTAGGACACTTTGGTCACAAATCACCACAGACTTCCTAGCTTTTAACTTCTGTTTGTAGATGACTTAACATTTTTAGGATTATTCATTGTTCTCTCGACTGTGAATATTTAAAAAATTATCTTAATAAGCTTAAGTGGTGCAAGGACAGACATCTACCCTTAAATATCGACCAATGTAAAACTAAGACTTCTAAAAAAAATTATTCATTAACATAGTATTAAACTTGAAGAAGTAGTAGTCCATACTTGAAGTGGAGTGGACTTTAGAAGGAAAAAATATGACACCCAAAGTCTTCCTTTACTGTTATATTAACGAAAAAATTTATTCAAAAGCTGGACATGTTTCGAATGTAGAAATATTCATCTTCAGAACAAATAAAATTAAAGAAGAAAATGGTAAATATCATCTTAACGGAGCTTTAAAATCATAATGAGACTAGTTAATATATAAAGATTCTGTGAATACAAATTGGAAGACCCTACTACCGAAATTAAGAAAACTATTGTTGAGCTTACGTAAGATTTATCGTATTAATGAGGCTTGGCAAACCAGAATAATTTTAGTCTAGAATTAAAAGTTGGTGGAAACAACCAGGTATGAACGGGAGAAGTTGTTGTAAACTTATTAAATTTTGTATCTATATCACTTTACATTTAATAACAACTTCTCCTGTCTGTTTGAAGGTTGGAGACAATTATGTTTCTTGAATCACAGTTTTGGACTTGCATTATCTTTATTTGATTTGAATCAAAACGGTTCAATGTTCCAGTCGTCTTCAAGTGAATACTAAATAATAATGGTAACTATAGCTACACTTATACTAGCTTGGTGCAATAAATCATAACTGAGATGAGTCATGCTCCTACCCGATGAGTCAATGAGATACTGACTAGTTGAAACGTTGTGATTTAAAACAAATAAAGACAATGCAAGCCCAAAACGCTTTTGCCATTAAACAACTTCTCCCTCTCTCACCTGGTTGTTCTCACCAACTTTTAATTCTAGACTAAAATTCTTCTAGTATACCAAAGCTCATAAATACTATAAACCTTACGTAAGCTCCCTTTGTGATTGAACCTTTATATATTATCTAGCATTTATGACTTTAAAGCCCCGTTAAGATGAAGTTCACCATTTTCTTCTTTAATTTTATTTGTTCTTCTGAAGATGAATGTTTCTACATTCGAAACTTGTCGAGAATGTCCACCTTTTGAATACATTTTTTCATTAATATAACAGTGGAGGAAGACTTTGAGGGTCTTATTTCTTTTCTTCCAATATAAGAGCATTCAATCGTATATATTCCCTTAAAAAAATAAAAATAACTACTTGTTATGTTTCACAATTTTTAATCAGTCTCCCAACACGTGTTTCGACCCTTTAAGATCCTTATCAAAGGTTGTTACTTATGGGTACTACCCTTGTTACGTCAGAGTAGAGTTTAGTATCTTTTTGTACTCCTTCGATAGTAGCTAAAAGGCTTGAAACACGTGTCAGGAACCTGTTCAATATTTGTAAAACATAACGGTAATTTTGAAGTTTATGCCAAATTACAACTGACAAAGTATAGCACAACTGGTTTTTCTGTTACGAATGATTCTGAGATAACTGGCAACATACATAAACTTCAAATGTTAGGTTTTAATAGTCAACTATTGAGTCTGTTAAAATCGTATTTACAAAATATAAATCTATTTGTTAAATGTCAAGGACATACATCTAAAACTTTTACGCAGACTAGTGGAGTGCCTCAGGGAGACGTTCTCGCTCCGCTGCTTTTTGTTCTCTTTATCAATGACATTTGGCAGGTTGTTCTAAGTAAAATACTTTTATATGCAGACGACGCAAAAATCTATAGTAAAATTACAACCATTAATGATTGCCGCACACTACAGGGCGACATTGACAGAATATTGGAGTGATGTATAAAAGACCATCTACAACTTAGCATGGGTAAATGTAAAGCAATGACTTTTACTAAAAATCACTTTAAAATTGAATATCAATATAATATAAATGGAAATACACTGGAACGCTGCAATAGCTATAAAGATCTGGGAGTGATGTTTGATACAACACTGTCATTTGCACAACATATTGAAAATATTTGTAACTCGGCCATAAGGATGCTAGGATTTATATTTCGCGTTTTCAAACATTTCACCAATATTGAAACCATTAAAACTCTGTATTTTGCCTATGTAAGGTCCAAACTTGAGTACAGCTGTGTTGTGTGGACCCCCTACTACGCGAAATACAAAATGGAACTAGAGTCTGTGCAGCGTAGACTATTAAAGTACTTAGCATACAAAGTGGATAACATCTATCTTCCAAGGGGTTATAATGGCACAATTTTACTTGACAGGTTCAAAATAAATACTATTGAAGATCGACATAAATATCACCAAATTCACACAATATATAAATTATGTAATAATAAAATTGACTTATCATATCTACTCAGTCAAATTAATTTCTATGCTCCGAGCCTAAATCTACGACCAAAAAACAATTTATTTTACTTGCATAACCCAAACACAAACATTCTATATAAATCCCCAATACACAGCATGTGCATAAGTTACCATTCATTGTCTAACAAAATAGATCTATTTTTTACAAATAAAAATGAAAGTAAGAAGATAATATTGGGTATTTAAAAATAGTATACAAAATTATGTATGTATAGTTATAGGATAACTAGGCTAAGTATATTGTCTTGTAAATAGTATATCAATGTACTGCTAGACAATTAAAGCTATTTTATTTTATTTATTTATTTATTTTATTAATTTAAAAAAATTTAATATAATTTTTCCATTAACTTTTTGTTCGTCAGTGACCCTGAATTAATTTGATTTATTTTAGCATATGCATGTCCCCCTGACATTAACTGGCAAAGCGATTGTGTGGAAAATTTCAACTCAGATACAGAAAGTTTTGAAGAAATATCAGAATCTGACTTGGCCGAATTGCAAGCACACAAGTCACCGGTTTCCGAGGCTTCCGACACGTTGACATATGGCTCCTTTATGTCAAACCTTGATGACGTGACTGAAAAAGATGTTACGTCAGCTGAAATCGAAAAGAGTCAGAAATACATGGCAGACATAGTACACAAATATGTACTAGGTAGGGATTATTTGGGGTCTATGTTTTCAAGTAAAGTTAATTCTCCATGTAAGGAGAGAGGTATGCTTTAGAATACGTTTAACTGTGTGTCAAAATGTATGATGGCATGCTTTGTGTAGCATTATGTTTGTATTTAAACTTGTTTATTTTAATATTTCTTCAGGGTCCGTTTTTCAATCAAATTGGAAAATTGGTTGGTAGAATAAAGTCTTTCGTCAGTTAATATCGACACAAAAAATCACAAAATGTCTGGAAATATTATATGTGTCATTTTTAAAACTTATTATGAACACCCCGTATAAAATAGTTAAACACTATAGTCAGATCTGGTCTTAACGTGCGGGTCCAAAGGTCACTGATCATATGCGTCAAGTCGGACAACACAGAGGCTATCAAAATGTTGTGAGATTATTTACAAATATACCGAAGGAAGGAAAAATAGTTTCATTATTTTAGCTATCGCGAAGATAGCCATATATACCTAATATTATTTGTTTTGTAAAAATTATGTACAGGGGAGTTGAAAAAGTTACAAAAAAATTATATAATCGTTAATTATATACCTACTGTACCCTTTAATTAAAAACGACAATAATAAACAGTGCAATTTATTTTAACAATTTTACGACTAAAACCTAAAAATACAATGGCATTTAGTCTGATAAACTATTTCGATAACACTTTTTACAGACTCATCTTGCCAAGATTTTGAACCACTTCCATTCGAAAATATCCACGTTTCGTCTAAAAATACCACTTTTCTAAATTTCGATTTGTAATTGTCCGTATATTTTTTTAAAAACTGAACACGCTGACTCACTATCTGTGGCTGCTCACATAAAAATCTTCGGTTACAGTCTTTTTTATAGCGAAAACCTAAATCTTTTAATAATGTTGATAAGGCTTCAAGTCCAATTTCCAAAACACCCCGAATTTTTAATGTTTTTTGTAAAACTGGAAGAGTTACATTGGTTTTTGATTTGTATAAATCGTAAATCACATTTCGAACTCCAATTTTAATATTTTCGCTTACATCCTCAGTCTTTGGCTTTCTTCGTTTACACTTTTTAGTATTCTTGGGTATTATGTTATGTTTTGTTTCATGCACAATTTTTTTCAGTCCTTAAACTAATTCCCAGTGCTTTGGCTACTGTTTCCTGAATATTGGTTGGCAAATTTCCACTTTTTCTTTCATTTTCGAAATAGTTTATCAGATTAAGTACCATTTTTTTTGATTGAGGATGCAAAAACCCAGAAAATTGTTTCATTTTGTCACAAACTGTCAAAGTCACAAAACTGGCATATTTAAAATAAAACGTAGCTGGTGCTATTATAAGCTTTTTAGAATCGCTGGAAAGTAAATACATATATATCCTTTTTTTTCATGTCAAAATGGAATAAGTCTGTCTCATTTATCTTACGTATTTTATTTAGAGGGTAAAATTAAACGCAAGTAAAGAAAACAAAAACTGAGAGTATGTCTTTCTTGAATCGTATGACCCGCACGATAAGACCAGATCCGACTATATTAGATTAATAGAATCTCTAAACTCTTGTCATAAATCTCACACAATGTCATGGTTTAAAAAATTATTTTAAAAGGTTCTTCTGTTTTTTTTTCTACTACAAAACTTTTTTGTTTTTAATTTATTGCTCTTAAACTACCAAAGCCAATTATAGTAGCTAAGGACGTCTGACGCACTAATGCCCGTATTCTCCGTAACGCTTCAAGCCGGCTTAAAATTTAATACAGCTTAAATTGCTGATTTCGTATTCGCGGTCGCTATTTGGCGACTTAAGCTTAATTAACTTTAAGCCCTAAATATTGCAGGCTTAACCACGCGGCTGCGCCGTATTTGACTTTTTTTTGCTCCTGTCTTGTAATACATATTCGTATTTTTCGAAGTTAAATATGGAAATAGAAGATGAAATATTTATTGAGAACGATGGAGATATTTTGGATGTTATAGATCTTGGATTTTCCAAAAGAATCTACGAACGAGAAGTATATTATCAACATCATCTTATAAAAGTAGTTTTTGTGGGCGGTCCACCGCCAGTCAAAAAAATGTTGTTTTTCTCCTCTGCCACTTTTTTACGTAGCTCTTTCTTCTTATTACAGTATAGTTTTTTAAAGTGATTAGCATCCCGATAGTTATTTGAAGGATTTACCGCATTAAAGTCTTCCTCAACGAATTTCCACACTTCTTCCCGTTTTTTTACGGAAGCACGGTCGGTTTTTTGTCCTCAAGAGTTATCGCATATTTGTCAGCGATTAATCTGAATAGGAATAATTTTTCTGAATATTATGTTAAATTACAGCACCTTTTTTCCTCCATTTTAGCAGGTAAAGGAAAATTATGAAAGAAAGAAAATTTTGTCAGTTGAAATTTGAAAATGTTTTGAAAGCTAATGTTAAAAACACAAAGTTAGTAACGATAACACAAAGTAGGCGTAGATTGTCGTTCGTTGCTGCAGCCATTAACTCTTAAAAAAAGAAGAGAATAACCGCATCGTTGCCAGCTCAAAATAAGGCTTAGTTAAGTAACCAAAAATTTTCTACGGTGCTTATCAAATTTAATTTAAGCCAGCTTTAAAATTTAAGGGAGCTAAAATTAAGTCCGCTTTATGAAAAAATGGAGAATACGGGCCCTCCTTTTGAATTAGGCTTTTTCCCTCTTCGTTCACTGCTAGGGTCATTCCCGAGAGGACCTACAGCTTAACATGGTTTCCGAACCACGATCCTCAGTCATACGTCATCCGGGCTGGTTACTTTCGTGAATGGGGTGGGTTGGGAGACGATACATTTTACACTCTTCCCTGCATTCTTAAACCTACTAAATTTCGAGAATATTTTTTTTAAATTTTGCGTATGCTCACTCCGAGGACCGAACTTGAAACGCCACGGTCGAATTCCAGTGAGTCACCGCTGAGCCATCCCCGCAGTCTCAGGGCCCTGTATAAGTAATCATTTAACAAAATTTATTATACCTAATTTCAAAAAAGCAGCGTTTATATGACTTTCAAGTTTTTGATTTAAAATTTAAATTTTATGTAAGATTAAAAAAAACTTTTTTCATATTCCTAAATATGTATAATTTCAGATACAAAAAGAAATTAAGACTTGCCCCTAACAAGCACGGTTTCAGGGGATTGAGGAATACGTTTATTAAAAAAAGATAATATAAACATATTTTATTATATTATAAATATTTAAAAATAAATTCATTATTATAATAATGTAAAACAAGCATGGTTATTTTAAATATTTTGTTCCACAAGATATAACTTTGTTTTGCTTACGCAAATGTACAGTTCTGTTCATAAAAAACCCGTACACTTAATTTGCCATGATGTAAATAGTTCTTTTTTATTTTAAAAGTTTTTAAAAGTGCATGGTGGCAATTGTTGATAGACGTCTAAAAGTCAAACATTTTAAAATGCCTCGTCCTTTAACATTAGTTGAGAAGGCACAAATAGTGACAAAAATTGAAGAAGGATGGGCAATTCGTGCCCTAGCACAATTTTATGGCAGAAATAAAAGCACAGCATGAACAGACCAAAGCAAAGAAGCTCATAACGAGAGAATCAAAAACAAACTTCTTGCCAGTCCTAACGGATCAAGGTCCTTTTGGTCAGTCGCTAAGGCCGTCAGCCAAAACTTTACAAAGTCAACTATTCCACCTCTAACACGTCCCGACGGCACAATAGCAACCACAGCCGGGGATAAAGCAAACCTACTTGCTGAACTGTTTTCCTCGCATTCTACTGTAGACTTTCAGGGAAAATCACCACCCAACATTCCCTCAGTTCAATCGCAAATGTCTGAAATCGTGTTCCGTCAGCGTCTTGTTAATCGGATTCTTAAAGGACTCGACGTCAATAAAGCTTCTGGTCCAGACGAAATTCCTATCACTGTTCTCAAGACATGCGCCGATGAACTTACACCAGTATTTTGTAGACTTTTCAACTTATCCTACAAAAAAGGAATATTTCCATCCTGCTGGAAGTCGGCGCGTGTCCAGCCTATTCCAAAGAAAGGTAAAAAGACCCTGCCAAGCAACTACCGACCCGTCGCATTGCTTTCAGTAATTTCAAAAGTAATGGAGAAAGCTATTAACCAACAACTCCTAAAGTATCTGGAAGGGCTTAACATTATCAGCGACCATCAATACGGTTTTCGTAAGTCCAGATCAACAGGTGACCTTCTGGCATATGTCACCCATCTTTGGAGCAACACCATCGAACATCATGGAGAATCCCGGGCTGTTGCACTGGACATCTCTAGGGCTTTTGATCGTGTTTGGCACGATGGGCTTCTAAGTAAATTGCGATCCTACGGTATGCCTAATGGATTCTGTTTATGGTTAACCAGCTTCCTTAAGAACCGTTCTCTGCAAGTGGCGATTGACGGGTTTCTCTCAGACACCTTCACCATCAATGCCGGTGTTCCTCAAGGGTCCATATTGTCGCCTACCCTCTTTTTACTGTATATTAACGACCTTCTAGTGAAAACCCAAAATCCAATTTATAGCTTTGCTGATGACAGCACACTTGTCTCATCTTTTACCTTGACTCCCCAAACATCCGCTGCCGACGCACATCTTCGCAGGCAGCATGAAGTATTGCGCCTCAACAATGACCTGGAAGAAATTTTGGCTTGGGGTGACAGTAACCAAGTCGAATTTAATGCTAAGAAAACCCAGGCAGCAGTCTTCTCCAAAAAGGTTAACATTGCAGAACCGGATATAGTCATGGCAGGACACGCAATTCCCCTGGCACCGTCTATTAATTTGCTGGGGGTCAATCTGGGAGGTAATATGTCTTGGCATGATCACGTTGCCGCAATTGCCAAGGCAGCTGCACAGAAACTTGGTGTACTTTTCCGCACCAAAAGGTTGTACACACCTCATCAACTTTTGAAACTCTACAAAGCCCAGATTCGACCATCATTAGAATATTGCTCTCATGTCTGGAGCTCTGCACCCAAGCACACCCTTCGGCTACTGGATTTCATTCAAAGGAGAGCCGTTCGTCTGATCGGCGACCCCGAGCTGACCAAGACCCTCGATAGCCTGGAGCATCGAAGACAGGTTGGTGATTTGGCTCTCTTTTACAGATATTTCCATGGCAGGTGTTCGACTGACATTGCCCACTTGATTCCACCTAGAGCAATGCAAAACAGAAATACACGGCGAACCACTGCTGCTCATCCATATGTTGTTCAGCTTAGTACTCCTCGAACTTCATTGTTCAAGAATTCTTTTATCTGGAGAACGTCATCTTTGTGGAATGATCTTCCTGAGGTCGTGTTTCCCAATGAATACAATCTTCAGCGTTTCAAGACCAACGTTGATCGCTTTTTTCGCACTCGCACCGCTCCCAGAGCGCCTTAAAGGATTTTTCCTACAGTGCAGGTGTTTTATCATAAAAAAAAAAAAAAAAAACAATTCTAGAAATTAAAAAGCGTTGGGAGCAAGAAGGGTCCTTGAAAAGAAAGGAGGGTTTCGGTCGTCCTAGAGTTACCAGTCCCGAAGAGGATGCTATGCTTCTGGAGCACTTAAGAGATCATCCCTTTGAAGTCGCGAGGCAAGCTATAAATATCACAGAATTTCCTGGCTCTCGACCTACCGCCAGCAGAAGAATTAATGAATCGGAGTTAAAAAATCACGTTGCGGCGAAAAAAATTAAATTAACAGAAGAACGAAGGCAGTCGCGGTTACTTTTTGCATTAAATTACTTATATCGCGAACCTGAATATTGGAACAGGGTAGTATTTACGGATGAAAAAACTTTCCAATCTACTTATAACGGACAAATTCGGGTGTATCGACCAGATGGGACAAGATTTGAAGAGCGTTATACTAGCGACCTTGCTTTTAGATCTGGGCGTTTTTCTGTCAACATATGGGGTTGGATAAGTGTCCATGGGCTTGGTGTATGCTGGCGATTGGAGGGAAGATTTAATTCTGAAAATTATCTTAGTGTTCTGGAGCATATTATGCTCCCATCTGTTAGGTCCATTTACCCCAATAATTATTTTATTTATCAACACGATAATTGTCCCGTGCACACTGCAAATGCTATTAAGGGCTAATTTCAAAATAATAATGTAGAAGTATTACCGTGGCCTTCATTCAGTGCTGATATTAATCCAATAGAAAATGTGTGGGCTATAATTGAAAAGAAAATTTATAACCGTAATTTCTTGCCTCAAAATTCTACTGAATTGTGGGAAATAATTCATGAATGCTGGGAGGAGCTTGACTCAATTTTTATAAGAAATTTGATTAACTCAATGCCTAATAGATTGGCTCAAGTAATCTAGAAACAAGGTTCATTGATCAAATATTAATTTTTATATCTACTATCTTATTGTTCTTCTTTAATATAATATTCAATTTGTTCGCATTTTTATAAAATTATTATAAATATAAAATATTAGTTACCATTTTACTTAATTTTTTTAAATTACTTCCTCTACGCCAATGATTTGCATTTATTGCATATAACTTTAAACATACGTCTCTGATAACCTCAAAGAAATAATCACAAAAGCCTGTTTCAAACTGCTTAAATAAGACAAAAACTAATCATAAGACTTGTACGGTTTTTTTATGAACAGAACTGTACTTTGCAGAAGCAAAATATTTATGAGAAAGACTAATTTTCCTTGGATGTACATTGTACTACGTGCATGATTATTTTATTTTAAAAATAACATGATGTTATATTCTCAGACCAATTACCATTGACAAGTATTTATTAAAGAAGCTATTGTTGTGTGTACATAGTTAAAGGCACATTTTCGATACAAATAAGTTACCCAGCCTTAAAAGGGGAATCAATAGGGATGCGCGGATAAAATGGACAGGATCCTCTTTACGTAAAGTACTTTGGCCGCAGTTCGTCAGGTCACTAACATGGCCGATTTTGTTGTCACCTGCGAAATATTGTTTTCGTGCTTAATTTCTTGCATACCTCAAACTGCCGTGCCATATTATTACAATATACAGTATAATAAGAGCAAGGCTAGTGATGCATTCACCATTTCATTTATTGATGAATATTTCTTATCCTTTTCGCTTTATTCAAAAAAGGGGCCAAATACCCATCCTTAAGTAGTAATTACCTACAGTTTTGAACTAAACAAATTTTGATTAGTAAAAGCAAAAAACGAAAATTTGTCCATTTTTCTTTTTCTGCTTTTATTACTTTATGAATTCAAACTTATTTAACTTTAAATTGTAGGTAATTATGCTTCAAATATAGGTATTTTTCCGATTTTTGGATAAAAGGAAAACGTAACAAAATATTGATCAAAAAACGAAATGGCGAATGAGTCACTAGACCTCACTCTTAATAAAAAAACACTTCAAATAAAGTCACAATATTGCAAAAAGACTAATTTAAATAATGCACGCTAAAAACATTCAACACTTCTGACAGCTGATCGTTACAAATCGATTAATGACCTGAATGCCACCAGAAAGGGTAGACAAAAATCAGATCGCAAATTTAACAGATGCGACGTTGTCACGTTGACAAACTGGAAAATACGTTTTTTACTTTAAGGATGACCGTATTACTTTTAAAATATTAATATGTAGCTTGTTAAAAATAACACAATACAAATTTATTTTTGTGTACATGCGTTGTCTTTTGCCTACTGCTTATGTATTTAGTGCAGGTCGGTAACATAGTGTTGCGATCATAACGTTTTTATTACTACCGGGGGTAATTTCTTATTTGAACATCGGATGTCCCATGACCAAATGTAAATAGTTTCGTCTAGGGTAGTTGGTCTAAGATTATATTAATATAAAAATTGCATCCTCTTTATTTTAAGGTGTATGTAATTACTTCAGCTTTGGTTGGACAAATTTTTTTGCATTGGGTAATAACTATTAGTTTTTTGAACGGCAGTAGAGTTTTGGATTTGCATTGTCTTTTTTTGCTTTGAATTACTACGTTTCAACTGGTAAGCATCTTCAGTCGTCTTCAGGTGAATACTATTCAACTGGTAAGCATCTCCAGTCGTCTTCAGGGGAATACTATTCAACTGGTAAGCATCTCCAATCGTCTTCAGGTGAATACTATTCAACTGGTAAGCATCTCCAGTCGTCTTCAGGTGAATACTATTCAACTGGTAAGCATCTCCAGTCGTCTTCAGGTGAATACTATTCAACTGGTAAGCATCTCCAGTTGTCTTCAGGTGACTAAAATTCATCTGAAGACGCTTACCAGTTGAAACGTAGCGATTCAAAACAAATAAAGACAATGCAAGTCCAAAACTCTACTGCCGTTCAAGAAACGTCATTGTCTTCAACATTTACACAGAAACTATTAGTTTTGTTATTTAACCAGTAGCGGCTCGCGGTCTTAAAAAATGGTGAAGAGCTAGGTATAGTGTGGGTACTTAAACAAACATTGACTAAAAACCTGTGTAACAAAACGTCTCGCTTATCCTCATCTGTCCAACGACTGAATGGAGTTTCCAACAAATTACAAGCTACGTCATTAATTGGGTTCATTTTTAAAACACACAACTAAGTAGGTACGTACACTACTGAATTAACTGAAAAATAGAAACAAAACTTTTTAATCACACAGTAAATCACGTAAAAACGATATCTATAACCATAAGTTTCGCGAAGCCTCAAAATAAATACCTTAAGGTTAGGCGAACCAATGCTAAAACAATGGTGCATACGACTGACCTATTTTTAAATTGCCCTTCATCATAATGCAAATTATTACATGCTGTTGCTGACGTAACCATAGCAACGGTGAATATTAAAGCCATGTTGGGCGTTGGGTCTTCACTTGCTTTGAGCTAACGGACACGGTCAGCTAGGGCGCCCCAAAATGCACCATCGGAGTTAACCGTGGCCCTATTATGCATAGCTACATTCGGATTAAATTAATATTATTAATTCGAACATAATTCTTTTTTAAGGGCTAAAATGGTAGCTGTATTGGTAGATTAATATTTAATATAGTCGGAAAACTTTCCACCGGGTTTTATTTTTTTTTGGTGAAGAGCCCCTTCATCTACTTCACCTGACGAGCCGCCACTGTATTTAACTTGTTTTAATTTATATCGCTATACAAATTGTGGTATTATCTGCATATCTATGAGTTGAGAAACAGCATTTTTGATACTTTGAATGGCTCTCTTCTTTATGACCTATAAAAACAATGATATATCTACATACAAAATATCGTCATGCCCCGTCAAGTATTTTTTAACCTTTCGAGGCAACCTACAGACGCCCACGGAAATTGAAAGTTTTCGTGAAACGAGCAATTGTTAATTATTTTCTTTATCGATGGTGCTGTTAAAAAAATACGAATGTTCATTTCACAATTTGTCAAGTATCAAAAACAAAATTGTCCGATTATTCGTAATCGACTAAATATAACAGCCGTTCTCGACGTCCGTATTTAATAATATTTGAGAAAAGTAATGATGTCACCAAAATTTAAAGGTTATGACGACATATTTTCGTAAGATATTTTTATTACTAAAGCTGTCTCTGTTGATAAAAAATAATTAGTTATACTACACAAAAACGATCAACACTGTCAAAATTTGTTAATAATTTGTCTTGCTGATCGCTAGTGAAAGCGCACCTTAACTTTTCTTCCTTTTCGTAGAATCTGATCCAGACACCGAAGGAGCCAAGATTTCACTAGTAGAGGTCGATGGAGAAAGTTCATCCTCTTCTAATCTGGACAACTCGTTTCAGGCAAGACTGTACAGTTTCGTTTCGAATATAAAAGGCCATTTTAATAAAATGCTCGGCGAGCGCGGGGTGAGCGGTGCGGAAAAGGTGCTGGAGACGGACAAACCGAGCAATTTGTGGGAGGAAATGTGCTATCCAATACCGAGCAATCCGTACTTAAGTCCTTATTGTGCCTCTGAGGATGATTTGAAAAAGTTTCCTCCAACAAAAATTTTGGTAAGTTGGTAATGGTTATTTAATGCAGATTGAAGTTGCAGTTATCAAAAGGTTTAAATCTTAAAAAAGTGAACCATGTTTTTTTTGTATATTATCACAGCGTTCTTCATAAACATAACAAAAGGTTACCCTTTTATCATGTGAACAATAGTAAATAAATGCGGGTAAAATAATGTTTTAATATAAAACTTATTCTTATTATTTACTTTTACTATACCACTATTATTTTTCTCTAAACCCCCAAATTAACATATCTACATAACTTTTTTTGGAAAATATTTACCAGTAACGACATTTTGTTGGGGCTACCTGCTAACCTGTCGCCGAAATATGAAAGACTTTGTTAATTAAAGTCCAAATTTTTTCGTATTACAATAAAGTTACTGGACTTTTGCCTACTCCGCGGACTACGTTGTTATAATTACTTTAAAATATATTACTAGAATTTTTTTGTGATTGTGATTAAAAAAGAGCTTTCTCGTTTTCACTGCCCTGTACCTTATTTAATGAAAAATTGCAAAAAAAATTTAAATAATTAATAGACACAAAAGCAAATTCTAAAAATTTGTATTATCTGTATTGTATCGACTTAGCGACGAAAAATGCCTTTAAAGTTGTTTTTAACGCTCATTGACTAGCTATTTAAAAATAAATGACACTTTGTCATTGCCACTTTTTCTCCTCTACAAAATTACGTTATTAAACTAAAGATCCGCTGTTTCATCTCCGAGCGGCTATCACCAACTTTACTTTTTTAAATACGGACCTGGATTTTTAAACCGATTTTTAAACCCTCCTACCCTCAAAATGTAATGGCGATATTACTTTCTCATAATGATGACTTGTTCTTGCTTATTTAAATTCATATTTTTTACACCTCGTCAGTCCGGTCCTGGCAAGATATTTCACCGCTGGATTTCTTTTTATGGGTGGCTTTAAAAAATGTTATTTATAAAAATGACGTAGATACCATGGAAGAACTCGAAGAACGCATAGAGGTTGCATTTGGTAGGATAAGGAGATCGGTTGAAAGGGCTGTCGCCAAAATTGGAAGAAAAATCGATCGTTGTACTGAGCAAAACGGCAATCTTTTTGAAGATTTAGAAAATTAGGATTTATAATTAGTAAATTTACCATTAAATATTAAAAAATTCTTATAAAATAAATCATTTTACTTATGTATGAATGTTTTAAATAAAATAAAGTTTTTATTTAATATTATGATTCGTTGCCAGGACCGGACTGACAAGAAGTGTAAACAGTATGAATTTAAAAAAATAGGCAATTTCATTCATTTCATTCATCATTATGAGAAAGTAATATCGCCATTACATTTTGAGGGTAGGAGGGTTTTAAAATCGGTTAAAAAAAATCCAGGTCCGTATTTAAAAAAGTAAAGTTGGTGATGGCCGCTCGGAGAGGAAACGGCGGATCTTTGGTTTAGTAACGTCATTTTGCAGAGAAGAAAGAAACAGTGGCAATGACAAAGTGTCGTTAATTTTTAAATAGCTTGTCAAATAAGCTCAGGAAAAAATAAAAACGATTTTGCAAAATTTCGTTTTTTTTTTCGAATAAAATCGGAAGTATTCGAAATTTGAAAACTTTTAAAGCGGCATTATAATCAGCACCGAATTACACAACTTTGCCCCCATTTAACCGTTTCTCTAACTCCTATGGTTTTCGAGATTCCAATGCTGATATGTCGAATTTGTAACACCCTGTATATGTCGTTTGAAACATCATTGAAATTTGAGGTTTTTCTTTAAAATTTTAAATAAAACTATATGTCAAAAGAACCTCTAAAATTGGAAGAAGTTAGTGAAAAGCAGAAGTTGATATCTCTTAACAAAAGCAATATGAGTAATTTACTTTAATTTAATATCACTTTATTAACTGATTAGTGACTGCAGTTTCGTAATACTACATTAGCAAACTTTTTATCGTCCATTTTAGACTGTACAACTGGATCCTTGCCTAGATGACTGCGTCATGTTTTCTAAAAGACTGAAAAAGGCAGGAATTGACATACACCTTGATATTTTAGAAGGCCTACCTCATGGTTTTCTTAATTTTTCTTTGGTAAGTTTAATAGTGAATTTAAATGAAATACAATTGATATCTCCTCCAATCAAAAAGTATTAAATGCCAAAACCCCTTTGTTGGCTCCCTAACGGCAAATTCATGGTTTTTAAAAATAAACTTTTTAAGGAGGTAAAAGTAATTTTTTTATTCGTATTTAATCAAGTAGGATGTTAAATAGTAGAAAATATTTCTTAGGGAGAAATACTATTTAGTTAATATTCTTTACATTTTAACAATTCAAGTTTATTTGGTACAGGGCGACCAACTAAAAATATATACAGTGTCCGCGGAAACGTTTGCACCATATGAAAAACTTTTTTTTTGTTTTTTAAAAATATATGGCATTCGATTCTGCATAACCCAGAACAAAAAAAAAACATACCTTTTTTGATTTTTTTTGTCAATGTCATTTGAAAATTTCAAACTGGCGAAAGTGTAATATTTTTTCATCATATTATTTTCAGTATAAATCCAAATTTTCGTTTTAAAATTTAAATTTTTAGAAAATTTAAAAATAGTTAAATATTTAAATAAAAGAAATAGTTTCGTAAAAAGCAATTCTCAAAATTTAATGAAAAAGCCAGAAATATTAAGTTATTGAAATTACCAAAAAAATTAATTAACACAATAAAAATTTTCTTTAGTCAACTAAAAAATTATAAATACATCTTTTGGAAAAATAAACCAATTAGATATACTTTTTACAGTTCTACAGTTCTTTCTAATTTTTTTAGATATCCAAAGATGCCTATGAAGGTTCTAAATTGTGCGTCCAACGAATGAAGGAGCTTTTACAATTTGACACAGAATCTCTACTACCTAAATAATGTACAATAACTCTGTTGACTAATTGAATTAGCTGATTTGTTATTAGTGTTGCAGAAAAATGATATTGTGTATAGTTTTATTGCTATATAAATTATAGTATTTTTATACTAAAAGTGTATTTTAGTTTAGTATAGGTCGTCTATAAAGATATGATACAAATGCGGTTTATTTATGTTTGTTTGTACATAGCTATTTAAGTCATGCTCTGCGATTATTTCAGGAAATATGACATTTTTTTTACCAAAAAGCTGGTTCTTACTTTTTCTCAGCATTGTGACTTTGTATTTCAAAACTATAATTTTTGTCAGATTTCTGACTACCTCAGAATTTTGATTTTTTATCTCACAATAATCTGAATGTACTGTCAGAATTCAAGCTTTTTATTATTCAAATCCTACTTTTTATCCCAAAATGTTTAATTTGTTTCAGGATTTTTAATTTTTTGGCCTACATTTTTATCTCTTAATTTTAGATTGCTGATTTTTTACACGGAGTTCTGTTCTTACTCTTCTTTCTTAAACATTTTTTAAACTCCCGACTTTTTACTCGAAATTTTTACTTTTCCTTTATATTTTCAACTAATTCTTTTTTTAATTCTGAATTTTCTGTCAGAATTCCAACTTTTTAATATTAAAGTTCAAACTATTTATTCCAAAAATTCTGATTTTGTTTCAGATTTTTGACTTATTTAAGAGTTCTGATTTTTTAAAACAGAATTTTGACTTTTTAATCTTAGAGTTCTGAATTTTTATTCCAAAATTCTCACTTATTTCAGAATTCGGACTTTATCTAACAACTTAAACGTTATATCTCTTGGATGACTTGTCTTTCTTATAAGTATGAGTTTAATCTTAGAATTCTAATTTTAATGCCAAACTTCTGAATTGTTACTAGGAATTTTCAATTTTATTTCAGAATTCTGACTCGTATTTCGGCCTTCTCATTCGGATTTCTTATTTCAGAAATCTGAATTTTTAGGTCATAATTTATGAGTTGTTAACCTTATAATTCTGATTTACATAAAGTACGCCCAGCGGTAATTGATACTTCGGGGCCCAGATATAATTACTAATAAAATGGTGTTATATAATAATAGTCATTAAACTAAAAACGAAATAATTTTGAAAACTAATAAAAATAGGGCTTTTTTTAATACAAATTGCAGTTGACATAAAACGTACAGTTTTGATATTGATTTTGACATAATATTCATTGGCTGTATGGCAATCAATAACAGATAAATTATCGATTATCAATTTGACCGGTTGTATTTTATTTTAAATTCCCAACATCATGTAAGTAGATGTATATATATATATATATATACAAAATCAGATCAGTATTATTCATGTTTTTGTGCAAGCACTTTATACCGTTCTAACATTTGTTGTATTTCTTGTAATTAATTGTAGAATGACTCAAAATTAACCGGGGGGTCGATTTTTGAATCTAGACTAGTTTTTTGACGTCATATTTCTACATTTCCCTTTTCTCAATAAACATGTTTTATTCGACGAATTTAAAAGTCGACCCGCTGATCTTGTACCTGCTTTTACCTGAAATAAATGCAACATTATTACAGATCTGATATAGTAATTATTATTGTTTTTATTTGTTTTTGTATTTATTTTTATATTGTTGTACTTAGTTTATTTTTTGTTAATTGAGATAATTGAATTATAAAAAAAACATTCCAAGAATGGCCTCGAATATTATTAAGGTACCTACTATGTGTTATTGAAGGTTGTGTTGGTATTTATTTAAATAATAAATGAAAAGTCTTAACAAGAAAATATAGCTAATTATTCAGCAGTCGTCATATGCAATTGCTACAAAGATGGATAACATGTTTTGTGACCGACGACTCATGAGCTAAATTTAACAACTTTTTAAATCAAATTCAAATATATTACGGTTAGTAGGTACTTAGGTCCATAATAGTTAGTGGAGATTCTAGTTCGTTCTAAGCGACGGCAGTCTTTTCTTATTTGATCACTTTGTCTGGCTAGTTATAGTAGAATCGGTTTAAGTCACATTGTTTTTGACAAAAAAAATCAGACACTCATACAGGTATCTGTAAGGGATCATGATACCTCATCGCTTAAAAGCCTTTCTAGCGTCCCACCTGTAGCCGAGTCCAGCAACAATTCTTACAGCCCTTCTTTATAATGCCGAATGCGCAGAGTGGCCCCAGGCCAACACAGCGTGACAAGCCAGCGACAAACACACCGTGAAACGCCTGAAGAAGACAGTTTTCCGGGGAACTCTTTTTAGATTTTTAAGTAGGAATATATATTTTTGAAAGACGTTCGGCCATGCGATCAAACTTTAGAAGAGGGTCTAAGTACACTCCCAGAAACTTGACCTCCTCGACATTCTCACCCTCAATACCCCTAAGCCCAAACTTAATCTTCTCAGTTTTGTTGTCATTTAGTGCCAACTTATTGGCCCTGAACCCCGTTATAAGCTCATTCATACAGGGCAGGCATACAGGCGTCCATGCGTTAATTTAGACTCCATACTCTCATCAGCATACCCACTAGAGGTATCATCTGCAAACAGTATTAATTTCGAGGCGGGAGCAGAACAATTTATATCGTTAATTTAGTAGATGAGGAAAAGTAGCGCACCTAGTGCCGAGCCCTGTGGTACACCATACTTCAGCTCTGCTTCCTTGGATATGTTGTCTCGATAGGAGGTTAGCTGCCTGCGGCCCACCAGAGGCCTAATTCTCGAAATAGAGGAACATCCTTCTTATTTGATAATTCGCTGTGTCACATACGATTTTGAAGGTTTCGAACTAACTCCGCCCATTTATCTCACGACAAGGCTGTTCCTCGATTTCGAGAATTAGACACAAGAGTCTCGGGATCAACGATGAGCTCCCCCGAAAGTAGCCTTTGACATAACTTATTGGCGCGAAATTCTTATGTTATAGACACGTTTAAACCAACGACTATAATTAATTATTTATGGTTCTTGCGTTTGAACAACACGAATTTATTGTGTGTCAGATACGGAGACTTGTGCGTATATAGTGCGACAATATAGGACTGTAGGGTACATTATATTTATATATTTTGAATTATGTAGGACTATATATATACAAGGGGGGATTAAAGGCCACTACTAACTTCCACATTTATTAAATGGGCCATATTCATGAACTTTCTCAGGGTGAAACCTTTGATGTTTTCTAAAGTACGTTAACGCCTAAATTTTGACAAAATGTATTTTAAAAATGATTATTTGTGTACGAAACAAGAGCGTATCTATCGATAACGTACTTTAATTAAAGATTTGGTGTTGCCATTTTTCTAATGTATCCGCGTGTTAAGTTTTTTCTTTAATTTGACTGGTGCATTGGTTAGAATTATTTTGTGGTTAGAATAATGTTTATATCAGTCTCATTTTTGAAAACAAATTTATTCTACAGGGTCCTGCACCTCACACCTCTCGTGCGGGAGGGTGCTCACTTATTAATTAAGTTAGAATTTTGATATTTTGCAAACTTTACCTGTATCCCAGCCTAGGGGGCATTTCAGGAAAATATTTTTATACAGGGTGTTCAAAAAAAGTGCGACGTCTTAAGGATCTATTTTTTTAGATTACATGCTATATATTCTTACTTATTTGGATGCCTCTTATAGTTGCCTTCATACCCCTAGAATTTGAATTAAATCGGTTCAGTATTATAGGTGAAAAAAAAAATTCTAAGAATAATCAGTTTTACATCACTGGTTTTAAAAATTAATAAAAACTAATAATGATAATGCCTAGATAATAGAATTAGAACGGTGCTTAATAAATAATAATATAACGGTACTTAATAAATAATGTCGAACAGTCTCGTTAACCAAGTAATTCATACGAATTGTACAGGGTGTCCAAAGTTTAGTGTCAAACTTTACAAACTTTAAAGCAATTTATTTTTCTTATTTCAAATTGGAACCTCTGTATATTATTATGTCATTGTATGGTATCTACCTATTATTAATTTTATACGATTCAGTGTTTGTAAAAAATTGTCATTTAGCTTCACCATTTTGTCAAGAAGTATGTTACATTTTTAAAAAAATTAATTATATTATACCATTCAGTATTTTTTGTAAAATAATTAAAGTTCACCACCGTACCTACGGAGTTGCTAAATTATTATAATGTGCCCAGATATATAGCTAAAAACTAGCACCGACGAATTCTAAGATAATTAAGATTTTTACAAATTACATAAAAAGCCGGAAATATTCATAAATATAAAGTAAATTTATATAATTTATTTAATACCTAATATCATTTTAAAACGACATGTAAACTTGTAAATACACCTACATTTTATTATTGTTTTCGGACTACATGTAAACGCACAAAATCGGCATCGGAGTTCGGCTTCTTTCGGGGGGAGCTCATCGTTGATCCCGAGACTCTTGTAATTAGACTACGGGTAGTTGCCCAGCAGATGGATGCTACTCTACCCAACCCCGCACACAGGGCTTATTTTTGGTAATAGGAGGCCCGTTACCCAATCCGGGCCCCTAATAATGGGCGCTCATAGGGTCAATTTCGGGCGGGAAGGAGAGGGTAACCAGCCAAAAAAAAAAGTGGCTGCGGTATGTGGTATCAAAAACTTCTCATATCAAAAGTGACTTCTAAAAAAAACTACCAGGATCCGGGGAGTTCCCCACGGGCGCCCTTGCCCCTCACAACTTCATAGTGTTTTTTTCTTGATAAGTTCAGCAATAATAATTTTATGCTTCAATCATATCGTAAAGAAAATAAATTAGTTACTACAAAAACAATAATATAATTAGTACTTATTAAGTTTGGAAAACAGTCATAAAATAGTTATATAGGGTTGTTAAAAAAAACGGAATTTTGTTATATAAAAACTATTTAGTTTATGGCCATATTTTATTAATTTTTATCTTGTTTGAGAGGATGGATCAAGAAAGACCGCTAACCTTATATTTTTGACATTTGTTGAAAGAACAAAATGGCGGACTCACCTCAACTTGGTTAAACTTTAAAACTAGCTGAAACTTTTTTGAATAGCACTGTATATTTTTACGTGCAAGTTTCTGAAATATTAAAATTTCTGAACAGAAAAGAGGTCGTACATGCAAATATGTTAAAAAATAGCTGACATATGACAAAATAAAGACATGTATGTTTTAACATGTTGATTGCTTTGTTTGACAGTTGAGACATTCTACTTTTTCGATTAACAAATTGTTTAAAATGATAATTTCTAACGACGATCAAATTTTTATGAAAACTTTAATTTTAAAGTTAGTGAAATTTTACGAAATTTTCCTGCGGTACAGTATAAGAAAAGCAGAATTTACGAATTCATCAAAAAATGTCTCAGTTAGCAGTCCTTTGCAAGACGCGAAAGAAGCAATTTGATAATCAAAATAGGAATTTTGCAACTGTGAAAAAATGTAAATAGCAACGGGAAACATGAAATAAGCAATGTTTGTCGTCGCCGATTTGATTTTAAAAAGTTGTAACGAAAGAAAAATAAAAATCAACATGTTGAAATATACATGGTCTTTATTTGTAATAATGTATAATATTTCAGAATTTTGCACGTAAAGATGCTATTCAAAAAGTTTAAGCGAGTATGAGTTATGTCTGCCATTTTGTTTTTTCAACAAATGTCAAAAATATGATATTAGCGGTCTCTCTTGATTATTTTGCGTTCAAACAAGATAAAAATTAATAAAACTGGTCCAAAAACAAAAAGTTATTATATAAAAACAAAAATCCGGGTTTTTTTGAACAGCCCTATATAAACATAAAATAAAAAAGGAATTTTAAAAACTTTGCATACTGAACACTGGCTCAAAAAGGACAAAATTCAACAATTAAAATAACTACTGGCTTGTCAGCAGTAGAAATGATTTAACGAAAGAAGGGAGAGCAATATTTGTCAAGACATTCGGAGGCCAATCCAATACAATACTTCATGTAGTATTGTAACGCTTGGTGAATTCAAATCAACAAACAAAACTAGTTTATTAAATACAAAAACAATTTATTGGTTTTAGTTATTGATAACATGAAAGAATAATCGTCATAAATAAACTTATTTTACAAATACATTGATCGCCGTTGCTCGGGTCAGAAAACCTTCAATGGTAAAAAAATCTGTGTGAAGTTTATAGATCATGCCAAAATTCATTACATTAATTATCTGGGGCTCGATATATCAAACCTTCCCATTTAAAGTGTACTTTTTTTTATTTGACATACTTAACTCTATAGGCCTTGGTCAAAAAGACGACGTTTTGTAAACCGAAGACTTTTTAGATGACAGTGAGAACCGTCATCACAAGATTTAATTTAATAACTTCATTTAAGCCGAACTGGACAAAAGTAATGATAAAAAATACAAAAAGAAATACATATCGAGCCGGTTATAAAACGTATAACAATACGATATGCCAACTAACAACAAATTGCACGAATGAATTAAAAAATCATTAAAAATGGGAGAAAGCATCAAGAAATGAGATATTTTATATATAAATAAAGTAATCAAACAATTACATTTAAAAAATATTATGTACGTAAATAAACCAACTTCCAATTAAAAAGGTCGATTTATAAAATTGACGTCGTGCCGTTTGCGTCTGATGTTTGCGTCGCCGTCCGTAGAAATAAAATTCGACCGTTTATAAACTTGACGTTGGCGTGCCGTTCAACACAACAATAACATAACCTGTTTTTTTTTCTTTTCGTGTGTTTAGAATTATTATTAATTTTTTTGTCCTCTCAAAATGGACTTAATGAATCATGAGTATGACGAGTTAATTGCCGGATTGGGTATTAAATGGCAGAATGCAAAATGAACCAAAACAATATCACGTGACTGACGAACACTTTTTGATTGACTGCCAATCTGCTACGAACGTTTCTACGACTCTCGAACGGAAAAGTTAAAATTGGTTTATGTTGAACGGAACGCAAACGGCAAGGCCGACGGCAGATATAAATGGTCTTATGGAAACCTGTGCTTTAACTTGAAACGGCAGACCCGACGCAAACGTCAAGTTTATAAATCGACCTTAAAGCTGCTACGGAAAATTTAATATTTAAAAGATGATGGGTTATTCTGCCCCATAGCCCCATAAAAAAATGTAGATAAATTATATTTTGATGATTTTAACATTATACTAAGAATTTCAAGGTAGCCAATATGTATTTTTATCTTTAAAAAACAACCATAACCTAGTCTAGATTAAACCAACACTACACGTTGGAGGTTTTTTGATCCAAACGGCAAATCGTTTAAATAATATTAGATAAAATAAAACGTAGCCCTTACTAGCAAGGCATTCTTTGGGAAAATTTTTAAAATAAAACCTGGCTGTAAAACATTTGTAAATTTAATTGTTACAACTATATTTTTACACTAAAGGACAGCAAATTTCAATTTTCCACATCTTGTCAATATATACAGTGTGTTAAAAGCTAGAGGGTCTGTCAAAACACTATACTGGCTACAACGACCTTCTCTATATAGGCGGTTTTAAGTCAGTGACTAGTTCTTGATTCAATTATGCAATTTGACAATAATAGTATAAACAACCAATGCATTATTTATGTGTGATTGATAATAGATGCCATGTGTAAGTGGTAAATTAAGGTGAAATTCACTGATTAAGAATGAATGAGAGACGCACGCTACATAAATTCCTGGACAAAATTAAGGCAACACCAATACACAACCACATAGTTGATGGTATAATTTTTTTTAACGATTTTTGCATTGTAAGTTGGTTCCTTGACAATATTATATTTTCGCTATTTGTGATTAAAAAAAAAGAAAATCTTTATTTTATATCGTGTGTAAAAAAACGGTGTTTTTTCTCTAAAATTCGTATCACCCTGCGGAGTATACTAGCAACCGTAACATATGTATATCAGTTGATATTAGTCTGTAGCTTTAACTTTCCTTAACATTCTTATTTGTGATTTTGGTTCACTTTATTATTTCTGTCATTAGAGGAGATACACCGTCTTACAGCTTAACACGTTTTTATAAACTTTGTTATTGCACATATTTCTATAACTGTGTAATTTCTGTTTACGTTTATAAATAAAAAACAAAATTAACTTTATATAATTAAGCCTGGCTTAATTACAATACTAAAATTAAAATCAAATTTAAATGTAAGCATGATACAAAGATTACAAGGTATGATATTTAATTTGTAAGTAAGTAATCCAAGAAACAGATGATCATTTTCATGGTGGGAGTTCTCGCTCTGTTACTCTCTTTATCATGACAACCAATCTTTTTTTTCTGGAAACAAGCAAAAAAAAATGGAAACAAGAGTACCAGCATGACGGTCTTATTAATTTGACATTTCTTTAAGTTTCAGAGGACGTCCACAGTCTACTTGTAAAATATTTAACAATGAACTATGGGATAATAAAGTTTATAAATCTTGAACTGTAAAACAATGTATCTCTGTATATCTAAACCAAAAATTAGACACAAAGAAGAAATTTTCAATTAATTTCTTTTTTACAAAAAATAAGGTATCATCCGCCAAACTAGAAATTCTTGTGAACCCCTTAGTAAAATTTTTGTATTCAATTTTAAATTAGACAAGCCAGGAAACGATACCGCGTTACACCCTGGTATGGAAAGCTCTTAAAATCATATCTGATTATAAGTTTAAGCTATTTGTAAAACAAAAAGTTCAAGACTTCTTGTAGAACTTATGTAGGTATGTTTTTTTTATTTATTCTACTTTTCTTGTCCGACTCATAGGTCATTCTTATTGTCGCCTCATATATTTTTTTTTAACAATGTAACTTCTTGTTTGTCCCTAGTTTGTATATGTCTGTATATTATATAATTATTATTATCACAGCAGTAGACAGAATTCCGGTGAAACTGCGTTTTGCAAACTATGTCTATGCGCGAGTGTTTTTATTTACATTAAGTTATTATACTATTTAAATATATCTGTAATTAACTTTATTGAGATAGGAAGCTAAGGTTCTACTCCACCAATTGTAATTTTTTTTTAAATTACTATAAAAACATATTTGTTAATAATTTTATAAACAATGTAGGTATAACAAAAAAAAAATCAATTAACAAAGTAAAATGTTGCAGTGGTTGAACAGGTTTGAAAAAGTAGTAAGTTTGTCACTGATTTATGATTTAGATTTGCCTGATGCATCAGTTTTTTAGGTTTAAAAAAAGATTATAAAGACAAAAGAACCCCCTCCAATCTAAATATTTAAACAATATTTATAAAAAATGAAGATTATGTAATTGACTTATTAACCTGCAACTCAAGCACAAAAATAGACAAGTAATTTCTCCAAAAAAATAAGAGTAAGACCCCATCCTAAAATAAACTCCAAAGAAAAATCATCCAGGCCAATAAAAATGGCCACAAAAAAATATATACCAAGACACCAGAAAAAGAAAAAGTTACAGCTTCAAAATCAAAGGAACAAAAAGATTAGAAGAGAAAGGATTTTAATTCTAGTTAGTAGGTATAATATAGTAGAAGTTAGTATGTGTAATAGCTTTATTAAAAATATTATAAACTATGTTCTGATAATAAAGCTTATTTGAGTAAGCCGATTGAAGAGGACTGTCACATGTCAACCTAAAAAACTCACACATAGAAAAGGTCTTGTTAGCCGCAACCCAGGATTTTCAATGTCATCTTACAACTTGTGGTAGTACTTGTTTTGAAAAAGTCGTAACTAAGAATAAACAAGGAGCATATATGAAAAAATATAGAAAGGTAATTTCTAATAAACATCATTAGGTCCGATAAAAATATTTTAAAATAGTGTGCAAATATCCACGTGAAAATTCACAAATTAAAACAATTTATTTTTTTATAGTAAGTACCTTTCTGAAAATTGAATTTTTCTGTCCATCATAAAATGCTATGTTCAAAAGAGGAAAAATTATTTTTTACACATTTTATTCTAAATTACCATTAATTTGGCCTGTCTTTCTTATTGTCTTTTGAAGAACATGGGCATCTGCTGGTTCTATTCTCTTGTAATAGTGTTCTTTGGTTTCCACTATTTCAAATCCAAATTTCTTGTAGAAGTCGATGGCTCCTTCATTGTTAATTTGAACATGTCTAGAATATTAAAATTAATGAACAACTGCGTCATTGCATGATGATGAATATATCCCAAGAAAATAAAAAAATTCTGATTACTGAAACTACTTACAAGAATATACTATCAAAATTTCCATCCTGCTCGACATAGTTTAAAACATGTTCCACCATCATTGTTCCAATTCCTAGCCTTCGGTAAGGATACAGACATCCAAGAGTCATAATATATAGTCGCCTAGTTTTTTCAAAAGTATCAATTCTACAACATACAGCACCAACAACAATGTCATTATAATAGGCTAATTTAGCAAGTTCTCCAGCTTCTAAAACGTCTTTGTAGAATTTATCATTGTAGGATACAGGAAATACTACACTATTTAGCTTCTTTAGCTGTTTAATATTGTGTGGAGTAACGTTTCCAAGTTCAGTATTAGATCTAAAAGAAAAAAAAAAGGTTATGAAACATTTATAATATTTTTTGCGTTTTTATTAAATAACATTACCTAGTCATTTTTTTACTTTAACTACTTTTATAACATGAATTTTAAAGAAAATATTCTAAACTTAATTTTCAATGCCTCTTTTTCATAAAAATTAAAATGCCCTCCTGTCATTTGTCATTTGACTATTTGACAAAAAGTCTTCAGGGCTGGGTTGTCCGACGGCCGACAGTCTCCGCTTAAACACAGCTTAAAGGGTGTTGCAAACCAGAAAAATGTACTAAATTTTTACAGATATACATTTCCATTAGTAGAATTTAATATGCGTTTGTCACAGAGGAAATATAAGTATATTTTTGCTCTATCGCTTAACCAATCAGAAACGTTCTCTGCATATTTTCAATATGACGAAATTCATACCAATACTCCGGTAAGAATATTTCCGTTTCTAATGCGGTTCCTACACATTGCCATATAAATTTTCTTTGATTGCCATATTCGTAGAGGAAATGGTAGATCCTGTATTGTATTCTGTTCTTTAATGTTTCTAGCTGTTTTATATGCTACGAAGTAATTTTAGTCTCATAGGTAATGTTTATAACGGACTTCCATTATACCAACACGGCAAATTGTAGTTCGGGCAATTTTGTATATTAGCTAATAAGTCCTAAATTACTGTCAGTGATTTATCGCTTTCATATAGAGTGCAGAGACAGCAGACCTACAGCTTAACGTAGTTTCTGAGCCAAGATCCTCAGTCATGCGATATACCTATTGGGGAGTGTGTACCTTCTTCCGCACCCCACGAGATGTTTAATCTTATCTGGCCTGGTTACCATTGTGGGGTGAATTGGGAAATGACCCATTTTACATTCTTCCCTGCGGTATTAAACCTACCAAAATTGGGACATACTTTTTTATTGTGCTAATGTCCACTCCGAGAATCGAACTCGGACCGCTACGGTCGAATTCAAATACAGAATGCCAGTAACTCACCACTGAGGCGGTTAGTTATGAAATGTAAAAATTACAATTCTTAAGCATCAATTCATAAGTTTCGTTGCATAATGACATGACTCTTCTGTGCTTAGCGATTTATGGCCTGTGTTTCCTCTGTGTCCATGCCGAAATATTTAGAGGTTAGTTTAGTTTCTTGTTATGAAGTTATGATCCGGTGAAACTTTAAATGAGAGATTTTGCATCACAAGGTCATTTTTCATTGAAGCTTTGCCTCCTCCTCATCAGGGAGAAATTGGCGCTATCTGCACACTCAGGTTCTTCAGTTGGCAGAGTGAGAGTAGATTTTCGTCGCATACTTTTGACGCATAGAAGAGAAGGACAGTCCCATTCCAAACTAGTTTAAAAAACCATAAATTGAATCAGTTGCTAATCGGATCAACTCGCCGTCTTAAGCTGTCAACAGAGTCAATTTATTTTTTTCCACGTGTTTTTTTGCATTTTTATTCTTATATTTTGTAAAATTCTAATGATTTTGGCCATAAAAATGTCTAAAATCTATAGTTTTTTAAAATATTATTCCAGCCTACCATGCAGGTAATTAAAATTCTGTATCTTATAGTTAGGTTTGTTTATTAACTTTATTTGCATTATGCACACAAAGGCACACTTTTTATATTGTAAATTTACAATTTATAATAAGCAAATAAACATGAAACCTTATACATATTATGTTACCGATTAGAAATGTATTTTATACTAATAAGACTTATTTGTTTTAAGGGATTTTTTTAACATTGACCAATGTTAACGGAATGAACATGAGGACGAAGACAATGGTAACGAGCTAACTGAGTAAGTAATTTTTATATATTATAATAAACTTTTATCACTTTGTTATCAACATGGCATAGTGTTAATCGCAGTGTTGGAGGCAGAAAATATATTCTTGTATTTCTCCAGGTTGCACTAATTCTTACTTAGTCTCTGTCGCAGATGAGGCATCTAAAAACAAACACTTTTCAATTTCCTTTAAAAGATGCCCAACGTGTGCATACCTGGAAAGAGCATTGCAACATTAATTCTAATAACGAGTGTACCAATTTACGAATCTGCGAGGATCTAACATAGAAAAAAACATATATTCAAATAGTCTTAATGTAGAGTTGTACCCTAACTATAAGATAGAAATTATTGATAAAATCATACGTTTAGATATATATAAATACATCAAAGACACACTACCAAAAAGAAATAATAGTTCAGGTCACAGTGAAAAGGTTAAAAAATTTAAAGAGACCAGTGCAAAATAATCTCATTGCTTCTATATAGATATCCTTTTCCTGAGACATTTCTAACACGGACGAAGAGATCTGACAAATTTATAGTGTTTTCGATTTACTGCTCTCGGGCACTCTGAGAGTGCTTTCCCCGAGGTTGTATGTATTGCATGTTCAATTATCAAAATCGAGTAATCTCACTACATGGCTATGACAGATTTCGGGCAGATCTATGATGTCTCATAGCGCTCTCGGAGTACTGGTAATTGAAAACGCTATTAGTTTCGAGCCGACACTGCTTCTTTTTCTTTTGTTTCAGAGACTTCTCTAGAAATTCCCCATGGATTTAGAGACATTATTATTAGTGAGACCTGATAGACCGAAGAACATTACTTTATTTTCGTTAAAGTTGTTATTTTATTTTACACTGTTTTATGGTCCAAGAAATTGTACAAATAGTTCTATTATGCATAGGAGAAAAGGCATTGTAGCTTAGACTGTGTACTACTTATACGATTTTCTTGGCTTCCCTTCAAATTTTTTTTTGAAAATAAACATAATTTACTTTGTTAATATAAAAATGTGTTTTGATTTATTCCATAAAATAAAAACTTTTATGCGACTTTTTATTGATTTAACTCGTGATTCATTACTTTTTGAATCACGATTTAAATCAATAAAAGCTCGTGAAAAATTAATAATAAATCGAAAATCATAAAATCGCCGTTCAAATTTCCCGCCATTGCGCCTCTCATAGCGAGGTGGCAAACTAAAGCTCTTTCTCTGTCTCTTCTTTCGTGTTGCGTTTGTTTAACAAGGAGTTAACATTTCTAACCCTATAAATTTTCTTTGGTTATGATTTGAATTTGTATTTTTAATAAACTGCTTTTACTACGGGCTACGAACGGTTCTTAAACAAACAATATACAAAAATGACTACTTTGCGCCCGTTTACTTGTGACGATATGTATAAATTTAATAATGTGTAAGTTAATGCAAGCCAATTTTATTTGCTAACCTAATTTTAATATGAAATTAACGTAGGGTGACCAGATTTATTTGCCTAAAAGTAGGACAACCAGGACAAAAAAGCCTGATTTTTAATAAAAAAGCCTGACAAAAAATATATTTAAATATAAATAAAAAATTTTTTACTTATTTATATGTATATATATATTACCTACTTATACTTATCGGAAGAACCAATTTTTTTTAAAATGTTGGGGTTGTCCATTAAATAATTATAATATTCCTCACACGACATTTTCAAATTAAATTTTAACATTATAATGCTTTTTATTGACTCAATAGAAAAACGGTTCCTTTCTTTGGTCCATTGCGCCGAGATTAAAGAAAAAATTCGTTCAACGGCAGCATTATGTGCCGGAATAGCAAAGTAGAATTCACAAATTTTCAGCAATTCTGCTGATAAATCTATTTGTTTTAACTGCTTAAAATAGTAAGACCACTTTTTATCTAAAGATAATGATAAAAAGTGGTCATTTTGCATTTTTTTCAAAAAATCTTTAAACAAAAAAATTTCATCTATTAGTTTTGTGTCATTAATTTCTACCCCTTTTTTTAATAAAAATTCAATAGAGGGTAAAATATCATTAAATTTAAAGTTTGTATCATTTAAAAGCATCCATTGAAATGACTTATATTCTGCTAATGGAGCGGCCCATTTTTCTAAATAGTCTATGCATTTAGAATAAAATTTCCACACTTGTTCATTAAAATCATTAACTTCTTTTTCTGATCCATTTTCACTTAGGATATTTAAATGACTTCTTAATTTTAATGGTATGAATTGCTCGGACAACCTTTCTTTTAGTGCAGTGAGGACTAATGCAAGAATTTCTTGTACTTCTAAAATGGAAATATTTTCTCTTTCAATTAAAGCAACGTTTCTATGGAAAATGTGCATAGTTGAATGTAACAACCATAAATACATTTCTGAAAATTCACTCTCAAAAAATTTCCTTAACATAGCTGGACAGTCTTGCTGAGATTGAAAGTAGGATTTTAGTGCCGGATAGAGCTTAAGAATGCGTTCAATGGCCGGAAACATGGATAGCCATCTTGTTTTGCTATGATATAAAAGTGGTTGATAGGATATTTCGACAAAATAGCAAAATTCTTTTAATGCTTCCGTTCGAACTGTGTAGATTGAAAAGTAGTTAAATATTTTGAAGATGATGTAGTCCACATCGCACTGCAGCGAATCAGCTCCATGTTGTATACAATTATGAAGGATATGGGCTGGACAACCTACACCAACTATATCTGAATTCAAGTCTTGCTTTATGTTGCTAAAAACATTTTTCCGTCCTTGCCTTGCGAGACCTCCAAAGTTAACATTAGCATTGTCACCGGAAAATGCAATACACTTAGAAGTAATTTTTAATTTTTGAATGGTTGTAATCAGATATTTTGATATGGCTGCAGCAGTTTCATTTGACAGGGAAGATAATTCCAATAACTTTGTTTGAATTCCCTCAGACCATTGAAAGTACTGGACCACAATGGGAAACATTTTAGTAGCTCCATGATTACTTGCATCTGTAGCGATACTATAGAAATTTACAGAATTTAGGCTTGATATTAATGTTTCTTGTGCGTGAGGCGAGAGTACATGATTAACAATTGCTTCTGTTTTGGTTCTTCCGCATCCAAACTTTGCAGTTATTTCTGAATCCGGAATAATCTAAAACAAACAAATCTATTGCTAAAAACTTACTAATAACTATATTTTTAAAACAACCTCTGTATACCTATATTTTTTTGTTGACCTACCTTCTTAAGAAGAGAAGAAGTACAGTCCAACAGTGGCGGCTTAACAATAGGGTCAAATGGTCATTGACCTCCCATAAATAAAAAGTCAATATGATAATTTAAACACTCTAAATTTAACATTTAACCCATCCAAAAATATCTAAAATAGTATCATGAACATCTGAAATCTTCAATTTTCTCGCTACAACATCTTAAAATTCGTTCATATTATTCCCCGGTCAAAACTTAATTTTGCCAAATATAGCCGGCTTATTTAAATGTAAAATTCTATTTGCATAGCGGCCCGTGATTTATTAGAGCGAGAAAGAATCATAGAAGAAATCAACGCGTTAAATCGAGAGAAACTACTACGCTAGGCATTGACCGCGAGATCACTGGTTCCATGCGATAGGTCACATGTCATGTCTAGTCTAACCTCCGACCTATGCACCACCCATGCGTGTCTCTCTTCGATCTCCGATGCAGATTGACAAAAGGCTGACGTCTATCGATTATTAATCCGTGATATTGATTATTTCATATGGAAATTGTGGGTGGCAGTGTTCACATAACACTGTGTTTTGACTGTTTTGTCGAGCGTGGTTCCAATTACTCTAATGGAATGTAATTTCGGTAATATTTAATTAGTTTGTTTTTTAATTAATTAGGTGTTAAACAGTTAATATGTCGGACCGCTGCGTTGTTTGTGAAATTGTGTATTTAAAAGAAAGCAATGGTTTATCATTCGAAAAACGTCTGGAATTTAAACAGCTTGGTCGGCCATTGCCGGAACTTACGTTAAAACAAGTCACTCAGGACAAAAATAAAATTGTATACCGGCCCACAAAATGTTAGAGGGTAAGTTTTTTCTCTTTTTTTCTAATATAATATTATACTTATATAGTAAGTTCCGGATTATCTGCTTATATTTTTCCTTTTCAAGGACAAGAAATATTAACAAAAAAGGGCGTGGCTCCCAAAAATTTTTGCCTGCGGCGCATTTCTTTTCTTTGTATTGACCACCCTGCTAAATTGACCAAGAACCGCCACTGCAGTCCAACGATCTATAAGACTGATGGTGAGAAACTGTGTGATATGCTAATGTACCTTCGGCAGCCTTGATTTTAAGATCAACTGAACTATTCTTTTGGACAAAAAAGTTTTCCAGTTTCATGCAGGACGATGACGCTTGGAGGCTTTTCTTGTGTTTTTCAGTAAAAATATGTTTTTCCAAATCGGCTGCTCCTTTATTGCAAACAGAAACAAACGAATCACAAGACACACATTTAGCTTCTTCTTCATTTCGACCTTTTATAAAAATTTTGTATTTTGCCGCCAATTTTTCGGTAAACTTACACTTTCTTTTAGACATGTTATTCGCTTGCGCTTCCAAAACAACTAAGAACGATTCTACGAACACGAACGAGCGTGGTTTCTAGTTGTGTCAATCGGTATCGATCAAGGTGGTATCGATATACGCGGGGCGACGCGGCGTTGCCAGCTTGGGAAATTTGAAACAAGAAATAACGATAAAATGTGTGTTTTTTTTTATTTAGAATTCTTGATTGGTAAAAAGCCGGACACGACAAAAAGCCGGCCTGACATTTTCATTTAAACGAAAAAGCCGGACATGTCCGGCTTTATCCTGACGTCTGGTCACCCTAAATAATTAAGGTTTATGACTATTTTTCTTTATAGCAACTTGGATCCGCTCACAGAAACTTATGGGCTATCTTTTTACATGCAATATTTAGCACATTGGCCTGAATATTTTCAAGTCGCCGAGTCCCCTAGTGGGGAAATAATGGGATATAGTAAGTTTCTCAATAGTTTTTGCAGTACTTAGGTATTTCTATATTATATAGTACACCACGCTAAAATTGACAAATTTTAAGCAAATATGTAGGTACTTGGGATGTAGAATAAGAAGCGTTTTGACTAATTAGAATAAAAAGGCTTTACTAATCTGCTTAATTAATTATTTCAAATTACAACTTAGAATGCTCTATTGCTAAATTAGGATGCTTATCTTAAGTAATTTTAGTAATGGGTAAAGCTGAAGGTGTAGGAGAGAATTGGCATGGTCACGTTACAGCTCTCACAGTTTCACCAGATTATCGTCGGCTTGGACTTGCAGCTACATTAATGAGTTTCTTGGAAGAAGTATCTGAAAAGTAAGTTAAAGTTGCTAGCCCACTCTAAATATAGGATTCCATACCCGACAGAGTAATTAATTTTCTCAATATATTTAATAAGACAATAACGAGGATGGTAATAAGGTGATTTTAGGTAAATTTAAAACTGTTTACGTTTACCCAGGGTGTGTCAAAAATTTGGCACACAACAATTATTTAAAAAATATTTTAGTGAAATGAAAAAAAATAATGATGGTTGATGAAAACAAAACAGATTATAAAGATGGACAGAGTGGAGATTGTGAAAGTGGTAGAGGCTAAGTTTCTGGGTTTGCATGTTGATAACCAACTGACATGGGAAGCTTTTATTTAACATGCAGCCAGTAAATTAAAATCTGCATACTTTACAATTATTAACTTAAAAAACATTTTGTCAACTAAACAAGTTCTAAATGTTTACTATGCCCTGGTTTACTGTCACTTAAAGTATATGGTTTTATGTTGGAGGCAGGCCACTGACCTAAACAAAATTTTCGTCTTACAAAAAAGAATTATAAGAAAGGTATTTTTTCTAAAACTATTAGAAACAGAATTAGAACCAACTTTTAACAATAACAAAAATGGAATCGGCTATCTATGTTAAGAAACATTTATCAGACTTTCCACTTGTTTCTAATGTTTATAACTATAAGACAAGACAAAATGACGACATTTTAATTGCTAACTATAAACTATCCACCTACAAAAAAGTCCACATTGCTTTAATAGTTATATTTTTAATAAACATCAAAATAATATTAAATCAGAATCTCCTTTTTGTGCTCTAAAAAGTCCCTTAGGAAAACTCGTTTAATAGTATTAATGAATATCTTGGTGGTTAGTTTTTCTACATTGGAGTGTCCACCAACAATATTTTTATTTTTATCTTGTGTATATAATATAATAATAAATAAACAATAAAAGTGCTTGTTTTTTAAATAGTGCTAAAATATAATACGAATAACATACTTCTATTTTGGATGGTTGATTGGGTAGGCAGGGCGTGGGTGAAACACTCGACGTGCGGTCACGGCTGGGTCATTTTGTTCTGAGAAAACGGGCAAAACTGTGCACATTAAAACTGGCAAAATTTTTAAAAAATCCCATTTTTTAAACACATTTGGAATATTAATGATGTTTTTTTATTTATTATTATTGAACCGTAAAATAAATATAACAACAACAATGAAAATTAACATTCTACTCTATTAGAATTTAAAAAATACACTGGGATTGTTCCTCCAACTTCGTACAGCCCGCTGCGCTCTATTTGAAAGCTGTGAATTGCTAACAGTAATTTTGGACTTAGGGTATAGAAAACGTCTTGATTACGAAACTCAGAGATAAAAAAGAGGGAAATTATTAGTGTATAACCTATATTCGTTGCTAAGCATTCGAATTTTTTATGGAAATATAATCTTAATATAATTTTTATATTTTAATATTTTGGAATGACAGTAGTTTTGGACTTGCATTGTCTTTATTTGTTTGGAATCACTACGTTTCATTTGGTAAGCATCTCCAGTCGTCTTCAGGTGAATACTGTAGTACTGTAGTATTCACCTGAAGACGACTGGAGATGCTTACCAGTTGAAACGTAGTGATTCCAAACGAATAAAGACAATGCAAGACCAAAACTCTACTGCCGTACTCTACTGTAGTACTACAGTATTCACCTGAAGACGACTGGAGATGCTTACCAGTTGAAACGTAGTGATTCTAAACAAATAAAGACAATGCAAGACCAAAACTCTACTGCCGTACTCTACTGTAGTACTACAGTATTCACCTGAAGACGACTGGAGATGCTTACCAGTTGAAACGTAGTGATTCCAAACGAATAAAGACAATGCAAGACCAAAACTCTACTGCCGTACTCTACTGTAGTACTACAGTATTCACCTGAAGACGACTGGAGATGCTTACCAGTTGAAACGTAGTGATTCCAAACGAATAAAGACAATGCAAGACCAAAACTCTACTGCCGTACTCTACTGTAGTACTACAGTATTCACCTGAAGACGACTGGAGATGCTTACCAGTTGAAACGTGGTGATTCCAAACGAATAAAGACAATGCAAGACCAAAACTCTACTGCCGTTCAAGAAACGTCATTATCTCCAACTTTTAAACATTAATATTTTTGTTAAAAGCAGCATACTTCTACTTTGGCATTTCTTTTTTGTTTTCTTTATGTAACAAGTTACTTTGCACTGCAATCATACCTATATATTTTTGTACAGGGTGAGTCAACGATAGAGTTAAAGTTCATTTTCTTCTTTGTTTTAAGAAATAGATAAAAATTCGAAATACAAAAGTTGTAGAGACCATTGCACATTTTAAAATTGTGCTAGAGTATACAGGGTGGCCCAAAAAACGGTGCAACTATAACTTGGGTTTTTTTTTAATGGAACGCCCTATACACGTTGTTATATTCTGATTCCCCACAAAATTCTACGCTTATGTTGTAAATGTCATGTGTCTAAATTCAATAGTTTTTTGAGATATTGCCGTTTAAAATATGGCTTTTTCAGACTTTGACAGGCTGTAACATTGGTACGATTCATCTTAGAGAAAAATGGGTTTCACCTTCCTATCTTGATTTTTTATTCTCTAAGTTACAACTTTCGGTTGTTATGTGTTAAATTTGCCACTTTTTTTGGGCCACCCCGTATACTAGAGCATAATTTTAAAATGTGCATCTCAATGGTCTCTACAACTTTTGTATTTCGAAATTTTATCTAATTCCTAAGATAAAGGCGAAAGTGAACTTTACTCTATCGTTGATTCACCCTGTATGTAAAGTATTTTAAAATACCTAATAAAGCAGTCTGCTCTGAACTGTAATCGTTGTTGTTATTTCTGTACTTACTGGGCGTGTATCAGTGGCGGCTCCTCATAGTCGGTACAGGTGGGGCCAAAATATCAAGTCAAAAATCTTTAATGAGAATACAGGGTGTTACAAATTCGATGCATTAACATTGCTATCTCGGTAACTATAAGAGATAGCGATTTGGTTAAACGGAGGTAAAGTTGCATAATTTAATGCTGAATTATTCGAAAAAAAAAAAACGAAGAAATACATTTTTGTTTTAATTTTCTATATGACAAAATATTGATTATTTTGAAAAACCACCAAGAGCATTTGCTTAAGACAACTTTTTATGTTCTTCAAGAAAATAATTTTATTTTTCAGATACGACGTTCGTTTTTTTAATGCCTATATCAACTTAATTTTTTTAAATACGGACCTGCATTTTTAAAATTTTTTTGGAATATCTCCGCAAGTCATCGAAATTTGAATATTGCTCAGGATTGAAATATGCAACTTTGCCTCTATTTAACCAACTCCCTATCTCTTAAATAGGTACGGAGATATTATAGCTAATGCTTCATTTGTAAAACCCTGTAAAAAAGTCGAAAAAAACTGACTGATTAAATGAAGCATTTAATAAGGTATTCCAGTTGTTCTAACAAAAAATGTTCATAAAACACTAAAATTTTCTTATAAGAAAACTCCATACGTCTTTGTTTTTTATTTGAGAAGGATTCAATCACTTTTGTTCTTGAAGTTGCCAATATTCTTTACAACATTTTTTTCGGCAGATAACATACCTAAAGTCTTTCATTTTATTCATTTTAAAACTGATACACGAGGGGCGGCGGGTTTTGATTTTTTCTTTGGGTGCAACATACATAGGGATTTTAATAATAATAACAATAATACACATTTACGTACGTAAACATTATTAAGTAGTTTTATTTATGTCGTAAAAATAAATATTTTACAGCCGAAACCGAAAAAAAGCAGAAAAGGGTTCTTTGGTTAAAAAAGTATTATATTGTAAAAGAAAACCGAAACCAATTGTTGTCATTTGTTTTGCATTTTGTATTGCAGGAAGCGGTTGCGATCTGAAAATCATGCCCAGGGTGGAAGGCTTTATATTGGGTGCTACGCACCCCATATAATTTTTCTTTGGGTGCAACTGACCTTTTGCACCCATGTAGTCGCCGCCCCTAGGTACATGCCACTGTGTCATACACCTAGGAAACCCGGAATCAGGAATATAATCCACGGACGTATTAACCTAACCTACAAGCACAGAACTCGCCTACAAAAATATAATTTATGTTAAATAGTAAAAACTGTTTTACTATTTAACATTAAACTATTAACTATTAAAAGAAAAATATTTTAAAATTAATATCTCGATAGGCAAAACCGTTTTAAAAATAGCTGCCACCTAGTAGCTAGTAACGGTAGCAAAGCCGAAAGCATAACTATATAGCCTAGTAGTGCCCTAACCCGATTGAGATTCTTCACTCTCGATAAAATAAAACATCATATTTAACCCCGTAGACCCCATTTCTGAATGTTATGGTTTGTAATATAATAAAGCCAGCCACGAAGTTTTAACGTGAACTGGTTAAAACTACGGTTTTTGTAAAAAATTATGTTTTTAAAGTTTCTGAATGAACCCCGTAGACCCCATTTTTAGAAAAATCCTTTAGATATGTTGTGGTTTGTAATATAATGAAGCCATTCACGAAGTTTTAACGTGAACTAGTTAAAACTACGGGTTTTGTAAAAAATTATGTTTTTAAAGTTTCTGAATGAACCCCGTAGACCCTATTTTTAGAAAAATCCTTCAGATATGTTGTGGTTTGTAATATAATAAAGCCAGCCACGAAGTTTTAACGTGAACTAGTTAAAACTACGGTTTTTGTAAAAAATTATGTTTTTAAAGTTTCTGAATGAACCCCGTAGACCCTATTTCTGAAAAAATCCTTCAAATATGTTGTGATTTGTAATATAATGAAGCCATTCACGAAGTTTTAACGTGAACTAGTTAAAACTACGGTTTCTGTAAAAAATTATGTTTTTAAAGTTTCTGAATGAACCCCGTAGACCCCATTTTTAGAAAAATCCTTTAGATATGTTGTGGTTTGTAATATAATGAAGCCATTCACGAAGTTTTAACGTGAACCCCGTAGACCCTATTTCTGAAAAAATCCTTCAGATATGTTGTGGTTTGTAATATAATAAAGCCCTCCACGAAGTTTTATTGTGAACTACCAATTTTGCAGAAATTGTTTTTTCCCTAATTTTTGAATCGACCTTGTAGTTTATTTTTTTGGTATTAATAACGCCTATTAAATTGCGTACTCTCCACCTTTTAAATACACTATAATAGTTCTTCTAATTTTGCCACAATAATAATATAAATAAAATATATATTTATAATTCTATTAGGGAAAGCATACACTGCCTATGTGGTACACTCCGCGCGAAATATTTATTTATTCGGCCGTTGGCCGCTGGCCGCTAGCTTCAGGTTCATGCATCTGGCCAGGCCAGGTCGATTTTTCTACGCGCCTGTAAGAGAGGGCGATATATTTATTGGTGTTAGTATCTCTCTTTACGGGTTTAACATCGTGCCAAATACAGAGTTTGCCGGAGTAGCGTGGCGGCAGGGAATTTTCGCGGCGTTACCTACACATTAGGGAGTCTTTGCATAGTTAGGCGGTAATAGATATCAACGTCTTCAATTAAAAATAATTCACATTTACAAAAAGAATGAAGCGTAGGGAGACAAAGTAATAATAATTATAAATGAGAAATAAACGCTTGGTGTACAGGTAGGTAGGGCCATGGCACTGTGGCCCTACTGTACGAGCCGCCACTGACGTGTATCAATGTATATTTTACTTGCAATAACACAGCATTTTTTACTAGTCAGGTGTTAGCAAAAATTAAAGAATTTATTTTTCATGCTTTCTTCAATGTATATTTTACTTCTTAACTACTGTTTCAATAGGTAAACTTTAACGCGACATTGTAAAACTTTATTTGATTAACGACCGTTCGTTTTCTGTTTCTTTTATTCCTTTTATTAATATATAAAATTATTACGTGTTAATGTATTTAGGTACCATTGGAATTCAAAAGTCCGAAAGCCCACATTTTTGCATCCATTTTATGTTAACTGTAGGTGTATCCCATTGGAACGCCTGCTTGTTGAACTGTACATACAAAAATGCCTTTAAAATAACCAAAAAGAGAGTGCCCATCTAAAAAACATATCTACATTTATGTAATTGAATAATATGTAACTTTATCATTTTATAGTTGACTTTTTGTTTCAGAAAACGAGCGTATTTTGTTGACCTATTTGTGAGAGTTAGTAATCAAGTTGCCATCAAAATGTATACCAATTTAGGCTATATAGTGTATCGAACTGTTCTGGAATATTACTCTGGTGATCCTGATGAAGATGCATATGGTAATTATTTATTTATGTTGGTTAGCATAAAGATTTTTAACCACAATTAACTAACCAGCAAGTTTGACTGACATAAAATAATGACATTGGCAGGATTATTTACTCACAATCAAAGGTGCCTGATTACTAGTTAAAAATTAAGGTAACCGGGCCAGTATAATTGTGAGAAAATTATTTCTGCCAATGTTATATGCAGGGTTGAGATAATTAAAATCAATTGATTAAAATCACTATTAAAATCATGATTTTAATCAGTATGATTTAAAAAAAATTATGATTAATTAAAAAACGAGTTTTAAAATTTTAACACTTAAAATGTATTTGTTCATACAAAAAATAAAACCCAGACGCATTTTTATGTGGTGTTTTTTATTATTTTATTTTAAATTATAATAATTGAAAGGAAAAAAAATAAAACCAAAAAACCTTTTTAACACAAAAAAATACTGAATTTAAACAAAAAAAATATAAAAAAACCTAAGTGTTATAATGTTTAAATAGAAATACTTGTTTAGCTGCTTTCCAATCCAAATCCAAATGACCGCTATTTCCACTATTTTCACGTCCACCTACACTTTCCTTTTCACAGTTATCGGTTCTCTGTTTCTTTGCCAACTGGATAATTTCACTCTGGCTAGTTCCAGGCTGTGGCTGACAATCACCATGAAGAGTTTCAAGACCACTGCTAATAGTGCTAATATCACTAGTTTCACTTTTGCAGGTTTCCCAATGACTTTTTAGTCTGTCCGCTAGATCTTGCAATTCTTTACCACACTTTTTAAATACTGCTCTACAACCTAGTTTGCCCACCACTTTCTTTTTTATAAAATACTGACAAACACTAAATTCCTTTTTGCCCCGGCTTGTCATGATTCCAAATGTTTTGATAGATTAACCCCCAAAGCAAAAATATTACTGATAAAACTGAAATAAGTAAGTATCGTTTACATATATATCCGTGCGTTTTCTGCCAGTAATTACAAGTTTCGACGAAGGCGCAAATTTGCAAAAACTACGCGAACGAAATTTGCATGTTTAAAGTTAAAACTTCTCCAGTTTTGCTTCGTATCGGTACTATTCCTGCCTAAAAATATTTGTTTACTTAACAAAACAAAACGTAAGCAGTTAGAAATATTTAAAAATAATCATATTTGTAAAAGCTGGTAAATTTAAAAAAAAAAATCAAAAAAATCATCTATTTTTGATTTTTTTTAAAAATCATGATTTTTATCAACCCTGGTCATATGCATGTCACAGTCAAACTTGCAGGTTAAAAATTTTTTATACAACCCAACATTAGTATTGCAGCCCAACTGATACCATTTATCGGGTAGTCTGTTTAGAAATATAAAAATATAAAGTAATTCCCTAAAGCCTATTACAAAATATAGATCCGATATAATAACTGATAAAAATTAATAACAATTTTAAAACAATTATTCGATGTTATTTAACAACAGATACAAGAACCATGATAATTCAAAAATATTGCATAAACACTCTCCTTACCACACGACTAACACATGCAAATAAATCACAGATACGCGATAGTCTACAGAAGTTAGTACATATTAAATAAATGTAATTCAGTGTATTTAAAAGGGTAAAAATAAAAGTAAAGTATAATTTACACAGTACAGTATAAAGGTCGTGCCTGTAACATGTCCATAGAATTTTCAATGAAATCAACTTGAGAATCATTGTATTCTTTAATAGGTTACAGACGTGGGGCATTTTTTGAATAATTTTTTTAAAAGTAGGTATGTGTTTGTTTAGCTGGGAAAGCATTTTTAATACTTATCGACTGTATGCAACACCTAGCATGGAATAAAACATACCAGAAATTTAATATCTATAGTATATTTCAGAAATGTGTAGAGTAATAAAAGCTCAAAGGGACTGCAGAGTGACCCAACGAATATTTAAGCCACTTTCGTAATTTGGCATTGATTTCATTGCAAAATTCTTTATTTTCATCAAGTGCAGGTAGTACCACCCGGGTTTGGGTCAATTTATGGGTTTTGCCTATTGTCATCCACTCACAAACACTGAAATGGTGTGACAAAGGCGTGCATTATATACATAGTATTAGGTACACTTATTTTTTATTAAACATAAAAAAAATACAAAATACAAAAATACATTATACAGAAATTGAATTATAAAAAATCATAATATTCTTCGTCATCTGAGAAACTGTCATTTTCTCTTGACGTTATAATTAACGGGTTGACGCTCCGATGGATCAGGTGGTCAAGATCCCACATTTTTTTCCCTTTCTTTAATAACATGATGCACTGCGTCATTTCCTTAATGGTTTGATCAAACAGTAGTTTAACGTCTTTCATTTCGAATGTCGTGTTGTGTATTGCTACAAATCCTTTCACTTGCGCCCATATGAATTCTATAGGATTTAGTTCGCAAGGATATGGCAGCGTGCGCAGCACATCCTTCACGGCATATTTCATAAAACGATTTTTTTGTGTAAATTTGCTATAGCTTATAGTTACTTTTTTATCAAATTATCTTCTTTTTCTTTTTTTGGTTAGTTATCATAAATAATTTAATGCACAAACTTTACCTACGTCTATGGCCGACACCAAAATTGAGCCGAACTGGACGGAATTTCCCATTTTATCTTTCTGAAATAAACTATATGCTTCTTTAACTTTTTGAATTTTATTGGTTAAAATTGGCTCTATTGAGCTGTGATGCAACTCAATAATTTTGACAAAAATATTATTTCTCCCCTCTTATCTTGCCCCCACCCAACCCCCCAATTCTTAAACCAGGGATGGTACTTTGGTACAGGATCTGTTTTTTTCGAAACAGATTTTTATTTAGAACAGGTATGAGTCGATAGGTCTCTTGGCTAATTTTGTTATAAAATTCCCGATAAAAACCCGTTGAATTTATACCATTAATAGTTTCCGAGATACAACCGGCGCCGGCGTCCCTTTTTATTTGTAGACCCGCGGTACAGTTTCTAATTATGATTTAAGATACTAGATATTTTACACTTTTTACAGAGATAAAAGAATATTATTTGTTAGACGAGATCAAAAAGGTTATGATTATTGTAGAAACTACTATAGAATTTATTATATTCAGCACTAACATTCCGAACAAGAACCCATTCAAAATATATTCCAATAATAACAATATTTCTAGAGTATCAGAAAACTATTCTGGAAACAATTAAAAATATTCCGTGAAAATAGAAAGTTCACAAACAAGCAAACGTATGTACAATGTACAGGGTGAGTCAACCATAGAGTAAAGGTTATTTTCTTTAAACATTCGAAATACAAAAGTTATAAAGATCATTGAGGTGCATCTTGAAACTATACTGGAGTATACGGGCTGGCTCAAAAAAACGTGGCGAATATAACTTAGGTTTAAAATGGAACCCTATACAGGGTGTTTTTTAATTGAGTGCCGATACTTAAGGTTGTGAATCCTTGGGTGATTTTAAGAAGAAAAGTTATTATTAACATATGTCCAAAAGTTCTTCATTTTTTTTCAACAAAATATCGAAAGCAGTCTCAATGAACCGAAGAAAAAAACTGTTTTTTTGGTTTTTATTTTCTTATGCAAAAAGGGTGTTTATATACCAAATTTTCTCAAAAATAAATGAGGATTTTAAATATAAGTTTGGTTTTTAGAAAAATCAGTGTCGTACCATTTTTTCCTTTAAAAATATTCAGTTCAAACCCCGTACGGACGCCACTGGTAACAAATTAAAAAAAATCTTTTTTGTCAAAAAATGCTCCTTAATGATTAAGAGGTGTGTACAAAATTTCATAAAAACATCTAAGAGTGACATAATAATTATGATAAAAAAGTTATATTTTAAAAAAAATGTAGCTCAAAAATGAAGAGTTTTAGGACATATGTTAATATTAACTTTTCTTCTTAAAGTCACCCAAGGATTCGCAACCTTAAGTATCGGCACTCAATTAAAAAATACCCTGTATATTGTATTATTTTCTAATTTCCGGCTAAATTCTACGCTTATTTTATATAAAATGTTATATGTTTAAAGTTGCCGTTCTGCCCTTCTTTCGAATTAGGATTTTTTCCTCTTCGTTCGCTGCCAGGGCCATTCCCGAGGGGACCTACAGTTTAACGTGGGTTCCGAACCACGATCCTCAGTCATGCGACACCCCCCAAGGGCTATCAACCCTTGGTTTATTGCCATTGCATGACCTACCGATTGGGGAGTGTGTACCTTCTTCCGCACCCCACGAGGTGTCCGATCTCATCCGGCCTGGTTACCGGCGTGAATGGGGTGGGTTGGGAGATGATACATTTTACACTCTTCCCTGCATTCTTAAATCCACTAAATTTCGGACATAATTTTTTTATTACACGTATGCCCACTCCGGGAATCGAACCCGGGTCGCCGCTCTACCTCTGAGCCACAACCGCGGTATGTTTAAAGTTAATAGTTTTTGAAATATTGACGTTTAAATATTCAGACTTTGACATATCTAAAAGTTACAACTTCCAGTTTAATATGTTAAACTGTAAAACCCAGGGTAAAACCGGTTTTTTGGTTTAACATGTTAAATCGTAAGTGGGTCTCTTTGAATAGAGAATAAAAAACTAAGATGGGGGGTGAAAATCATTTTTCTCTAAGATGAATCGTTCCAATTACAGCCTGTTAAAGTCTGAAAATGCCATCATCACTTTAAAATTAGGGTGCCTAAATGTATACTATTTACTAAGATATTGTATTGTATATTCTGAAGTACTTTGTATTAAGTTTGTAAACCACAAGTCTTGTGACTGCTGCTGTGATTTAAAAAAAATAAAAAAAATCTCTTCCGTTTAAAAAAAAAGTTATATTTGCCTCGTTTTTATTGGGCCACTACGACTCGAGCATAATTTTAAAATGTACACCTCAATAGTCTCAACTCTATCGTTGACTCACCCTGTACTTCATTCTACCCACAATTATTATTCTTTTATTTATAACAATAGTCATAACGCCGTCGGACGCTATCGACTGGTTAGAGCTGCTATGACGTGGGTATGACTTTTCGCGTATTTTTATTAGAGAGTTAATTTTGTATAATTATTTTATCACTAAATATATGTATATTATCACTAAAATTGTGTGAAAGAGCCCATTGTCAGTCTTTTGTCTCAGTGTTAGGTTTGAGGATACATCTTTTTTAGTACGCTCATAATATGTGATAGATGATCTTATTTAAAAAAAAAATAGTTCTGGTCACACCTGATTTATATATTTTTAAATTTTAGATATGCGAAAGGCATTATCAAGAGATGTAAATCAAAAGTCTGTAGTGCCCCTTTCTCATCCTGTACGACCTGAAGATGTTGACTGATAGGCATGGATGTATTTTAAATTTTAACGATTACTGTATAGTGTACGTATAATTTTAAAGGAACGTGTACATTTAAAAAAATAAATCCTAGAATTTAAACTTAGGTCTACGTCTACTGTTTGATTATTTATTGTTAAAGTATTAAAAACAAACGAACGAAACTAAAATTATGACATAAATTAGTTTCTATTTAAGCAGGACTTAATTCCAGAAGATGAAGTTTCAACGCATAAAATGTCAGTCTTTTTCACCGTGTTTTCATGCGTCGATCCGGGGACACTTATATATTTTTAAATGTTCGTCAACATTGCATAAAAATTAAGTTTTAAATTAAAAACGTTTAAGTATACATAAACGCAGTTCTTTGACGGTAGGTATAATAATTTTAAAAAAAATATTTATGTAAATTATTTACAAATTATTAGTTATCTGTTTTTAGTATCCATATTTTTAATTGAAATTATATTTTTTTAATGAAATTATTTTTAAATATATGTATCTACATATGTAGTTGTCATAAAAATGTAAAGTTGTCTAATGTTAATCTTTTTTGATTTTGAATATGATTTCTTTGAAGGATAATATTTATTAAATATAATTTTTGGAAACTTTTTTTCAATAAGTAATTTTAATTTTGTAAATAAAGTGTCTAAAAATCACTTCTTAATTTTTTAATCAAATATTCGTGTGGAAAAAAAATATTTTTTCTAAACTGCTGGACACTTGCTTTTGAGCAAGAAAAATTTCGCCTAAATTTAACAGTTAATATTTTCTGAACCAGATATGATATCGACCTACGGGTTTGAATGGTTCACAGATTCATCCCTTGGGAAACAATTGTCAATGTTGGATTTTCTTTAACTGTCAGAAAACTTCATATAAAGGGTGTTAAAGAAGACGATGATTTTTGCTCCAATTTTAAAAGCGTGTAAAAAAGTCCCAAAACTCCTCCCGCACGAGCCGCTATTGAAGAAACTTGAATTGTGAAACATAAAATACGAAACTGAAAACATAAAACCGGAAATATGAAACATTTTTAGTGTGATACACACGCTGGAGAAATAAAACTAGAATGTGTTTCAGTTGACAATGGATGTCGACGCTGTTGCATAATATGTTGCTGTTATCACAACGATTAGGTAAGTACTTTAAAAAATCACGAAGTAAACGACGTTATTGGGATTATCCGTATAGTATAAACCCTACAAATCTCAAATATAGTTTCTATATGGTGTCAAGAGAACAAAGAAAGGAAACATATTATAGGATGAAATAACATGTATTTTACTAAATACAAATGAATAAAGATGTTTAAAATGAAAGGAACTTAATACGCTTAGTAATCGATGGACGGACCGCTGTTGCGGCCAATGAACGAAAACTATCACCATTATAATAAATAATTGTATAATCGTTTCTATCGGCTGGACGTCGCGTCGTCGGCTTAGGGTTGCCACCTTTTTATTATTGTTAACCTGGAGTTTCCGCTATGGCTTTTATATTTCCCCCAATCTAAAGTGATTTCTAAAAAAGGTCAACACCCATAAAAACACCCCCTCTCACATTCTCGTTGTACTTCCTAATCAAAGGTGACTTCTGGTCTTCTACACCGTGTAACCCTTCTCCCCCGATTCCCGTAACCTAAAGTGAAAGGGTTTCGACCTGGAGACACCGTTTCAACCTGGAGACTGCAAACCAAACCTGGAGATTCCAAACCAAACCTGGAGAGGTGCCAACCCTACGTCGCGTCGGCTTCGCAATGAAATTACACCTTAAGTAATATCTGTGTGCTCGATCTACGCACAAATACAAAAATGCATAATTAAAAGTAGGTCTATCGGTGATACACTTATCATCAGATAAAAGTGATAAAAAGCGTTAATAGGACTTAAATAATCTATTGGTAAACAAACATCCACCGGAATATTGTATACTTAAATAACCGAACACCCACGACCATAAACGAACAGGTTGTCGGTGAGGAAATTAAAGCAAGGAATTGCCCGCGACCCCTGTTCATGGAGTCGATTCGTAGTCGTTTGTAAACCTCCGTATGATGACGATGCTGCGCCGTTGTGAATAAATCCGTCGATATTTCGTAAGCTTTGAAAGTTTTCGGGACCGCCGGTTTCGGTAAACTTGAGCGAAAAACTTTTCCGGTGAAAAACTTAACTGTGGCCGTCATGTGTTCCTCAGAAACTACGTGGATTGTGCTTTTTGTTGCGGCAATAACAGGTGAGTCAACTCTCGGGCAGGTAAACAATGTATACCTGAGAATCGACTTTCGATTGTTTCGCGCGACAGCGCTTCTAACCTAAGTTTTGTTTTACAACATACGGACTTTAATTTATTTATGATGGGATTAGGTATTTAATAATTAGGTGGAAGTTTAAGTAAAGGTAACTTTTTTTTAAAGAAGTTTGCCAAATTTAGTTTAGTGAAATATTAATTATAAATTAAATATTAAATTTTCCCTGACCGTATATTTCAACAATAATCACTTACCTTTTTTTAAATTTCGGTCCAAAATTAATGTGAAATTCTCGGCGAAATTTTACTTCATTGACGTTTTGGTTTATTATTATATTAATCATCATTAAGTCCAAAATAAAATAAAATAAACTGAAACTTCAAAGAAATAAAAATTCGCAATAATTTTTGATCGAAACCCAAAAAAAATATTATTTCTAATTATAAAGGTTTGAAACGGTTTTCTTTGTAAAAGAAATATTAGATCTTTATTGTACCAATATAGGTATGCAGTTTTGACAAAAATAGCACTGTTCAATCCATAACACGAGTTGGATTAAATTATAAGGCTAATGAAAGGAAGAATCTGAAAATAAACTTTTATTAGTTTATGTAGGTACTTATACATAAAAAATGCTGCGTCGCCGTTTCTTTTTCTTTCAAGTGACTTTAAAAAAAGGGTATGTCTAATTTGTGGACCAGTATTTAAATCGTGCCACACGCTTCGGCGTACCTGGGGGGGGGGGGGGGGGAGGGGCTGGCCTCCCCCTGATAGCCCTGGCTCCCCCTGAAATATTCAATAGAAAAAAAATTGCAATTACACTGGGGCCCAGACTCCCCCTGAAAACTAAGGCTAGCTACGCCGATGGCCACACGCTAGACGAATTGAGCCAGCTCATCTAAAATTGGTATGGATAATGCGTCAACATACCTACTTGATAGTATCATCAAATCCAGCCTTGTATCATACTAGGTAGTACTTTACTCTTATTAAAAAAAAATCGTGCCACACACAAGACGAATTGAGCCAGCGCATCCAAAATTGGTATGGATGTATCCGCCATTTAAAAAACTTCTTTTAAAAGTGTCTTCTAAATCCAGGTGGGCGGTCCCTACGGGTGACTATTTAGTTATACAGGGTGTTACCAATTGGAATCGGAAACTCTTACTATGCATTTCATAGGGCGACGCCCTTCTTGGAAAAGATTTTTTCCATACTGGTAGAATGAAAATATTTCATCCTTTTATAATATACAAAAAACGGAAAATTAAAATCCATTTTAAACTTTCGGTACGGCCCTGAGACACATACATAGATCTTAACAGAAAAAAAACTCTTATAAATCCTATTATTTGCTCGGGAAAGCACCTATTATCCAGCATTTGGACAACCATAGTACCACGGCCAACTTTATTTCTGGGATTGGAGTCGGCCGTGATAGTACCTACATACCATTCATAAATAAATACAGTGAAGTCCGGATATAGTGACCTCGAAAAGTGCATCAAACTGGGTTCACTACATCCGAGGTTTACTATAAAAGAAAAGTGGAAATTTGTACACACATGATGTTTGCTTGCTAAATGGGGGTTATATGTTTGTTAAAAAAAAAATGCCATGATGCATACCTACCTATGTTGTTTAAAGTTAGTTTATTTATGTACCAAGTGTGGAAAATAAATGACATTCTGTGTAACCTAATCTAAATAAACAGTAGTACTTAACAAAAAATATAAAAAAAAACTACTCTTTGATATACAACTCTGGTATTTTGGTTTGTACAAGTCTGTTAGAAAAACTAATGTTACTTGGGTTACAAAAATAATTCCAAACTTTTTCGGGAACATTGCGTGATTGCAAAAATGTGCAAATCTCTATCATTTTTTGTGTCATCTCTTTCACTAAAGAAACACTGATCATGACATCTTCCTCATGTGCCTCCTCGTCCAGCTGCTCATCATCACTCAATTCCGCATTTGTCACTGAAAAAATTACATAAATCATAATTACATATTTTAATGTTACATTACATACTATATATACCTGTTGAGACTGACTGAATCCCCAGGGGATTCCCCGAAAAAGTTCATTATAAACGAAAAATTTATCTTAACCTTGATGAAAATTGGTTCACTTTACCCGAAAGTTCATTATATCCGCGCGGGTTCACAATAAACGGTAAAAAATTACATTGCTCTTATGGGAAATTTTATGGGTATTTGAAAAAGCGTTCATTATAACCGAGTGACACTTTAAACGGGTTTGCTATATCCGGACTCCACTGTAATTATATTTCAAATCCAGAGTTTAAAATTATCTGTCCTGAGATTTCCTCCTTCTTTTAATTCATAAATCTATAAATACCGATAAAAATAAATATTCATGTTTTTCATCGGTTTCAGAGCCAACTTTTTTTTTAGGCCTTTGATTTTTTTCTAAAAAATGTATGGAAATATTAAAAAAATATTTTTTCAATAATTAATTACTTTATATTAAAAAAACAATCAAATAAATAATATTTAGAAATCAATTTATATCTTAAAGTATAAAAATGTATTTTTTTGCAAAATTTTTCATCAGTGGCCGTTTTTAAAAATCGGGCTTCGTACCTTTTAATTTAAAATTAAATTTTCAATATTATTGAAAATATTTATAAGAACATAATATAGGTAACGCTATTGTCCTTTTCCATTAAATTTTTTGCTTTTTCTTTGGTATGATTCGTACCTTTTAATTTAAAATTAAATTTTCAAAATTATTGAAAATATTAAAAAAAACATAATATAGGTAACACTATTGTCCTTTTCCATTAAATTTTTTGTTTTTTCTTTGGTATGATATATGTATATAAAACATACCTTTTTGTATTCCAATCCCATCAAAAACCGTACTTAGTACGATAAGGCACATGGGTATTAAACAAAACGATTTTCAACTGGAAATTGACCATTTATAGGATGAGTTTTAAATATTGTTCCAACCAACTCGTTACCGTACTGATTGTCGGATCGCAGTGGCGGCTCGCGGTCTTAAAAAATGGTGAACAGCTAGGTATAGTGCGGGTGCTTAAACAAACATTGACTAAAAACCCGTTTAACAAAACGTCTCTCTTATCCTCATCTATCCGAGTGTCTATCCAACGACTGAATGGAGTTTCCAACAAATTACAAACTAATTAATTGGGTTAATTTTTTAAACACACAACTAAGTAGGTACATACGTACACTACTGAATTAACTGAAAAATAAAAATAAAACCTTTTAATCACACAGTAAATCACGTAAAACCGATATCTATAACCGTAAGTTTCGCAAAGCCTTTAAATAAATACCTTGAGGTTAAATTACATTCGGATTAAATTAATATTATTAATTCGAACATAGTTATTTTTTAAGGGCTAAAATGGTAGCTGATACGTACTTCGAAGAAAAATTTAGAAATATGGTTCAGATCCACTCAAACACATTCGTTTTATCTCAACTTTACGTTAAAGGGTTCACCAACAATCCAACAAATCATAAAAAATCCTGGTTTTAAACGAGGTTTCAAAAGGACAAAATGAGAGGAAAGTCTGAGAGCTTTTAATAATATTATTGCTGTTGTTATTATTCCTTGAAATAAGAAAGGAGAGCTTTTAAAGACATTTGTTTGCAACGTGCTCTTACGAAAATGCGAAAGGCTGGTTAATTTGAACATTTTTAGCATTTCCTCGTTTCAGTGTTTTTCCCTTTTAAAAGACAAAGAATAAGAAACTGCCCGAAAAAAGAAATAATATACTGTATTTAAAAAGAAAAGCTTACAATATTATTATTTTTAACTTTTATTTTGTCCGAATACATACTACTTGTATGTATTATTTACATACCTAGATTGGTTGGTCTAAAAACTAAGATTTTGTCATATTCATAAAGCTAATGGAACGATATCGGAAGGGTATAAAAATATTTTTGTTTGCCATTTAAAGTAACATTATTAAAAACACTCAAAATGTCTGCCTCTCGCGACATCTGAGTGTCCACCTCGACACTCGCCAAGGTTACGTGCTTTTGCTTTACGCTTTTGATATTTTTTATCACAACAATATAACAAGAACACATTGCATGAGTGTTGCATAACGTGACCATTTATTTTTCTCCTTAAAACGGGACCCTCTAAAATCTATTTGGTTTGTTGAAGTAAAGCACAACATAATTGAAAAATTTATTTTTAAGCATCATTATAGAGGCGGCTTAATGAAGTTTGGTATTTCTCAGATGAAGAATTTTTTTTTAATATATTAGGTGACGAATTTAAAAAAGAGTGTTATTCTTGACAGGTTTTATAATCAACATCGCTTTAAGGACTGATACTTGCAATTAAGTTTTATATACCTATCCCAACTTCTCCCACTTCCCGAAAACGGGACATTTTGGCGTCCCGAAGCTTTTTTTGGGGACAACGGGACTGAGTGTCAAATAACGGGACTGTCCCGTTCAAAACGGGACGTATGGTCACGTTAGTGTTGCAGTGTGATATTGAATATCACTTTGTTATATTAAAACCTGAGACATAATCCATTGCATACATATTACAATCACTATCACATCCACATACCTACGAATGTCACATTATTATAATGCTATATGTGTGCAATGTTGAGGTAACAAAGTGTTGTTTGGTGGATATGAGCTCCCAAAGACAAATTCATGGTCGGCCAAGTCTGTGCTTCAAATAAATTTATGATTTGAGGCAGAGAATTTTTTTACAAAATATCAAATACCACGTTTCCTTGAGTAAAAATGGACAATTTCTTCCACCATTGTGTAAGTGTTGATCAGTTTTTTTTGTGATAACCTTAAAGATTCTATCCATTCGATAGATGTGATTTTTATCGAATAGTTTCACTACTAAGGCCACCCGAACGAAGAAACGAATCCATAATGTCAAAGGCCATGTCAGGCGGTCATATTTTATTTCTATTACTTTACTAATTATCCATTTTCTCTTGTTGTTCTCTCTACTCAGTGTCTCGTAAGTTGGCAAATTCCCCGGTTTGCAAAGTCATGCAATATCTCCCAAGGTAAAAACGTCGCAAAAAGGCTGTCTCTTTAGTCAGATTGTAAGGAAAATCTATATTTAAGCCCATTTTACCCTTGCCACTATGTTTTGGTAACAAAAACTGACTTTTAAAGAACAATAACCTTGACAATAACGATAAAAGTTCTTCATTAAAACCATGCTCTTTTATATGCAAGTAAAATAAACAGCGAAAAGTAATTTAATTTACATAGTTTTAAGTTGTATTATAAAAACACTTTAAAAGCGGGGGTATTCACCGAGAGTAACGCATAAGAAAATCCTTCTGCATCTATTTATAGTGTATTTTGTACATGTTGGCAACAGAACTAAGAAAATAATAAATAAAAACGAAGAAAAGAAAGGGGCTATAAATAAGGCACAGTGGTTTTAAAAGTGGGACACTTCGGAAAACATCTGAAAGCTATTATATAATGGGAAGGAACCAATAAACTTTGTCAAAATAAACATGAGTTACATTCCTGTTTTATGTCATAGAAATAGAAATAAAACATTTATTTAAAGAGCATTTTTTGGCAGTAAAGCGGATATTTTAAAGGCTTTTGTACGATTTAACATATTCGCAAACATCTCGTTCAAATCTTGATAGCGCCTGAAACAATTTTTTAACTCGGCTCGACAATGGAATATTTGTTTTTTAAAATGACTACCTAGATCAATTTTTCTTTGCTTCCTAAAATGCTCATAACCAGGGCCCGCTCTAGGGGGCGGCAACCTGGGTCCCTGCCCAGGGCGGCAAGTTGGAAGAGCGGCATGACAAATCCAAAAAAACACCATAAATCCCCGTTTTGCCTACCTACGTTCCTAGGTATACCTATATGAAGTTTGAACCATTCCAATTCCCAGTTAACAAATTTAATTTCCTTTGTTTTGCCGTGCCGTCTTATTTTTAAAACAGTGTCAATTTCGACGAATCCCTTTTCTTTTTAATATTATAATAATATCAAGCAATTCCGCGACAAAGCAAGCCGAACAACGCCGGCACCGGTACTTTTTTTGGTCATGGCGGCGTCGCAGCAAAGGACAAGCCGGCGAGCGGCGAGGAATAGACAGACAATTTGCTGTTGTGGTAGGTATAAAACGAAGAAGGGATGAAAAAGGCGGCAATTTCTTGTTTTGCCCAGGGCGGCGTTATTGCTAGAGCGGGCCCTGCTCATAACTTTGGTAAAATAGTGTAAGTGGTGAAAAGTAGGCCATGGAAACGATAAAATGGTTCATTTCAACCTACTTTATAATATGATATGAGAAAATGTATCCGTTAGGGCTATTTTATTTACAACCGCTTAAAAAAAAATAAAGTATGGTCTTTTATTATAAGACAATTCCTCATTTAATTTTTTACAAATCAATAAACGCCAGCTTTGCAAAAATCCTCTAAAATAAGAAAAAAATTCTTATAATATGGCCTCAATTTAACATTTAAAAAATCTTTTAGGATTTAAGTAATTTGGGAAGCAACAAATTTTTCTTATCTTTTCCGACTACAATTTAAAACGCATTTTCTTGACGTTTCGCGACCCGTTCGCAGCCAGTTTCATCAAGATTATTTAATTTTCTTTTTAGCTTTTCTGTATGCAAGAAAAGTGTCGCGTTGATGAACAGCTTTGTTAAATATTCCGAGCGCTCCTACATTTCTGCTATTTTTAACTCTGCGTAAACTTAATTAACATTTTAACTGCGATTCGATTACTATCATCAACTACTTCAAAGTATGGAAATTTTAACGTTTTGCGTATTTCTAATAGAAGTTAGTAAACTATACAAAATTTTACGGTCCTGGAAAAAAAATCAAAAACCCATCAAATCAAATATGGCTTTATTATCATAAGAACTTATCATTGACAAAGTAAAGCAACCTCGAAAGCAACTTAAAATTATTACATAACTACAATTAAACAATTTAAAATCAAAAATATATAGATCAGTTAAAAAACACCCTAAAAACAGACAAAAGACCCTTATAGCGATACCTCGAAAAATTCATTTATTAAGTCTGAATTCATTTTTTAAACCATGGCATTAGGTGGGATTTATGACAAGGAGGTCTAGAGATGTTATGAATCTAATAATGTTTATCTATGTTCATAAAAATGTTTCAAAAATGACACTTTTTTAAATTATTTTTCTCAAGTTTTTCAAACGGAACGCCCAGTATATTGTTTGGTTATTGAATGTAAAATTCATAACCAGCACATAATACAAAATTTATATCGAAAGACGCGATGCCAAAAATTTGTTACTTTTATAGGTCCAAAATATTACAACACATTACCTGTGAGGATACGAAATCTTAGCAAGAAACATATTTTTATTAAGGAGGCTAAAAAGTTTATAATGACAAATAAAATATTGTTTTTATAAAAACCAAAATGTATAGTAGAGATGATAAAATATCTGTACATGTTCACTGGGTTGCGGCTGAGGTCTTGGTCTGGATATATGATAATAAACATATATATCTTACGCATTTATTGTAGATGTTTTTAATATTTTATTTTACTTAACCTGAATAAGTTACTAAGTATTGTAAAGTATTTTTATTATAAGATAACGGAGCACAACACAAATTTTGCTAAAAATTTAGAGTGCTCCATTTACGAATTGTAAAATACACTGTATATGTAATTTATGAAATAAATATTTGAGTATATTTGAGTATTTGAGTATTTTTTGTACATAATATTTCCAACCGTTTTCGAAATAATTGCAAATATCATCAATTATGTTTAAATGAAGTTTTATAATTAAAATTATACATAGGCGACTAGACTAAACTACATCAGTAAATATTTTTCATTTCAGTATGTGCACAAGTCAACACGTTCTGGAAAAGATTTGTTTACATCCCTTAATATTTCCGGTGAAATACTAGCAAAAATTAACCGTTAAAGGTTATGCCTTAAGATCATGGTAGGCTTTGAAATAAAATAGTTGAAGTTATTTAATTAATTTAAAGAAGTTAGTATTATAATATAGGGCGACCCCACCAAGTACAAGGATCATATCAACCAATTCATCTTATTAAAATTCGTTTTAATTTTTTAAAATTTATTCGGAAAACAGATCTTTACAAGAACGTGTTGACTTGTGCACAGATTAAAATAAAAACATTTTAAATATTTACTGTACCCATAGGCGCAGTTAGGGGGGTACTTGGGGGTGCTTAGCACCTCCGAAATCTAAATTAGCACCCCCAAAAGAAATTTACATTTACAATATATAGAGGCCATAGGCTAATTTTAGAACTAACCTATTTTTACTTCAGCACCCCCAGTGTTGACCGTCTAACTACGCCTATGACTGTACCTAGTTTAGTCTAGTCGCCTATGTTTAATTTTAATCATAAAACTTTATTCAAATATATTTTATGAAATTTGCAATTATTTCGAAAACGGTTGGAAATAACTTATATGCTTGTAATACAAATTTTTTTTTACGAATTTTACATCTCCGGTGGTGAATGTTAATATAGTCTAAACATGTAGAGAACTAATTTAAAAAAAATATCTTAAATATACCAGTGGAGGATGACTTAAAACTGTCTCATTTACTTTCATTTGGGTTTTTCTTAAATTTAAAACACGTTTTTAATTCTTCGATAAAAAAATGTTTTAAACAAAAAAAACATATTTAAAATATATTTTTAAACAAAGCTTCTATTTTACCAATATTTAACAGTCAAAGCAGTGTTATCAAATATTTTTGTCAGAATTTCTCAAGCAAGTGAAAACACTTTATTTCATATTGAAGGAAGCCCTTTGAAATCTGGCATTAAAGCCATCGAGAGATGTTGCAACTAGAGGTGAGCAAACCGGATCTTTTTGATATTTGGATCACCGAGTCTGGATCAATACAAAGATCCGGCTCGCGGAGACGGATCTCAGATCAGTCGGTTCTCGTAGATCCAAAAATCACGTTCAGGTTCGCTTTTTCTCGGTTGAAATCAGCTCGGGATCCCTAATCCGTGCAATTATGGTGGATCCATGCATAATTCAAACTGTCTAATTATTTTATTACATGTCAGTCTTTAAGTATTTTTGTTTTAGTTTTTAATATAATTAAATTTCCCACAATTAACCTTACAAAACACAAAAAAATATAGACAAATATAACCAACAATACAATACGAGTAACAATTATTAATTTTAATCAATCCCTTCTGGCTGAAACCAACGTAACACTGTCCGGTCGGTCGGATCCATATCGGATCTCGGATCTTTAGACAAGGTCGGATCACCCAGGGTCAGGTCCATGTCTCGGGTCTGGAAACTAATAATTGAACAGACTGAGTCGAGAGCCGATCGCCGCGTTCTCCAATTTACGCTATGCTGAACGCCGGCAGGCAGATCTGTTACGCTGTTACGCCTTTAAGCAAGCAATCTGTTACGTATTGTTGAGCTGTGATTTTTTTTGGGTAGAAGGAGAAAGGACCACTTTTTGTGCTTTTTTAGTCATCAATCACTATTGTTCGGATTCGCTGTTTGAGTACGGAGTACGTTGTGTAGAGGTGCTGACTTTTTTTTTCTTTTTAAGAAGTCAACTTTGGATTGAAAGAAGAGATATTGTATAATGCTGTTACTATTTTAGTCAATCTGTTACGGTTTTTTGAGCTAATTTGTTACGATTCAAAAAAAAATTGTGGCAACACTGCCAGTCACTCAATCGCATGGGATCCGTGAACCGTCTGTTTTATTTCTAGAGTCGGATCAGTCCCAATCTTAAGATCAGACTCATTGACCCGGCTCAGATCCGATACGCCCACCACTAGTTGCAACTTCAATTTGGCAGTTTACTACGTACGTATGGGGATTCGCAGTAGTCTTTGGTCTGCAGCATTCTAGCTGAAAATGAAATTGATTATTTATAATAGGCGTTACGAAAATAATTGATAGAAAATGTAACACCTCTAGCTTGATAGAAATTTATAAAAGGTCTAAATTCTACTATGATTCAACTTGTTGAACAATTATTGCATACAGCCGCCGATCTAGACGTAATTTTTCGTCATATGACTTTGTTCTTCACTGGCAATTAGAGAATTAGGCAACGAAAAAGCAGTCAAATTAGTATGTGTGTTTAGAGAACAGTTATTCAACGAGCGGCACTACTAGTAGAGATTAGTACTATTGGTACGCATAAGAACTGTTGTTTTTTGAACTTGTCAATGTCAACGTTGCTTTTTATTTCTTCTGTTTAAATTTGTAATTTTTCAAAATAATATGTTCATTATTAAAAAAACATTAAAAATAGTTTACCTTTTTTTTTGTACTTTATAACAGCGAATACTTTTTTAAAATTTATAATAAAGTATAAATTCCAAAAAAAATTCAGATTTTTGAATTTTGTTTTAAACTTAACGATCTTTTTTGTGTATCATCACTGGAACGTTTCTTTTTTATAATTTGATTCGTAATCTAAAATTTAAATAGGTAGGTTTTATTAAAGTCAAAGTTATGTAGGTATATTATTTTTTGCCTATTTTGATAAGGCGGTGCGCGCTTGGTGTGTGTTTCTTATACTTTTTTGTATTCATTGATAGTATTTTTGAAATATTGTTTAGTTTGTCCACTATATATTTTACTTTGTCAGACTCTTGTTTATATTTTTGTATCGTTTAAAAAATAAAAAGAAGTATAATATTACCAAAACAGGCTCTGGTGCCACAAAATATTTATGCATACCAAAGGTCTATTTAAAAAGTTAATTTTCTCACGTCCAACCGTCAAATTGCCCGGTAATAAATTCTGCCGAACGAAACAGGTGGTCGTTAAAGCCAAGAAATAAACTTGTAATGCCGTAAGAACGTGCCCTTTTAAAAAGCTGGGGTCATCGTCAAAAAAGGTCATAAATAGTTAACTACGTTGAAAAGTGGATTAGCCACTGGCGGCAAATAGTCGCGACATTCGTTACTTTGCTCTTGAATTGAGTTTAAAAGGTTGCATTGAAGTGTCGTAAGTCGTAATGATTATGTTTTTAGCCAGTAACATGTACCAAGTGCATAAAGTTTTTTACCCGAGAGCCGGCGCGGCCCGTGGTTTTTTTTTATAGGTGGGGCAAATTTTGAGGGCAACTAGTAACGAAAATGTAGTTTTTTGATTAAAGTAAGAACATACCTAGTTCAGCCAAAGTAATATATTTACCTACAAATAAACACTGCAGACACATAAAAATATTCAACAATATACAAATCCACATTGCACAATAAGCACACAACAAAATTAGAAAAGCCAAATTTATTTCAATCTCAAACAACGAACAAACACACGATTCAAAGACAGACATTTATTGTAATTTTACTACACATTAGGAGTTGATTTTATAGTGAACCCTTTTAATGGGAAAAACTGTTTTAAATAATTCTGAAGAACCATGACATAAATCAAACACAGTTCGGCTATTAGTCACTCGACAATTTGGTACTTTATTTTAAACTCTTGGCAAATACAAGGGTAAAAATTATAACAGCACCCTTTTGCTCTTAATTTCTAACCACAAATAGTGTCCACATTGCTAAGGTTTAATTAAAAATTTATTTTAGTAAGTAGGTATCAAAATAAGGTACACGTTTTATAAAGCATCATTTTATAGCACGAACGGGACAAGTGCTCTAATTGCTTTTTAAAACGTGTTCTTTATACTATAATTTCTATTTTGTATTTTTCTTTCATTAAAAAATATATTTTTAAAAAGAAAATGAGCCATTTATATTTTGAAAAATGTTTAGGCTAAATTTTATTATTATCTATTACATTATTTATCATAGTAGCCTTAATAATAGATAAATTTATTATTCGTCTCTGTCATATTGTCGCGAAATGTATTTTCTCATTTTTCTTTAGTATTATTTAAAAATATGTATATATCAAGATAATTTAAGTTTTCACCGTGAGTTAAGGGATATTGCAACTTTTACCAGAGAAATCCCGAAAGGTATATGATATGTCCACAACCTATTGTAATACAAAAGGCACCTGTGAAATTACGGCAAATGTTTACTAGTTTATTAGGGTATAATATCATAGTGGTTTATACAACAAGAGTGGATATGTTTGTTTAAAGGTTGGAGACAAATACGTTTCTTGAACGGCAATAGAGTTTTGGACTTACATTGTCTTTATTTGCTTTGAATCACTACGTTTCAACTGGTAAGCATCTCCAGTCGTCTTCAGGTGAATTCACTGCCTGGTAGTAGTGGTCACATAATATAGGTCACAATGAATTTTAAGACTTGTACTCTATTTGTCTCTTTATAGTAGCTGCAAATTATTATAAATTGATAAGTGTAGGTATCTATCTACTGCAATAATCTTAGATTTATATTTTAAATAAACCTCAAAAATTATCTCTTAACTTAGTAAACTAAAAGCTTCGGTTTCAACAGTTATTTTAGTTTCGGTGCCAACAGGAAACTAGAGTAGTTGGCAAAAGCAGTTTATTAAAGAATATTGAGGCGAACCCGGCAACGCGTGTTTCAGAAAACTTTTTAATGAGTCAAACAAAACTACTTAGCAGAAGCAAGTACAAATTCTGCTGAAAGCTACATGGAACATTGCACAATTTGTTAAAAGTTTTAGATTATCTTTACGCGTTATTAAGGATATACTTGAAGATACAGACATGCACCTATAATCTGTAGTAGGTCGTTAGTTACTTATATTATTATAGACAAAATTAAATAATATAGTATGGGTCAAAATATGATATTGGCCAGTTCGGGCCTCAGTGCCGCACCAAGGGGGGGGGGGGGGGGGGGAGGGGGGGTTATACCTCCAGTGCCTGTAAAGTAAAAACCCCACCCCACGACCTTTAACTTTTCTAATTTTATTATTTGAATTAAAAGCTATCATAATAATAAATGGCCCAAATTTCGATAACTCAAATGTTATAAAGTTAATACGACTGAAAATTAATATCTATTATACGCTTACTACGCCAAAATAATTGATTTTTTTAGGAACGATGTATTTTGGGGCATAGATTACGATTTTCGTGGGAAGCGCTAAGTTTTTGTGATATTCCTTCTTAAAGTCCCTGCATGCTCATCGAGGATAGGTTTCCAAAGCCATATTGCCTTTATATGGGTTTTTAAGATAAGAATTAAAAATAAATATTTAAAGCGGGCCATGTTCCTCTATTTTTGTTTCTTTGGGGTTCTTTTTAACCAAAATATAAGCTTCCGTTCCCCCAACAAAATAACATTATTTTGCATAGTAATAGACTATGATAAACTAAAAACAAGCGGACAATTATCCTCCCAAATGCAGTAATATGAAGAAATTAATTTAGGAGACTCTGTTGGTGAGCGTGTAGTAGGTATTTAACATTTTTACCAAAAGGTTTTTTTTTTGGGTTGGTAAATGTATTGAAAAACCGCCACCCAGAGAAAACTTCTCGGTGCGCCACTATCGGGCCCACAGTAATTTAAACCTGGTAAAATAATTAGTTGTCAATTTTTACTATCATATTAACTGTTCAGTTGGGCTTAATACAACAAATCACGAAATATCCTTTTTGTCATCATTCCCAAAAATTAATATTTATTTTTTAAAAAAATTCTGTAAATTTAACACCTACTAATACTATGGTAAATCAGTTTCTTATTTTAGCAAATCAATTGAAAGCTATGGCTCCTTTAGGATGAATGTTTCTTTCTAGAAATGCTAATTTCTACCAGAAACTATCAAAAGAACAGACCTAATATTCGTCTAATTAATAACTTTTACGTTTAGATTTGTTAACTCAGAAATCAGATATTCTTCGTTACCTCATAGATAAGAAATGTCTTCGTTATCACAGACGTTCGATTTCCTTTGTTATCTCAGAAGATAAGATCTTTCTTTATTACCTTAGAAACAACATACTTTTTTCGTTACCGCAGAAAGTTAGATTTAGTTAGTTAGATTTAAAGATGACAGCCTGAAGAAAAAGAAGGTTGATTTATTTGTTTAATTTGTATAATTACATCTGTTTGATCTTAATTATTTCTATTTGTTCTCTTACAACTACAACTTTAGGACTATTACTCTGTTGTTCTTAATTTACTCATAAAAAAATCATAGTTAAAACGAGGTGGCATTCTTCTTCTATTCAGATGATCTAGTAATCACTGATAAATATCTGCTGTTGCTTGAACGTCATTTAAAAAAATTTGTTTTAACCCACAAAGTCTCGTTTTAGATTTACCAGTGACGCATTTACCACGGCGCCATCGAAGCCGGTATTCTATGGCTTTACTCGTCTTAAGTAAATTTTATAAGTGCCAGTTTCAATTCAAAATTATCCAATAAGAATTATGGATCGTTAATTTCTCCCTGCCAAATTTTACAAAAATTAGAAATTCTATTCTATTTCGACAATCTGGCCACAAAAATCATAAATACTGTCTAATCATTTCTGTTCTATTGATTCTGGAATCGGGGCTGCTTCATTAGTGTTTGTAACCGCTAATTATTTCAGTTATCCGAACCGCAACTTATCTGCAAAATTAATGACTCTGATCATCTTGCATGAAATCGAATAGGTGCTTCTAATTGCTGAAAATAGCAGCAATTAGCTCGAAAATCGGATTAGCAGCGTCGTAAATTAGTTTATTACCGTCATAGGCCAAAGATGGTTAAGAAATCAAATTGAAATCGATAGATACTTGGGATTATTCAATTGAGTGGAACGGTAACAAATTTAAGGCTGGAATTTGAGGGGCATTTTCTTCTATTAGAAAAAAGTAATACTATTTATAGTATTACTTATTTGGATGGGGATTTATCATAGTCTCAGTAAAATTAATAGAAGCACTTGCTAATTTCATAAAGTTATGCTGATAACGAAGAAGATTTTCCTTTTCATTTCGCCCGATCCATCTCTAGACGCTTTTCGTCATATCATGACTCATCAGTAGAGCTAGGATCCGACGAAAGGAAAAGGGATCTCAAAGCTACTTAAGGCAGCACTTGGTGGGACACACCCGTAAGATGTGGCACGGAGCGCCATCTGTGTCGTTGTTAGACACTCTTGAGCATACCAGCACCTCTAACAAACTCATAAAAATAAGTAAATGTTAGGAGGAAATCGCCTGTAAAGACATTCGTCACAATTACAGGCGTCCCGCTAGGCAACGCTAACTCACATCGGTTTATTAACCGAAAACATGCTGATAGTTTAGCTACGGTTAAGTAATGGTATATTGGTAATTGTATTATGTATCCTTCTCCAGAAATCAATATTGAAGGAACATTTTTGTCTGTTGCACTGTTTTAACAGCAAGTATCTTTCTGTAATAAAATTCAGTATTTTCGAAACAACTTCAGGTCTGTTCCCACAAACAATCACGTTACTAACAGTTTGACAGTTTTCTAACCAATCCAAACACCCAGAAATCCGCGTCCGAGTCTATTGCGCAGAATCCTGATTGTCACGGACTGTCCATGACTGCTGTGGGAACAAAGCCTTTGTTTATGAGTCTGGTCACAAAACCTAATCGAAAGAAATTCTTGTAAGTATTTTATGTTCTAATTATTCAGGTATCCAAACTGCTTCATTAGTATTTGTAGCCGCTAATATTATTCGAGCGATCTGTTCTGCAACCTATGTACCTAGCTGCAAAATTAACGACTCTGATAATCTAGCATAAAATCGAATTCCAATTGTCGAAAATAGCAGCAATTAGGTTTAAAGTTTGATTAGTAACGGCGTAAATTAGTTCACCTACTCGCGTGTGGTAAGTGCACTTTATCGAACCGTTTTGCGACCAGTAAGTATTACTTTACCGCAGGCTTTTCAAAAATATCTATTTTTAACCTACTAGCCTGTGGTAAGTGCACTTTATTGCACTGTTTTGAATGTGGTAAAGTACGGTTGTATTTATAAATATGACGTACAAATTGTAAAGTAGAGATTACAAGATATATGACAAATCGCACCTCTCATTTTAATATTGTAAGGATTTTTAATGAATACAAAAAATTGTATTGGTATAAGTTGGCAATAAAAGCTATATATGCTCGTACGTACAATCAGGGGCGGTTCTAGACCCAAAATATTGGAGGGGCACCACATTGGCGTAGCCAGAAAATATGCTCGGGGGGGGGGGGGGGGGGGCGTAAGTAGGACATTTGTTTTTCTGAAGAGAGGGATAGTCGGGACTATATGTATTCCATGGTATTATACCTAGCGAAAAATTTTCGGGGCCACGCCCAAAGTTCGTTAGACGTATGTATGACTCTAACCAGCGTTTTCCGGGCTCGGTTTTTCATGATTAAAAAAAAGTAAATATCGCTCACCACGCCAAAATTGATGATTTTTTCAGAAATCATGTATTTTAGGAGCGTAGATCTAAGAGCAGTTTTTGGTGCAAATGCTTAGATTTGGAAATACTCATTCTTAAGTGCCGTATATTTATATTCCTAATAAAGCATTCTCATTTCATCCCGCACTATTTTTTTATTATAAATTATCACACTTCTTCCATAAAAAATGTTTCAATTGAAATGTTTACCTTAATTTTTCTCTTAAGAAATAAATACCTAATTGTTTTTGTTGTAAAAATATTTTATTGCATTGGGTTATATTTTTGTTGATTTAAAATAGCTCTAAAAAAGGGAAAACGGAATAGACAAGTATATCATAGAAAAATTCTATAAAATATTATTCTTTTTACTCGCTTTCCTTTACAATTGCATCAAAAATCAATAACTAATACGATATGCGAGTTAAACCTTAATCTCTACATAAAACAGGACTTTTAGAAGGAAAAGTTTAAAAGCTAAACGTTTCCTACAAGACCTTTGTAATCTAAGCCAAGAATACATTATTTAAAGTAAGAGTCCATGCGTGAGATGAAAATGCAGCCCGGCAGCCCCTCCCCCTATATACGCCATTGGGCGCAGCCACAATTTTTGGTAGCCTTCGCAAGTAAATAACGCCACAGCCCAAAATTTTTTATAATCATGCTCAAATTGTATCAAATTATGTAAAGAATAAAGCACCCGGAATTTTTTTTATCAGTGGCATGAATTTTATAGCTTTTTTCAGAAATTTTGGGGGTCCTGGGCCTCCCCAGGCCCCCCCCCCCGTAGAATCGCCCCTGCGTACAATTGTATATCTAACATATGCGGAAAGTGCCTTTACGGCATGACCGAACCCCCCTGCCCCCTGCTGATGCCGTCAAGTGCAGTAATAGTAGTTTGTACAACAAGAATGGATATGGTCCATATCGCATGAGGAAGTAACGCCTACAGCGTCGTGCTCAAATTTCCGAGCGCAATATGGACAATCCACTGAAGTTGTACAGTATATTTTTTCTACGACTCAACTTCCGAATTTCATACTAAAAATGTAAAAAAATTATTTAAATTAGGCGTTATAACTTGTCTTTTTAGTTGGCCGTGAACTTGTGAGAAAGATAATAAAAAACAATTGAAGACATAATAATTTCGTTGGCAAATCCATGGACCCAATTACACTGTAACATTTATGTGTTGTTTTTGCATAGAAACTGTTTAGGACGTCTTATGTGAAAATTTTGGATAAAAGACAACATTCATATTTTTCACAAATGCAAAAAATGTTTTTTTTTTGATTATCAATTTCAAGAAAAAAGTGAAAGAAACCTTTCACAAACCAAATTTTTAGTTAGAGGAGGTAGAGGTAATCATTTAATTTGTGAAATTTCATAGTTAGTTGAATGAATTTTTCATGAACTTTGGGCGTGGCCCCGAAAATTTTTCGCCTTCCCAACTTACTACAAAATCATGAAATACATGTATTTCCGACTACCCTTCCCTCCAGAAAGAAAGTTCTAGTTAGGCCCACTGATCCCCCCCCGAACATATTTTCTGGTTGCGCTACTGTTCTGCAGTATAGCCTGTTGGCGCATAGTCAGAAAAGTACCTACCAAGATAAGAAATAAAAATATGACCATCGATTTGTAAAATTTATTCTTAAACTATAGACAATTTAAATTGTTGAGATATTTTATTGGCATTTGGATGATTTTGTCTTTATTATGCATTACAATATTTATTTCCAAGTACTAGAAATTTACCATACACGGCCGTTTGTAACAATTATCAATACAGTTAATACAATAGTTACCATACCATATTACATTTTTTATCTTTATTAGGTCATATAATAATAACCTTTATTATAGGCCGAAGCTGTGTCGGAAATCAAATTTCAGCCCATAGATTTAATTCTGGGAATTATTAAATTGGGTGGAATGCTAGGGAATTAGGGAATGAAATTTGCTGGGGTCTTTTTCTCAATTAGAAATAGGCGATACTTTTATACTGGGTATTAATCACAAATGCAGTGAAATTACTAAAAGCAGAAGGTAATTTTATCTTTTTGATACATACATTTTTCTAAATTATCTACCAGTTTATGTAAAATATAATTTATAATTGAAAAAAACCGTAAATATATATTTTTGCTTCTAAATCTGTTATAATTATTTACATTTGTTTCCCCCCCTTCTCCCGATATAAAGCTCAATCCGCTCTTTATTACACAGCTTACCACTGGTGGTGCTGAGAACATTGCAGTTTTATCATAACGATATGAACCCAGACGATGAAAAAACGCCCCAAAAACAAACTCAATTCTGAACTCGAAGAAGCTGTCCATTTTCTCTAAGAGACCTGGTTTAAGTATACATAAATTAGACACAAAGTCAAAAATACTTATTTTTTGGTCTGATGTATAGAGACTAGACTTATTTTAACTTAAATTAATTTTTATAATTGGGAAGCCAAGACATTTTTTAAGTAATTTAAGAAGATATTGAATATGTCTAAAATTAAATTTGTATTTCGTATTTTATAAATTATTTCCTGAATAAAATCATCTCTCTCATTAAAGCCCAGTTTAATCTGGAAAAATAATGTTCTGTTTTTCAAAATTATTTTTAAAAGGTTAGGATTTATGTCTTTAACAAACATCTTATTTTTCTCATTAGGATATGTTCTCATTGTTCGCCCGAAAATGGGATTTTGTTTCCCTTTAGCCAGTTTCGTCCCCTGTAATTATTTTCAAGAAAAATTCGGAAAATCAGTATCCTCGTTAATTAATGCTAATATAGCGACGTTGTAATCGGCAGATCGGCCCACGGCTGATAAAAATTTTAAGCCATAATATACCCTGGCAGCAAAGGCTGCATTCCGCATACTACACTTAAAGCTGTTTTTGTACAATTTTTGTTTTAAAGAGATACTAGGTTAGTAGATCAATAGTTAAAATAGTTTAAATCTGTCATTAACATTTAAGTTTAATTTAAAACCGACAAAAATCTAAAAAATAATAGCTTAATTAAGATTAATAAATAGTTGACAATCCGTGACAATTATAGGATTTCGGTATTATTACTTTTAATATCGGTATTCAAATTTTTCTATTAGAATGTTTCGATAATATCTTTACTTAGGAAAGTTTACGCATTAGTATAATGTAGTCTACGACAGTGGTGCGCAAACTATTTTCATTTGCGACCTCTTATTTTGTGTAAAATTTTGTCACGACCCCCTGGATAGACAGTAGGCGTTTTTTTCATCGTCAACGTGTAAACCCCGTGATAGCGATCGCGAATATCGCGGCGGTATCAGTATCTCATCGAGTTTACGAGCGCGCTGATAATAGATTTTTCATAAATTTGAATTTCTTTGAATTTGGCGACCCCCAAAAATTCTCTCGCGACCCCCAGTTTGCGCACCACTGGTCTACGCCATCTGAGAGACTACAAAATAATGTTCAATGATTCTCGACCTCGGCTACTTTTGATATAAAAAATATTGGTGAAAGCTGTACGATTATTGGTTCCCAAGATACAGCCGGCGTCCCTCTTTAGTTGTACACCCGGTACATGAGCTCTTCAAATTCACTAAGATTAATATTAGAGTAATAAGAGCACACGGCGTCTGACGTCCAGTGGTCAGACGAAAGACAGATGCACTGCACACAGTGCACATATTTCTATAATTAAGATGGCGAAATATAATTAAACCCGGAGGGTCAGGCCTTTGTGCTCAATGGGTCATCTTGTTGACATGGATAATCTTCTAAGGACACTGACCCTAAGTCTTCCTGGATTTATTCTCCGTGAGTTATGATTTGGATATATTTTTAATTTGAAATATTTTTTTTAGATATATTTAGGTACAGGATAAATATAAACCTTGTAGACCAGGCCAGGGTACAAATCAAGGGGGTTTGCTTCGCAAAAAGTCAAGTTGTCATGAAATTTGGCATGGTGGTAGACCTCGGTCCTCAACTACATTTAAGTTTGCGATCTTGGTGAGAAGGGGGGGGGGGGAAGTTGTTTACACTTTCTTAAAAAAAAACACGTTCATTGCAAATTACTTCACGAATCAATATGAAACCATTGTCAATAATAAAATAGTGGAATTTAGTATCAGTTAAAATATATAAGAATAAACTTAGCGGCAAGCGAACAGAGTAGGGCGTCTATCTTTTGCATTAAAGTACACAGGGACGCCAAAGGTATAATGGGTTCCCTGGGGCACAGGTAGACAATGACAGGCTGACAACATAGAAAAAATTCTATGTTTAGTTCTTAGATGGCTATCTTTGGTATTGAGTTGATTCCAGCACATGGCGATACTAGGTTTTCATCACATTTTCATTCGTAAAAATTTCTTAAAAACATATTATCGCTGTAGTGGGAGTTGCTTACAGGTTATGGCTTTCTGATGAGTACCAACAAGGACGCAACAGCCTGTCATTGTCTACCTGTGCCCCAGAGAACCCATTTCCTTTGGCGTCCCTGGGTACTTTAATGCAAAAGATAGACTAACTACTATGTCCGCTTGCCGCTAAGTTTATTTCTAAAAACGTACATTAATTGAGTATTAAGAACACTATATTTCTACTCAAATTACGAAAAATTAGTTCCACTCAGCTCTGTTCACTAGTGCGGAGATTAATTCATTTTATAAATTATAAAATCACTTTTTAAAAATAAATCGAGTGGACTTTACACACTTGGCAACATAAGCAACTTGTTGAGTGCGAAGAGTAAGCAGTACTTTACGAACGGCAGTAGAAATAAGTTATTGTAAATTACAAAATATTACCAAAGGCACATTATATTGTGCATATATGCATGTTGAGTAATTTAGAATTCTGAACAGCTCTGGACATCCTATAAGTGCCGTTAGAGCTTCTATAGTATAGTTTACTTGTGGTAAAGCCCGGCTGTTATATAATTTACAAAATATGAGACGGGTGCTTTGAAACGGGCTTTGAAAGTTCGATGCTGCCAAGCCAAGTTTATAAGGTACTAGCGTTTGCATCATGACAGTCATAATTTTGATCGTTGCCGAGTTGTATTAAAAATACTGCATGTTCAAAAAATATATATTTTTTCGTTATTCTTCATAAGGGATGAAAAAAACAAACGATTAATTGAGTATAACGTTTCTAAAAATCAATTTATTTATTGTTCCGATTAATCGATTGTTTCGATTATTTTGACAAATCGATTTATTTATTGTTCCGATTAATCCATTGTTTCGATTATTTTAATAAATCAATTATTTTGATTAATCTTTTGTTTCGGTTATGTTGTCATCTTTCGCTGTTTGCTTAATAGGAAAAAGTCAAAATAAACGTTGAGTATAAACAACACTCTTGGATGATTCTGCATCCAAATTTCATAATAAGTGGCGTAGCCAGATTCTATAGGAGCGGGAGGGACGAATTTTTTTTATTATATCTACATTATTCTACATTTATATGTTAGGTTGCGGAGTGAAGTTATACTTGACGAGTACGCGAAAAGATATATTGTTGTTCATACCGCTCTGAAATCATCTAAGGATTGCGGAAAAAAGGTTGCAAGTTGCAAAGTACAGAATGTTGGGCCAATGATAATTAGTAGTTTGTACAACAACATGGGTATTATGTGCATATTTCACGAGGAAGTAAATTATTTAAACTTTCGAGTGCATTATGGAAAATCCACTTGAGTTTGTAAAGTATATTTTTTCTAAAAATTAAAAAAAAAATTATTTAAATTAAGCATTACAACTTGTCTTATTAGTTGGCCGTGAACTTGTGAGAAAGATAATAAAAACAATTGAAGAAAAATTAATTTCGGTGGCAATCCATGGACCAAATTACACTGTAACATATTTGTCAATTTGACGTTTCTTACATTCGGCGTATTTCCAGAATAACAGACAAAGAACGATATATTTATTAATAAAAATGGACATCAATTTCTTTTACTAAATCATAGCCTTTGCCTGCTTGCGTAACAAACCCGAAAAAAACCTTTTTTCTCTATGCAAAACAAAATGATAAACATAACCTTAAAACCATTAGTAATCCAGAGTAAAATAATAATATTTTTTTTTACTTATTTTCATTTTCCACCATTTAAGGAAGATTTACCAAGTAACAAGCAAGTAAGTACAAACGTTTATTTTGTATATACATTTTATACATTAAATATTGTGATAAGTGTATAGAAATGAGTGAAAAACTGGAGATTTTTGAATAGAGAAAGGGCATTTGCGCACAAATCTTTAGTTCGGTCAGAAAAAACTTGAGAATATGTAGTTCAATAAAAATATATTTTGGCTTTATATCTTCAATTTTCGCAGCATTTCGTGCACTCTTTGGGAAACATTGGTTGGTACATAAGGTCTGGGATAAATGTTTTGATTCAAATAAGAAAAATGACAAATTTGATCTGACAGATTTGCATCTTTTTAAAGAATATTCTTAACCTCACTTTTATTAACTGTCATAAACGACGCGTAAAATTTGTTGTAAATTTGGTTTCTTTCTAATTGACCACTGGGATTAGACAGTTTCATAGCCTAACTAGGATGGATATGAAATTATATCCGTTCAGTTAAAGGGAATAGCCCACTTATCCAATAACTTAAATGTAAAGAACAGTAAATATCCATGTGGGACACAGTCGAAACTCGAAAGGCTGGCAGATTGTTAACGAGGATGAACTTATTGAGAATCCATAGGCCAGTGATGGATATATCTAAGTGTTCCGTACCTATACAAGTTCTCTTATTTAAAATCTTTTGTCCTTAATAATAATTAACGTTTAACAAAGTTAAACTTATTAAACGATAAGATATTGCATGTTAACCACGCTTAAGGGTAGTTTGATAGTAGATAAAACCTTAACTTCACCACCCATGCATAGTAGAGGCCGGGTCTTCATCTCAGGCCCGGCCCAACTCTTGGGCTTGCTGGACCTGTCGGGCTTGCTAGACCTGTCGGGCTTGCCGGGCCTCACGGGTCTGCTGGGCCTGCCGGACTTTCGGGTCAGCCCTGATTTGCTTATGTGTTTTTTTTTAAAGAAATATTTATAAAATAATTTTCAAGCCCTTATAATTTTTTTCGGGCTCTCCGAGCTTGCCGAGCTATTCGATTTTGTTTGACGGGCTGGACGCTGGACCGGGCCGCGTCGCAAAATTCCGGCTCGGGCCGGGCCGGGTCAGGTCGTGAAACTCTGGCCCGTTTAGGGCTCTAATGCAAATAGTAGCAACAATCTGGCATCGTTGCGAGTCTCGTAACATAGGAGAAATATTTGCGACTCTCATGTTTTAGACGATGATAGTATATAATAAGACGAGCACAAAAGGTCCACTTCCTTCGAACGGCATAGCGGAAGGCCCAACTTTTATTAGGACATTTTCTAAACAATAAAGTTCCTACGATATATCGCGTTACATTTTATATGCAATACTCCCCTTCGATACGTTTATATGGCTATTGATGGGACGTGCGGGTCGGTGGCTGAGAAAAATAGAACACAAAACCTAGTGAATTTTTATTGGGGAAGGCTGCTGCAGGTTGAAAATAAAAAAATTTAAACGTATATGTGCACAAAAATTTAGAAATATGTCCCATACATACTTTATTATTCAAGAGGGAAAGCCTCCAATGAGGTCACACATGACGTATAGTCAAAAAAAGTATTTAGTTAGAAATTTTAAAGTTTAAAAAACTATATTGAATATATATTACCTTTATCTACTTTCATTTAGTAATATGAATTTTACATTCTGTAAATCGTGCTGTAATGGAAAAAACCGGTTTTATTAAAATTTTGCTGTTAAATAAAACCACACTTTTTAGAAGAATGATTTATTATTACCAATTATTAATTAAAATATAACACTTAAGGTTTATTATAAACATTAATAATACACTTTTTACAGTTGGAAATTTGTATACCAGAAGTGGATGTGATGTAGCCTTGTAACCCTCTGAATTTCTCTTCAAAAATGCGATTTATTGAGAAAATCTGCTTATATCTTGATTTTTCTTGACTGAAATCATAGTTCTCAACATTGAGTAGTGAGTCCATAGTGTAGATGGTTTCTGGGAGCGTTGCTTTACGGAAAAATAAGCCAAAAGGATTTTCTCAGACACCTTTATTTTGTTAGCTTTGCACCAATCTTCAAACTTCTGATACTCCAACTCATACCGCGCCTTAGATTTTGTCGGAACTAAACTTGAGATCGCTTCGTTTGCCGCTGCTTTTATATCAGAGGGTAAACTTCGATCAGAATCGCTCATTTTGAAAAACGCTTTTTATATTTTTGAATTTGTTTGACAAAGTTTCGACAGTAACCATGCGAAACAGTAACTATGCGAAAGGTAACATAAAAAACTTGATTAGTAAACTTAATAGCAGGTGCATTTTTATTTTAAAAAATGCCTTTTGTCAAATATTTTTATTTATAGATGAAAGTAGATAAAATTTTGTACAATATTCTTGTTGTAAATTCATATTACTACACTCGATGTTTTATTAAACTCGGCTGACGCCTCGTTTGACAACTTTAACATCTCGTGTTGTAATATGAATCTTTACAACACTTATATCGTAAATAACTATTATTTAGTAGCAAACTCCATTTTGTAAGTACCCTACGTTCTATGGAAGTTCTGAGCATAATTTTTTTTTAATAAGCGTATGCCTTCACCGAGGATTGAACTCCGACCGCCACGGTCGAACGCCAGTAACTTTACCACTGAGCTACTAACTTCGGTTTAAAAAAAACATATTTCTGCCAGTGTCATGTATGTCACCGTCAAACTTGCTGGTTAGTTAATTATTATTAAAATTCTTTGTGCAACCCGACAACAGTGTATTTCCAATATTGTACCCCAATAAAATGTCCTTTTTTATAATGCGTCGCGTATCAAAATGGTAGGCAACGGGAACGTGTAGCTTAGATGATTTGAAATTACGTTTTAATTTATTTAATTTGTTGTGCGCTATTTATTTACTGAAACACCAAAGATTTTTAATAGTTTTATTAAAGCGAAGCAAAGCAAAGCAATTATTGACGATTACATTATGATGAAATACATACAAGTCTTAAGAAATAAAAATAAAGTTATTAAATCAGAAAATTTATAGAGTTTTTTCTAAAGAAGAGTTGTTCCCTTGGAACTCACATACGACGCTATTTGTTTTAAGTTCAAGAGAAACAATTTCCACTCCAACTCAGACCAAAAGAGAAATAAACAATTTAACAATTAAACAAACATTACCAAGATCACTTACTCACTGACTGGAAACTGCTCTGATCTGAGATTGTGTTTTTAAATCTTGACTTGAATGACCAAACGGGCAGAGGTTACCCTTATTTGAAAATGTTAAACAACTCCACTGAGTAAGTGTTGAGTTTTTATAATGTTTTGTAACTCCTACCAAAATAAAGAAGGGGTTCCTTTTTGTTGTGTCAGGAATTATTAACATTAAGAGAAAAGCTTCCTAAATGTACTGTTAAAAATTGAACCATTTCTTCAACCAATTACCAACAGTTATTTTTATAAACAGTAGTCTACTGACTCCTACGAAACTAGAAATGTTCTTGTCCTTGTTCTATTCACTATCTTTCCACTACACCCATTAAGAGTCTTAACTTCACAGCGAAGTATTAGATGAATAATCCATCCTTAAGGATACCAATCCATCCAGTCAGTTGAGATTTTTAAGATAATATCGGGGCATTGTTTGTAATTTTAATTAAAAATAAGAAACTAACATGAATAGCCGCAATATTTCTATTTTTATGTCCTGCATGGCGGATGGTTTGATTTGAACCTGTATAATTGAAACTTTAAAATATATTCTCAATTATTTTCTTTTAAATAAGGTATCATCCGCCAAACTAGAAGTTCTTGTGAGTCAAATTTTTGTATTTAATTATCAATTAGATAAGCTAAGAAACGATGTCGCGTTTCACGCTGGTATGGAAAACTCTCAAGTTAAATGTGGAACCAGCAATAGTCCACATACAATATAGTACAAGTTTCAAAGTTAAATATTTGAATATTAATACAAATGTAACTCCGTTTAAATACTGGATTCAGCTGCAACATATTCCAACAGCATCATACCTTGTTTTACTAAAATAATATGGCCAATAATAGTAATAGTTCTCTTGTAATTGGGGCAGTTAAAGTTTAAATTATATCTTCCCATGTACTCGATCCACAAGCAAACTCTAGAACCGCTGGTTTATATTTAACACGATAAAAATTAGGACTTAGTTACTTAAGAAAACAATTAACTTACTTACCTGTTTGCTCGTTGCGTTTGATTGTTGCGAAAATTGTTGATCCGATCGAGCTAAAATTTGCCATGTTAAATTGCGGTTCTTATTGACCCGAATTACAACAAAACTAAGCAATTTTTTTTACCAATGGAAATGTTTATCTATGTGGGCGTGGGAAATTTATTTTTATTCAGAAAAAAACTTTGAAGAAAGAGATTTCAGTCAATAAAATTCATAAAAATAATTACTAAGATTCACTCTATTGTAAGAAATATTGAAAATAATTTTAAAAAAAGTTTTCCTATGGATTTTTGCTGTTTCCCTTATACTTTAGTGACAAGAAAAGTAGGCTACACCATTTAATTGTACGCCAAAATTTCATATTCATTACTGTCAGTGCTGCAAAGTGTTACTAAAGATAAAATTTCCTGGAAAAATTCTTATTGGGCCGAATTACAAAAAAAAACTATTTTTTTTCACCAATCGAAAGGTGATATCTATGTGGGTGCGGGAAAGTTATGTTATTTATTTATTTATATAAAATGCAAGTGTAAGTATGAAATTGAATTCATATTGCTTTCCATTATGGTTGATAAATAAATATATATTAATAAATATCTTTATATTTAAACCAAATTATAATATTGTGGATAATGTCTTATGGGAACACAGGATTTTACCCGTCAAATATCAAGTTCGGGTTATTAGTAATTTCATCTTTTTGATCACTTCCGGTAAAAATACCATAAAGGAAACCTATTTAGATTACATAAAACAACAAAGCCGGGTCGGTAGCCTATAAAGGGTAATATGATATAGCATGGATCTGGAGAAAAGGTTGATTCATTGCGATAGGAATTTTTATAGTGACGCTGCGATGTTTTAAATTACTTTTATATGTAAAGCTTATGAGATAAGCTTTATATCAAAGAGTGAGGTATTGATCTTGTGTATTATGATGCCAGAACCAAACTCTCAGTTTTCAAAGAAAGTCTATTTTCAGTGTTTTTAGGGGTTGTTAAGATTTGGTTACCTGTTTAAGGGTCTACGATCGCCTTTGGGGATTTTCCTCTTGCATTTATGCCTTTTCTCTGAAACATTTTTATTGATCAAATTCTGGAAAAACTTTTTGTGGCGATTATTTCTGCATTTGGCGGAAAAATTAAAAAACAAATATTTTGCCATTAAAAGTGGTATTATAGTCTATCTCAGAAAGGTGTAGAGTAATAAAAGCTCACTAGGTATGCAAAGGGACTACAGAGTGACCCAACGAATATTTAAGCCACTTTATAATTTGGCATTGATTTCATTCATCTTTATTTTCATCCAGTGCAGGTAGTACCACCCGGCTTTGGGTCAATTTATAGGTTTTGCCTATTGTTATCCATTCACAAACAGTAAAAATGCCGTGAAAAAGGCGTGCATTATGTACGTAGTATTAGGTACACTTAGTTTTTATTAAACATAAAAAAATACAAAATACATTATACAGAAATTAAATTATAAAAAATCATAATATTCTTCGTCATCTGAGGAACTGTCATCTCCTCTTGACGTTATAATTAACGGTCGACAGTCCGAGCGATCAGGTGGTCAAGATCCCACATTTTCTCCTCTTCTTTAATTACATGAGAGATTGCTTTTCGCCAGTTCTCTTGTGTCACTTCCTTAATGGCTTGATCAAACAGTAGCTTAACGTCTTTCATTTTGAATGTCGTGTTGTGTCTTGCTACAAATTCGTTCACTTGCGCCCATATAAGTTCTATAAGATTTAGTTCGCAATAATATGGCGGTGTGCGCAGCACAGTTACACTATGTTTTTCAGCTACATCTTCCACGGCATATCTCATAAAACGATGTTGGTGTAAATTTGCTATCTAGTAGTTTCTTCTTTATCAAATTATCTCCTTTTTTTCTTTAGTTAGATATCATAAATCATTTAATGCACAAAATTTACCTGCGCCTCTGGCCGACACCGAAATTGAACCAAACTGGACGGAATTTCCCATTTTATTACTCTACACCTTTCTGACATAGACTATAGATGATATAATACCAAAAAAAGGTGTTTGAAGAAAGTATTTAGATTTTTAATGCATCAATCTATTAGCTAAATATTTTTTAAAATGTAGTTTTTTAAAGGACAACCATATTTACCATTTATAGTTATTTTTGAACCAGTATATGCATACTGAAGGACTAGGAAGGACCGTTTTTTCTAATTTTGACTAAGATTGATCCCGCTGTACCCTAAAACTTACATTTATTGTTTTTAATTAACATTCGATTGCAGTAATAACCAGATCTTGAGTCTTATTTTTATTAACCTGTAAGGGATTGGAAAAAACCAGCTTTCTGCATTCTCTAGTAGCAATTGTTTAAGAATGAGACGAAAGAAAAAATTTAGGATTTCCGTTAGTTTAAATCTTCACGATATATTTTGCTATTCTAAATTTTCTATTTCTCCTAATAATTCTCGACTATCCGATCACTGTCCAACCTTTCTCATCACATTGTAATGGAAACAATTCAATTCTAATCTATCATCGAGAAGTTTTTAACAATTTAAAATGCAGGATGCAGATGCAATAAAATGTACAAGTTTATTTCGAAGTTGCAATCTAGAAATTTCCCTCGTAAAGCAATTTACTATGTTCTCTATCTTCTCTATTTAAATCGAATGCTAATACGAGCAAAAATTTACGGGTCAAATTTTCGGGGAGCAACACAGGTTCGAATTGAGAAAGTTTTTTCGTCTGATTTGATTGTTGTGAATTTTGTTCGACGACAATAAAAGAGTAATAATTAAATCCAAGAATTCAGAAGCATTTACAGTCCGATTAGTCAAAATAAAGATGAGACAGCCGTCATTGTCCAACCCTGCCCCAGGGAGTACATTTTGTTTAGGGTTCTGCGTACTTACTGCCTCATTATTTCAGAAATACAATTTTAAGGCAAGAACAAACTCTTTTAGAACAAAAACCAACACTCTTCGCCCAAGATCCAACACTCTTGGCTTAGAACAAACGCTGTTGGACCAATAACAACTGCTCTTGGACAGTGGCAGGTACCTAAACAAACCTGTCCAATGACTTAATGGAGTTTCTAACAAATTACAAACTATGAAAATCATATCTATACCCGTAAGTTTCACAAGGCCTCAAAATAAATACCTTAAGGTTAGGCGAACCAATGCTAACACAATGGTGCATACGACTGATCTATTTTTAAATTGCCCTTCATAATGCAAATTGTTACATGCTGTTTGCGTGACTGACGTCACGTAACCATAGCAACGGTGAATATCAAAGCCATGTTAGACGTTGGATCTTCACTTGCTTTGAGTTAATGGATACGGTCGGCTGGGGCGCGCCAAAATGCACGAGTGTTTATAATAATTGTCCATCGGAGTTAACCGTGGCCCTATTATGCATAGCTACATTCGGATTAAATTAATATTATTAATCCGAACATAATTATTTTTTAAGGGCTAAAATGGTAGCTGTATTGGTACATTAATATTTAATATTGTCGAAAAACTTTCCTCCTGGTTTTATTTTTTTTTTGGTGAAGAGCCCCTTCACCTACTTCACCTTACGAGCTGCCACTGCTCTTGGATCGTGATGTAAAGACTATCAACGAAGAGAAAAAATGTTTATTTCATAGATTCTTTATCGTAAGAGAATTATGGCATTTTATTTCAAAAGCGATCGCATTTGGACCTGTTTAAAAGGGCGAATCTTTTGGATTAAAGGCGTATATATTTCTTCCAAGATTTTTTTTTTTTATGTATAGGAATAATTCGTGTTTTTTATATTTTAATTGATTTTCATGTATTTTTAGGGATTGCGCAAAAAAATCTGAGATTAAGCTGCCACTGCTTTAGAGTCTACTTATTTTGCCATCAAAACATTTAAATACTTATTACGCCACTGTTTATAGTAAGTCAATCGCAAAAATAACGGTGGAAAATATCACTGTATAGTTTTATTCCTTTACCAATTTGTCATAAATCTACTACTACAAATTGTGTTATGTAAAGCTGTCATACACGAACATGCACTACAGCCCAAAAGTGCACTTATAGAGTTCGCCGCTGCTGTGCTGTTTAGAATGCATAAGGACATCAAAGCGATATATTTGGTTAAGCTATACTGCGCCGTTATAGAGTTCGCCTATAAAGTAGTGAACAAATTCAATAACTCTCTTTACGGAATTGAGAAAGCGCTATCTTTTAGTATTCAAAACCAAAATTGCAGAAATTGAATAATTATTGTTATATACAATCAGCTCTGTGTGTGTTTAGCACCACATAGAGACTCTAAAAAAGTCACCCTACAACCCCGTTCTAAAGTTAACAGGGGAGCAAATAGCACCCGGTATATTTCTTATTAATAACTTAAAACAAGGGTTATAGTAGTAAAATAACGGGTGCCACCTTTTAAATAAAATTTTTTTGCTTTATTAGTCAGATGTTGACCAAGCTTTTAGTTGCATAGGTACGCCTTTTATTTTTATTACGTTCGTTTTGACCGGGATCATGCGGTGGGGGGGGGGGGGGGTTTAAGCCCCAAAGCTTTTCCCTTGAGACTGTCACTGTTTATGGTCATGGTAAAGACTTCCCAGTTTTCAAAAAATTAAACTAAACCATATCAGTGGCGGCTCGCGGTCTTATAAAATGGTGAAGAGCTAGGTATGGTGCGGGTTCTTAAACAAACATTGACTAAAAACCCGTGTAAAAAAGCGTCTCTCTTATCCTCATCTGTCCAACGACTGAATGGAGTTTCCAACAAATTACAAACTATGTTATTAATTGGGTTCATTTTTAAAACACACAACTAAGTAGGTATGTACACTACTGAATTAAATGAAAAATAAAAACAAAACTTTTTAATCACACAGTAAATCACGTAAAAATGATACCTATAACCGTAAGTTTCCCGAGGCCTCAAAATAAATACCTTAAGGCTAGGCGAACCAATGCTGTGGTGCATACGACTAATCTATTTTTAAATTGCCCTTCATCATAATGCAAATTGCTAGATGCTGTTTGCGTGACTGACGTCACGTAATCATAGCAACGGTGAATATCAAAGCCATGTTGGGCGTTGGGTCTTCACTTGCTTTGAACTGACGCGGTCGACTGGGGCGCGCCAAAATGCACGAGTGTTTATAATTATTGTCCATCGGAGTTAACCGTGGCCCTGTTATGCATAGCTACATTACTTTTTTACTACAATTAAATTAGTATTATTAATTCGAACATAATTTTTAAGGGCTAAAATGGTAGCTGTATTGGTACATTTATATTTAATATTGTGGAAAAACTTTCCTCCTGGTTTTATTTTTATCTCGTGAAGAGCCCCTTCACCTACTTCACCGAATACAGTTTGCGACTATTTATATACGTGCCAAATTATTGAGACGTCCTGTATTCAAGCAACTGAATAAACAACAAATTGTCAAATGCAAACTATTTTTATATTAAAAGTTAGGTAAAGAATGGAAATTGTTGTACGAGAGAAATGTCTAGATTACTATTTCAAAGGAAAGTTGTAATATATTTTATGCCTCAGAGTTATGCATTTCAAATTGTTAAAAACTTTTAAAAGAATACGAGGCATACGCCTTTGGTCTAACAATTCTCTGAAATGACGATAAAGTAATGTATACCCAAGTATCATAAACGTGCGAAAATAGTAGTTTGTAAGTTTGTATAATAAGAGTATGGATACGATGTCCATATCGCACTAAGAAGTAAATTGTAGTAAAAGTTCCCAGCGCAATATGGACAATTTACTCAAGTTGTACAATATATTTTTTCCACCACCCAACTAACATTATACTACTTATATTTTAAAAAAAGTTATTTAGACTATGTAAGTATTATAACTTGCGAGGATGATGATATAAAAGCCATTAAAGAAAAATTGAAATCCAAAGACCAAATTACACTGCAACATATTTGGGCCACTTCATTCGGCATTTTGCCAGACAAAAAGCGGTATATTTATTAATGAAAATGAACAATGTCGCTTTCTGAACGAAACTCAATTTAATGTGGTGGTATTATCCAATATATTTGTAGATCCCTGCTTCCACAAGAATAATAACCCAGAATGATAAATACCTACCACCATGAATACAAAAAGATAATGTAAGCATACCATATCATTGATAAGTCAAATTGTACTGTAAAATTCATTTAAAAATATTAACAGCTTTTATGTCTTAACATTATCTTTTTGTATTCGCGGTGGTAGTTGTTTCAAAATAATAATCACATTCTATTATTCACATAATCGCGTCACAGCAACGCTGTAAATGTAATAAGAGAAGTGACAATACCGCCTACGAAATTGACAAAGACAAAACAACGATATAAGATACATATCTGGTGTTTTAAGTACTCATGTTTATTTTTCACCATTCACCATTTTCACCAGGATTTATCAGTTATTTTTCCATTTCTATTGCATATAATAAAAGTTTTAAAGTCGACTGTGGTTCGGGTTCGTTGAAAAGATCAGAAAATAGTAGAAACATCGTGGTGAAAAATTATTTACATCCCAAAAAACCAAGAAGGCAAGTACAAACATTGTCTTTGATAGAGCATTAAGTACATAGTATAGTAGTATAAATGTTATAAAAATTGGAGTACTTATGCGTAGGTTCTGGGATAAATGCAGTGGTGTAGCCAGGCATTGGGTAGGGGCCGAAGGGTCGGGAGGGGCGGAAGGGTCGGAAGGGGCGGAAGGGGCCGTTGACGCGAGGGAAGAGAGATGCAGGGGGGGCGAAATGTTTTCAGGAGAGCCATGTTTTCAATTTTCGATTTTTAAAAATCCTGGGGTACCTCTAAACGTCGAGCTAGCCAAATATATTGTCTTGAGAAATATTGTTAAACTTTTCTCAGGAATTACATCTCTTTCCACAAATTAAAAAATATGTATTTTCGAATTTTAAAATGCTTAATGTATCTCTAAATGTTAGCCCAAAAATATTTTGTATGGTTGTTTTAAAAAACACTCCTTAACTTTTCCCACGTTTTCCATTTGAATTTAATGAATAAATTGGACGGAATAAATTTTATTCCAGAAAATGCTCAACTCAACTTTGAACAGATTTTTTTTTATTGGAAATCTAGTTTTTCGGTTTTGTTCCAAATAATATCATATCTTGTAAATATCTTATAAAGAGTGACAATATAGTAAAAAGGTACATTATGAGGTTGGTTATTGTATACAGGGTGATTCCTAAGTTGATACTTCTATTTTAGCTGTGTATAGAAGGCATTAAAATAAACAACATTTTCAAATATCTTTTTTCAAAAAACTCAAAAAGAAGGTTGATACTTACATTCATTTATTGCACTATGGATCAAATACGGTTCTGCCTAACTTGCCCGTTGAAGAACATTAAGAAAACTTCTGGGTGTAGGATGAGCCCGCAAGGGAAAGCGTTCTGCGTATAATATCGAAGCAGCAGCCGCACTTTGACGACACTCACTGTAAACTAGCACCATATTTACTGGTTTATTGTTTTCAAATTTTACCACTTTTACGTGTCACCAATTTAAAATTAACTTGCTTGAGAAAAACACACCGCAACGTATTGCCAAATAACTCACCACCGACCCGTAAATTGCATATCGTAAGAGATAAGACAAACAACATTAAGTATAGCAGGCTACGTTTTGATAACCAGGCCCGCACTTAGATTTTATACTTCTCGCCCTCCTTGGTCCACGCTACCGAATAAATGTTTTGATTCAAATAATAGATAACAAATCTGACCAATTTGCATCTTCTTGAAATATACTCGTAACCTCATAACACAACGTGCAAAATTTACGTGTAAATTGGGTTTCTTTATCATCATGGCCAAGCTACAGCGATTCCTAACAAGGCTGGATGTGAAATTATATTCGGTTAGTTAACTAGCCCATCCAGTCACTTGTTTATAATGGAAAATTTCCCTCTCCCAATTATTATTTTTTCCCAATAACAAAGCAGGTCCAATATGTGGATAACGTTTGGGACACAGTATATAAGGAATGTCATTTTACGCTACTGATACGAAATAAATAGAAAATAAATGTTTCAATGCTTCCCGTTTATTACAAATATTCTAAGAAGCTTTTCTTTCGGAAGGAAAAAGAAAAGCTGCCAAGTAAAAGCTGCTTTTATATAGTTATAGTACATATTAAAAGTCGAATAAGAACGGAAATTACTTTTCGAGTGATATTTGTAAAAGCAGCTTCGAAGTAAAGTTGTGCATATTATTGCATCTGCAACACTGAATCCGGCTTCTTAAATTGTTAGAAACTATTTAATGATTTATTGGAAATGCGTTTTTTCATTACATTGGAATACTAAGGAGATATGCAGTAGGGCGCAAACAAGAAAATCTGACTCTGATGTGATTTCTAAAAGAAAACTATGCAATGGGAGGGGATGACTCCATTTCCCCCTTGGATCCGATACTGGTTGTGTAGAGGTAAATAAAAATGAGACTTACCTCAAAATTCCGAAAACTGATAAAAAATGTAGGTACAACCTTAATAAATATACAAATTAAATCTAATCTACGATTCGTACTTAAAAACAACTTAGACACTGTTAGAGTCTACCCTTTTATGCGGAGGGATCGTTCGGAGGAATAAAAAACTGGTTTAAACTTCTTACAGTCCTTTATTTAGAATACACTTTTTCTACAAAAATATTTGTTGTAAAAACCATAAATCCATTGTTACTGCACTTTTCACTAAAACTACGTTCAAATTCAAAAACCCCCAAAATATACCAATTAGCATGCCGTCAATTGGTCCACTGCGCTTGCCTCATTACAGCATTAAAAAGACACGGAAAATATGGGCACATCTATGAAAATTAGCATTCCTGTGTGCGGTAGTATGGTTTATAATAAAACACAAATTGAAAAGTTATTTAAAAAAGGTTATGGCAGAAGAACACACACGGATGATCTACCCTGTAGTTATATTTTCCAATGAGGTACATGCATATGAAACTAGAACTCAAAATAATATTTATCAAATAATATACACAATACAACTTCTAATATAGGATTACTTAAATCATAAGATTGATGTACAAAACTTTAGAAAAATACGAATAATTTTAATGTTTTTTAAAAAATCATGACATTATAATTTTTTTCACTCATTTAGGAATACCACCCCGTACAACCAAACTTTAATGATTTTTCTTTCAGAAATAATGAAAAGGAGAGGGGAAGTATTTTATTGTGGCGACAGTTTTTTAAAGATTTTTTTAAAATATTTGGGGGATGGTGAGGTGCGGCTCGCGAGTTACAGATGGGGCAAATTTTAATGGCAGTAACCTAACAAAAAAAATGTAGTTTGGTACATTGTTTAGCCAAGGAATAATTATTTACCTACAAATAAACGCTGCAAAAACATAAAATACTAAAATTACATTTTAGCTGTAACTTTTTTTTAAAAATTAGGTTAGCAGCTTCACTTTATTATTATAACGTAGCGTTTGTTTTAAACTGTAATATTTATTGAACTGTTGAAGTCATTGTTCTTTAATACAAGTCACAACACACATAAGTAGGGGAGACCGGGGCTGGTTGGCGCATTTTTGAAATAATAATTTCTGCTAACATTATAATAAAACCAAGATCAATGTCACGGTTCCTTTACCATTGTTTATAGCTTCGACTAATATATTGACATGAAAAATTTTTGACATATCAACTTTAAAGGCCAAAAAAACACTAGATTCTTGACCGCATCACGTACGCCAACCTACCCCGCGTACGGTGTTGAATGGCGCAGTGTATGGGGCAGTTTGGCGCAAGAATAACAATTAAGCACAACAGTAATTAATTATAATACTTGTACTTTTTTAACAAAGACAACTTTTTTTAACAAGAAACAGAACAGAACAAAACAATACATTCAAAATATTTACATATCATCATCCGAATCGCAGTTTATGCATCGATAGAATAGTTGACTTTCTGGCGCAGCGCATGCTTCATGTGCCCACATGCTACAAGAGGTGCAACAGATCCATTTTTCCTTTGGTTTACTCTTTGAAAAATCACCCCCACACATCAAGCAGAAGCATTCATCGTCATCCTCTTCATCAATTTTAAGGTTTGTTTTCTTTATTCTGATTTTTCCCTTATTTGGCGTTTTATTTTGAAGGTCGAATCAGCGTTTGTGAAGCAATATTAATATCTTTGGCTACGCATCTTCTTGATTTTCCATAAATTAAAACTTCTTTGGCAGCTCTTATCATAACTTACTTGGAAGTTTGTCCATTTTGGGTTTTTCGTTGGTAGTTTCTCATTTTAAGAATCTTAAAAAGAAAAAATCATTTAATTTTTACATTGCAAATAGCAGTGGGGCAGGTTGGCATAGCGTCAACCTGCCCCAAATTTTTTGTGCCGACCTGCCCCAAGGCCATTTTCAAATTTTAAACATTTATAAAAATATCAACACTTACGACAATTAAAAAATCTCCTAGCGGCAAATAATAGCACACATGTCAGGTTTAAATTACTATATTTAACATAATATTGTTGCTACTTACCTATGAGATATCACAAAAACTGTAACTCGGTAGAAAATTACTAATATGGCTGAAAAATATACGTTACTCTTTCATGGACCAACGAAGATTAACGCGACCTTCGCGTTAAGTGGGCATAATCCTACACCACTAACGGCTTTAGAGTGACAAAACAGTCTTGCCAATGTTTCTGGAAAGTACTAAACGGAACAATGCGCCAACCAACCCGTGCGCCAACCAGCCCCGGTCTCCCCTACATGTCAATGTATCAAAGACGCACATCAATAAACGAACAAAATAAGGGTTACGGACATACTACCGGCGATTCGGCATTCCTAATAAAACAAAAGGTTTATGCAAATGTTGCAAATACAATCCGCATATATTGTAATCAATTTTTCTTTGTTTAACGCAAAGTTTTGATTGAAATGGCATGATTCACGGAGCTGTTCGACTGTTTTTCCATAATTCTATTGGACGTAATTAAAACACTGATGCCGATTGAACCCGAAGTGTGCCGAAGTCGACGACGGATTTAACTCTTTCCCGTCTCTTTTTAACTGTCGAGAGCGCGTATGTCTGTTTCGTTCTTAGTTTACAATTCATTTATGTAATCTTTTAATTCAATATAAACCCTAAAGGTAAACCGTGAGCTAAACTAAAAAACGGAGCGAAGCGATTCGATGGTGGTTTCGATCTATACTGGGGAGTCTTCGCATGACACACAGTTTGGACTATTTGCATTTTTATTTGTTTTGAAAAATAAATTAATTAGGTGGGTCAAATTTATAGGTGGGTCATCCATTGACTAAATGACCTTATGGATAAGCTGCGCCTGGGGATAAAAAAAATGAGTGAACGGCATTTTTTCTGTGCCGGCTTTTTAAAGCTCTATTTCATCAAAATTACAAATTAACGAACGAAATTCCAATTTTTGCAAGGTTTGACGATTTTTGACGATCATTCTCACAATTTCCAATAAGCCTCGACTAAAAATACTGCCTTTTCTTTCTCTAAGGCAGCTTTTATTTGCTCCCTCGGACGTAGGTATCTCTTGGCCGCGCCACTGGTGGATTCTTCGAACATTCGAAAACTTTATGTATGTAGGTGTATCCCTATTTAGCGGCTTCGTTTGTTTTTATTGTGAACAACTCTGAACTCCTAAACAAAGTTTTCCATCTAATTTGAGTAAGTTTCACGGCAACTGTTACGCGAATTTAACGGACTTAAGTACGGCCAAAGTGTTTCCTGAATAGCATATAAAATAAAAATAAAGGGTTGAACGAAGTAGGTAAAGGAAGAAGAGGTGTTTTACTTAATTATCTGGAAATAAAATATGGTTTTCGAGTTTAATGGGAAGAAACACATTTTAAACAAATTTGTAACCTGAATAATTATATTTCGAAAAAACATTAAATTAATTCTAATTCTTGCTCTATAGTCTTATTTCAGAAAGGTATATAAATGGGAAATTCCGTCCAGTTTGGCTTAATTTTGATGTCGGCCATAGACGCAGGTAAATTTTGTGCATTAAATTATGTATGATAACTAACCAAAGAAAAAAAAAAGAAAATAATTTGATAAAGAAGGAACTATTAGCTATAGCAAATGTACACAAACATCGTTTTATGGAATATGCGGTGGAATATATAGCTGAAAAACATAGTGTAACTGTGCTGCGCACACCGCCATATCATTTCGAACTAAATCCTATAGAACTTATATGGGCGCAAGTAAAAGGATTTGTAGCAACACACAACACGACATTCAAAATAAAAGACGTTACACTATTATTTGTTCAAGCCATTAAGGAAGTGACACTAAAGAACTGGCGAAAAGCAGTCCATCATGTCATTTAAGAAAAGGAGAAAATGTGGGATTTTGACCACCTGATTGATCGGACCGTCGACCTGTTAATTATAACATCAAGAGAAGATAACAGTTCCTCAGAATATGATTTTTTATAATTTAATTTCTGTATAGTATTTTTTGTATTTTGTATTTTTTTTATAATGTTTAATAAAAAATAAGTGTACCTAATACTTTGTACATAATTCACGCCTTTGTCACACCATTTTCAGTGTTTGTGGATAAATTGACCCAAATCCTGGTGGTATAACCTGCACTTGACGAAAAGAAAGAATTTTGCAATGAAATCAATGCCAAATTATGAAAGTGGCTTAAATATTCGTTGGATCACTCTGTAGTCTCTTTGCATACCTAATGAGCTTTTATTACTCTACACCTTTTTGAAATACACTATAGCTTATTATTTAAACGCTTGCTCCCTTATACCTTGTTGTTTACAGTGCCCGCGGAAAAGACTGCACCATACGGAAACCATTTTGATTCGTGAAATTTAAAAAATAGCTTTCTAGTTTGTTTTGGCTTAATTGGAAACCAAAACATAGACCATCCAAAATATTGGATAAAAACCGAATACATTATGATAAATTAAAATAGTTTCTATTTTTTCTCTATTGTTAACATTTTTAAGCAATTCAATAAAGAAATTACACAAAACTGGCATGTATTCAATTATTTATATCGTAGAAAGCCTAAAACTGTTAATTGTTATCCAAGCCTACACACAAAAAAACTAGGATCAAATCTGACTATACTATTAGAATCGGGCCAGTAAAATCAGAACAAATCTACTTAGGAAAGCTATTAACATTAATCTCTAATTTATCTAAGTATAATTTTAATTTTACACTTTAATCTTAACACAAAAATAACTATATTCGATTAGACTACAGTCTGACACCAAAATAACACTAACCCAAAATATACGACATAACAAAAATTAAAGTTACTTTGTTGACGCCAACAGTAAGTTCATTTCGAATTAAACTTCGTGTGGGTTAAATAGGGAGTATATGAAGGATTGAATTGACTATTTTATATTCAACTGGAGTATAGATTTTTTTGTGTGTACTCGTAAAATTAATAAAGTTTACGAATAAGCATAAAATTTTATGACTTTTGGAAATTTTTAGGAAACCTTAGTGAAAAAAGGAATTTTAGGTTAATAGCTTAAAACAAGTGATATTTTTTAGCTTTTTCGCTCATTATAACTGAGGAATATTAGTGTACGGAAATGTGAAATAGTTCAAGAATGTCCTCCAGTTTCCTCAAGATCTTTTATTATTTAAAAATATACTTTATTTTCATTAAGCAAATAAATGTTTTTTTTACATAATTTTTTTGGTTTTTATCCAAAATTCGGGAGAAATGTACACCAGAAACATATATATTGGGCCAATTATGAAAAATAAAATTAATTTAGCATTATTCTTTGGATTTAGAAAGCCCATATAAATGCAAATAATTTTTTCTTATGATATTTGGACAAATAAAGTTATTTTCCGAGAATGAAAATTTTAAATAACATTTACGGCAAAAATCAAACCAGGTAAATCTGCTAATGTAATTTTTTACATGTTACAGCGCTTTTATTGCAAATTTTGGAGAAACACGACTTGCCTATTCCCATCTCACTTTAAATTTTTAAATCAAATATTTTAACTTCTTGTTTAACTATTCTACATTTAAACATTGCTGTAGTTAAAAATATGGGTTGCAATTTATAAATATTTAAAATGGTGTCGTATCTGTTATTTTTGACATGTGACAAATTTGACAATAGCATAGTTAACTCGGCTATAAAAAATTACGTATCCCTAAAAAAATTGGTTTCTAACCTCAAAGCTTCTATTAATTGGATGAGAACAAAATCACCAACTTTGAAGCCTCGTAACTCCAGACAGGCTGAAAATATTGACAACTATATATTTTTAATGTTGGCGCAAAAAATAAAATGCAGCAGGTTTACTATAAATTTGGTTGCTATTTAAAAAAATGTAATATGGCGCCTTATCTATCAAATTTGTAAACATATATTTTTTTGAGATCAAATTTGGCTTCTGCGCGAAAAACTATGAGGGAATACGTAATTGTTTTTTTATTGTGGTCGATAGGAAAGACGCCAACCGGGTGAGACACTTAAAATAATGTCCCTGTACAATCCTTTCTCGCCAAGATGTCTTATAAAGGTCCTGTAGCCTGTTATGCGCGAAAAACACTTACTATCTCGGAAATGATAAGTTTTAGGTCTAGGAATTATAATGGCATTTTTAATTTAATTTGATTTCTTCTCCCGCTTCTTGTGCCTTCTGTGGAGTAAAAAAATTAACATTGTCAGTCTTTGTGCAAACTTTTGTTTTAACTTTTTAAAATGTTATTTAAGTAAAACAGCCATCCTACATATTTTGTCAAATTGTAAATTCATTTACACAGGAACACAGGAACACAGGTACTTTAAATAGACTTATCGTATGCCAAATTTAGATTAAATCAGTTCGTCTATTTTCAATTTATTCTGCAGATGGATAGACGCACGGATAAAATATTTTAGGCTTTCCGTTTTTTACGATACCCCAAAGAATGAGCAATAAAGGCAACAATATTATTTTCATTCGGGTTATAAGTGAAAATTCTTTTCCCTAGTCACTCTGATATAAACATCATTTAAATCTTACATTTTGACAATAAATATACAGGGTGTTCCTTAATTACGTGCTAATATTTTAGGGTGTGATTTCTCAAGTCATTTTATGAAGAAAAGTTCATATAAACATATGTCCTAAACGGCTTACTACAGGGTGTTAAATTTTTTTAATGCGTTTTTTGTAATATCTCCGAAAGTACTTTAGATAATATTTTCAATTTTGGCATGTGCTAATAGGACATAAAACCACATGTTTTAGTTATAAAAGATATTGTTTTTCCCACCAGTGCAAGTGGCGTCTCTGCAAACATGTTCTCTGATATTTTTCCATGTGGATATTATTTCTGATTAGTCTAGTCAATTCTTCATAAAAATGGGCTCTTGCGTTTTTCTCCTCAGTTTTTTAAATATAATTACTAAAAAAATTTCCTATTTTATTTTCAGTAAATTTAGTTATTTAGAAAAACTGCATATTTATTTTTATTTTTTCGAAAATGTAAGACATCTCACACGACGCACTAAAGTTTTAACTATTTCATTTAATTTTAAATCATGCTCTAAAAATGATAAAATGTTGAAACATGAACGTCACAACTCGCAAATACAATCAAATTATTTGTAAAATTTTGCGTAAAATAATTTAAGGGTCTGCGAACGTGTTTGATATGTTTGTCAAATAAAAAATATGTTTGAAGTGTTCGAGATAAATTTTGAATGACGACGTATTTGACAAACAAGTTTGAACGTGTACGAGTCTGCTTATCAAACAATCAAACAAACATCAGTCGTGTATTGCATGTCATGGGGGCCACTACGGCTTCTGACACTTTAAGTGAAAAAGAAAAAATAAAAAAAATAAAGAAAGCTAATTGAAATTTGACACATTTTGTTTGAACGTTTATGGTGATGTTTGCAAATCATTTGAAAGGAAACAAAAAAATTTGCCAAATAATTAACTGAAACAAGAACTTAGGTAGGTCTGTTATTAATTAAAGATTTCTGTCAATTGGCATTATATTCATTTTGACAACCTTTATCATTTCAAAGAACTTTACATGTTAAAAGTGATTTGAAAGCAAAAGAAGGAACGCTCATTTTGAAGCCTATTTAAATCCAAACAGAATTAAAAATATAGGATTTATTCAACAACATGACTCGAATCAATAATTACGTCAGAAGCTGTGACGTCCATCCAGCCAGTAATTGTACGGACTTTAATAATCAACTGTTCAATTTTGCTGACATATGGCATAGTTGTAATCAGAGCTGTGAAAGTTACTTCAGAAAAGTAACTAGTTACTTTTTCGATACTTTTGCACAAATGTATCTAGATTCTAGATACTTATAAAAAATAGTTACTTTTACCTAAAAGTAACTTAGTTCTTAGTTAGTTAGTTAAAGTAACTAGTTATAGTAACTAAGATACTTTTACAGTAACTAGTTACATTGATTGTAACTACGATAATTTAAAAGTACCTAAGATACTTTTAAAGTAACTAGTTACATTGATTTTAACTACGATACTCTAAAAGTAACTAAGATACTTTTGAGTAACTAGTTATTTTAATTGTAACTTCGAAACTCTAAAAGTAACTAAGATGCTTTTGAACTAGATACCATAAATTTACTAGGTAGTGATAACGTAAATGAAAAGTTTATAACGAATACGAATTTATTATACTTACAAACTTAATACATTTCTAATAAAAGTATAAAGGAAAGATAAGTAACAAAAAACCTATTAAATAAATATAAGTAACAGAACTAAATAAATATAAATACAAATATACTTTTATAAAGAACCAAACAAATTCAGAACGTTTTTAAAATGCCCCGTTGGCTTTTAAAAGTACCAACCTTTCAAAATTCTTATCTAAGAGGACATGTTTTTCCCTATCATTGATTTCCTTAGCAAACACAAAAATTACCTTCTACATGCACCTACGATCTACATACTTTCCCACTCTTACTTACTAATCTTGATAGTCTGATTAACGGCCGCCGATCGTCCCTTGGTCATCATCTGATGGACGGCACGTGAGCATTATTGGTATCATAGAGGAACTTTAAAAGTAATTTAGTTACTTTAATAGCATCTTAGTTACTTTTAAAGTATTTAGTTACTTTTTAAGTGTATAGTTACTTCTAAAAAGTAACTAGATACAAGTTACTTTTCAAAAGTAACAGTTACTTTTACTAAGTATCTAGTTACTTAAGTTACTCACAGCTCTGGTTGTAATCTTAATGAATTTATTAAGATTATGATAAATAGTTTTACCAACATAAAATAAACTAACGTTTCTCACCAGTTTGTTTATGGTCAGAATCCGTCCCTGCAATGTACGGTGGAAATCCTATCTCTACTTACGAGTATAAAGTTTCGTCGCTAGACTATTTAGAATGCACGAAAACATCAAAGCAATATATTTGCCATTTCAGACTTCAGTGATAAAGTAGTGAACAAATTCAATAACTATCTTTACGAAGTTGAGGGCGAATCTCTACAGAGAGACCTAAATTGAATAGGGTTTCTGAAAAATTGATTAAAAAATAAATTGTTGCGACACTTGGGCTGTAACGGCGCTTGGATAGTTTAGTATTTTGGACCGACATTTTATACGAGGCGAACTAAGTAGTTATTTGTTGTGAGATATATTGTTTTTTACAGTATGCATTTTTAAATAGACGTTTTAGTTATCGGTTTATAAAAACACACGATACACATGCAACGGTAAGCCGAATATTAAGCCAAAATTTAAACACAATAATTACGTGACACCCGTAGTTGAGCATGTTGTTACTTTTTTCTTGTTATTTATTATTCGAATTAAAGCAATTATCCCAAATCGTATGCATACACCAATTTTTATCAAATTTATTGGTTTCTTGCGATGTAAGTACATTTCCAACACTATTTTCTGACATTTTCCATGGGGCCCTAACCCCAATCAACCTTAATACTTAAAAAAAAAAAATTAAAATAAGTTTTATATTGTCATTTCTTGCCTTTCTTTCGAATTAGGCTGTTTACCACTTCGTTAGCTGTCAAGGCCATTCCCGAGGGAACCTACAGCTTAACGTGGGTTCCGAACCACGATCCTCAGTCATGCAATACTCCCCCTCCCCTCTCCCTCCTTATCAAAACATCTACAATAGCTTAAATAATGAACACTTGCACTGGGTTTCTTAATTTCATAAATGAAATCACATGGAAATATCAGCATATCATCGAATTTTAAAAGATATCTAAAAAAAGTAGTAAAGAACAGGAGAACTAAAAGTTTTGTTATGACGTGACGACCGTCATTTTATGATTTTACGTATAAAATTATTACTAAAAAGTATTATTATATTCCAACGAATATAACCCTTTAAGAGACATATCCGGCAAGGTTTAATATTTTTAACCTTCATTTAACTGAAACGTATTGCATTTTTTAACTATAAACGTTTATAATTTATGTGTCTTTTTTATTAATAGTACGTACCGGATGACCAAATAAGAATGGATACCTGCCATATCTCAGGAACGGTTGGTCACAACTTTTTGAACTTAAAAACTTGGCATCCTCATTCGGGTATTAGTCCACTATAACATTTTTAAAGAAAAAAAACATCATTGACTTAAACACATTCTAAGCATGGTAAAGGCAACGAACCACTTGTTCGTTAATAAAAAGAAGCATTTACACGCAAACCAAAGCATCTTTCTTTTAAATAAAACAATAACAAAAATTCATAGAATTATTTTTTGGAATATACGGTACAACTTTGCTTTAATATATTTTGATCTAACTCACAAAATAAACAAGGGGAGAAGGGATAACTTGTATTGACAGAAAACTCCGGTTTGCCTTAAACAAATTTAACAAACTTAGTCTCCTTTGATTGATTGATCTAATAGTAATATTTCAAATTTTGCAAGACTATTTTTTGTTATATCCGTCGCCGCTAGAGGGCGCCATTTGCGCAATCCCCAGTTTTTTTTTCCATTATTTGAAAATTGTTTAAATGGGACCATAGGCGCCGGAACTTCAGAATTGCTCTGGGGGCTTGGAGCCCGGATCTCAACGAATAAAAAAAATTCCTTTATTAAATATACACCTAATATAATGTAATAGTTAATAAATTTTAAATATAATAAGGCTCCCTCCACAGTAACTTTAAAAAAAAGGTCATCCGTCCAAATTTTGGGGCCCCCCTCCACAGTAACTTCTAAAAAAAAAGGTCATCGATTCAAATAGTGGGCCCCAAGACGCGCGGGGCCATTCCTCCATTCAAAGTGACTTCTAAAAAAAATTTACCGGGCCTGTACGGAAAGACGGCTCTGGCCAGTTAGTTCCGAATGATCCAATGTTTTTGTGTACATTTGTGAATTATGTAGCTTAATTACCTCTTTGGTATTAAAAAATTTTCAACAGGAGATTTGAGGGTGAAAACAGTAGAACAGTAGTTTAAGAGTGAAAACAGTAGATCTTCTGTTAAAACAGCGGATCTGGTAACACTGGCTCCAACTTGACCGCGCCGATGCTTGACTTCGCTGACTAGGCCGTGATGTCAGATCTACATGATGCGCAGATCTGACATCACGGCTGCCAACGTGTAGAAAATATAGATCGAGCGGATAATTAAAAAGCCGTGTTTTTGAAAAAAATATTTTTAAAATATTGCATTTTTGTATTGTATTTTAGACGACTTTGTCTTATTTGCTACAAAATCCGAAAAATCACTAAAACTGGGGTATTTCACGAAAGTTTTCACTAAATCACTTTGGATTGGTTTCGAAATCATTAAATCCAGTGAAATTTCGCCAGACCTGGCAACCTTGAGACTTTGAGACCTTCCAAATTCTCTACGTGCTCTAAGCATAGTGGCAGACCAGGGTTGCCAAATCTAGCATAATTTAATTTTCAAAGCCAAAATAATTTTTTCCTAAATATGATAACCTGCTAAATTAAAAAAGGAAACGACAACTGTAGATAAATTTTATAGAAAAAAATTAAATTATCAAATCTCAAGTAACGCACGTTCGCAAACGAATTGCTATTAGTATCATTATTATGTAAACGTACTGTGAGGGTTAGGCTGTGGGGGCTACGCCCCGAAAGAAATATGGCTCTGGGGGCCCAAACCCCCACGGAATCGGCGCCTATGAATGGGACCATATAATCATTTATCTGGATAAAAAATAGATTAAACATGAAGAAAAATGACGAAAACTGTCGATATCTTAATTATTTAAGCCGGAGTTGTTTTAATCTTTATTCCCAACCAACTATAAAGTTCATTAAATGAAATTATAAACTAACTTACATAACATAAAGTATTTTTAACAAATAATAGGTTTAAAAATTAATAATATGTATATCAAAAAAGATATAAAAAGAAATTTGATTTTCCAGAAAAAACTTTTTATAACGTTTCTTAAATTTTTCTAATCTTTTAATGTCCGTAATATTTTTAGGAAATTATTGTATACTATTCCATTATATAAAATTAATCGTTTTCCAAAATTAGTCTTTACCGAAGAAGTAACGAGTTCTTGATTTTTACGTGTATTATGTTTATGAATGAATTAATATGTGTCAGTGTAATATTTGAAAATTTTGCTTCAATGTTGATGTTTCAAAAAAAATGAAATTGGCTTCACGGAACCGATATTTTCATAAAATAAATATCGTTGTTTTAAAAACACATACATGATTTAAAAAGGTGTAAAGATCAATCAATCAATAGTGGAAATGATAACTAGTAATAATTAAACAAGTACTTTTTACAAAGTACGCTTTAAAACAAAAAACTATCCCTGAGGAAAACAAGTGAACCCTTTGCTCATTGAATTAGTTGTTTGAGATTGTATACATTTATGGCTTACAAAATCTTGTTCTACGCATAAATGCTAATTCTAAATGATATGCTGAAAGTTGAATATTTCCAAAATGCAACAAATGTTGACAGAGCCTATAGAATATGGTTTCTTGGAAGAATTTTAGTTATCTTCATTTTTAATCAATTTTTTTATCTTAATATATATTCATATAAAGTTTCATTTAAAATTTTTGAAAAAAAAAAAATGGAAAAATCTGGTCTTCTAACGGCGACGGATACAACAAAAAATAGTCTTACAAAACAGATAAGAATTAAGCTCTTTAAAACGAGACCAAGTTTGTTAAATTTGGTTAAGGCAATCCGAAATTATAAGTATTTCTTTGAAAAGAGGTTCCTCCTTCTCCCCTCGGTTTAATTTACGAGTTAAATCAAAATGAATTATAAATTAAAAGTTATACCGTATATTTAAAAGAATAAAATAGTTAATATTTGCTATAACTTTATTTGGCATATTATAGATAAGAATTCTATAATATGCTTAGTCATAAGTTCAACTCCCTCTAGTGGTAAATTTAGGAATTTAAAAATAATTTCCAGCCATTTTTCTTGGTCGATTTTATAATATTTCTTTTATTTCAAAACGTCGTGACAGACGGTTTCTGAGACATGTCCATTCTTATTTGGCGACCCGGTACTTTTCAAAGAGTACAATTTTTTTATTCACCGTATTTGAAAATCATTACTCAGTTCTGCAATAAATCTGATCATTAAAATGATTTATTTGAACACTCGTACATGCTTGGTATAATTTGATCTAAACAAATATTCCTTAAGTTTGCTAAATCCGATCTATCCTTTCTAGTTTGAAAGTTTTAATGTGAGCAAACATCAATCACTTCGCGGTTTGCGAGCATCCCGGGAATACAAGGGTAACAAACTTCATTTTCTTTTAAGAGTAGATACTCTGGAAGTTCGTAGACTTCCACTTAGACGCCCCGTTTATTTTTATTGGGAGCAATTTCTGGCTTCGAAAGTTACTTTTATTGCAAACCACTAATTCCCGTAAAGAACGTACGGATACTGCCGCTTGTAAATACATTTAGACCTAAAAGGTGGATTATAATACAGGATGCTACAAATTCGTGGGCGTACAAAGGGGTCTCGAAGAGATATGAAGATAGTTTAATTGAGGCAAAGTTGCTTATTTTGGGGCTTAATAATTTTGGTGAATGAAAATTGTAAATGTTGAAGACAATGATGTTTGTTGAATGATAGAAGAGTTTTGAACTTGCAATGTCTTTATTTGTTTTTAAAGCTTAACGGTTCAACTGGTAAATATCAAATCAAATCAAATATAGCTTTATTATCACAAGAACAGCTTCTCATTGACAAAGCAACTAAAAATTATTAATTAGACAAAATACCATTTTAAGAACCAAACATGATTATAGTTAAAACAAATTAATCAAAAATTTTACATAAACTAAGGGGCAAATGATTAAACAATTTTTGTTGTTATAATAAAGAGAGTTTTTTGTTAAAGCAGAAGAGGGAATCGGCAATGTTACGTGTATTTTTCTGTTTTAAGAATATACAGAGAAACCCAAGTCATCCAGTGGCGGCTCGTGAGGTGAAGTAGGTGAAGGGGCCCTTTACCAAAAAAAAATAAGTAAAATGAGGAGGAAATGTTTTCGACAATATTAAATATTAACGAACCAATATAACTACCATTTTAGCCCTTAAAAATAATTATGTTTGAATTATTAATATTAATTTAATCCGAATATAGCTATGCATAATAGGGCCACGGTTAACTCCGATGGACATTAATTATAAACACTCGTGCATTTTGGCACGCCCCAGTCGACCACCGTGTTCTCTACTCAACACCATTGAAAGGCAAGCAGAGCCATCCAGTCAAGCGGTTTTGTTTTCTCGGCGCCATGGTTACGTGTCTTCATTGGCGTTCGAAACGCGAGACGTCACGCAGCGGCATGAATAAATTTGCATTTTAAAGAAGTGCAATTTGAAAATAGATCAGTCGTATACCATTGTTTTATCATAGGTTCGGGACGTTCGGGTATTTATTTTTGGGGCTTCGCGTAACTTACGGTTGTAGATATCGTTTTACTGTTATTTACTGTGAGATTAAAAAGTTTTGTTTTTGGTTTTTAGTTAATTCAATAGTGTGGAAGTACCTACTTGGTTCAATTGTTATTGTGTGTTTTAAAAATGAACCCAATTAATGACATAGTTTGTAATTTGTGGGAAACTCTATTCAGTCGTTGGACAGATGAGGATAAGAGAGACGTTTTGTTACACGGGCGACCTACTAGAATCTTAAACATAGATTTTAAGTTCCTGGTTTTCAGAATATAATTGGGTATGTAGTAGTGTCGCCTTATAAAAATTGTTTTGTTGGTCGTGTTTACTCTTTTCGAATAAATACTGCGTTTGGAATAGGGACTGATTTACAGATTTTTTAAATATCACTCGATCGTTGCGTAAACACGGGGATTCTGGAGAACACCTAAAATGTCAGTTAATGTTAAGAAATTTTGAACAAAATCAAAATACTATTGTCGATGCTTTAAAAGAAAACGCTAGACGTCAACCGAAGAATCGATCTGATTCTGATTTACAAAAACTTGCTATGTAAGTACGTAATTAAAATATAAATTAGTCAATGTTTGTTTAAGTACTCGCGCTATACCTAGCTCTTCACCATTTTTTAAGACCGCGAGCCGCCACTGAAGTCATCTCCAGTTATTTTACTAGAATCTTATAGTTTCCATAACAAGAAAAGTAAGTTAAAATAGCCTCAAGAGGAAATTTAATAACGGACACTACATTTTATTGCTAGGCCGATTCCGACATTAGTAGTAACAAGATTTATTTAGCACATGGCTACTAATACATTTAAAAAATTTTTTTTTTAAATACAATTTTAAATGACCTTTTGAAACATTCTTATTTATCTTGTTGTGTTAATAAATATGTTTAAAGCCTGTTTGAATAATTTTAAGCTTTTTTGTGTTTTAATTGACTTATTTAAATTATTAAATTCCGTAAGTCCTTTATAAAATTCCGATTTATAAGCTACGTTTTTTGAAAAGTATTAAGAAAAAAATTATTCTTATTTCGCGTTAAATAACTATGATGATCACAATTCAGAACAGTAAACTCTTTTAAATCTGAAGGTAACATACCATTTTAAACTTTGTAAATAAATATCAAAATCAAATATAATATTAAATTTTTTACATTTAACCATTCTAATTTTTTTAACATTATATTAATTTTCGAATATCTATCCATATTAAGTAAAATTCGCATCGCTTTATTTTGTAAAATTTGTAATCTGTTTATTGTACCTTCATCAGCGTTAAACAAAATTGTAGAACAAAAAAAAATATAACAAAATTAAAGTATTACAAACAATTTTTATCGAACAAAATTTTAAATTAAAAGTAGTGTCCTTTGTCATTAGCAAACTAACTGTTTGTTAGTTCAAAGAGTATGTTTGTTGCCAATACTAATTTGTTTACAAAATGCATAAAAAATAATTTTCGAACCACCCGATAGTTTCTTAATTACTAGTGTCTGTTTGAAGGTTGGAGACAATGATGTTTCTTGAACGATAGAAGAGTTTTGGACTTGCATTGTCTTTATTTGTTTTACATCACAACGTTTCAACTGGTAAGTATCTCCAGTCGTCTTCAGGTGAATACTAAATAAGTAAAGTAACTACAGCTCTATTTATATTAGCTAGATGCACTGGAGCATGACCGAGATGGGTGCAATCCTGCGTTTAGTGAGTGAGCGGTATTTTAAGTTTACATTTACTTAACAAAGGTTTCCAGATATTTCTTATATCTAATGATGGCTTACTAAAACAATCTGGGTTTTGGTATATGGTAGCAGCTTCCCTGAACTTCCTTTTTTTCCAATGTGGTTCTTTATGCAGGCTTTGAGCTTCTGTCCACTTGATGTGATGACCGTGTGTCCAGGCATGGTCAGCTGTACCTGATTTTCCGGTTTCTCCTTTAAGCTTGTTGTTTCTGTGTTCCTTGACCCTAGTTTCAAGTGGTCTTAGAGTCTCACCAATGTAAGATCGGCCACATTCGCAGGGGATCTGGTAGACACAGTTTTTCCTGTCTTTTTGACTTGTTGGTTTTGTCTTCGTCAGGTGGCTTCGTAAAGTGTCTTTCGAGCTGAATACCGTATTGATATTATATCGTTGTCCTGATCTAATTCTCTCAGATACTCCTTTGACATACGGAATGTTGAGTGTTGATTGAAACTCTTGCTTCTTTTGTGTATTTGGCCGATTCTTGCGATTTTCCAATAGTTTATCAACTAAATGCACGGGGTAGCCATTTTTGTTGAGGTCCGTTTTGATGTAGTTAGTTTCTTCTTTGAGGGCTTCATTGGATATGATGTCCATATCGCACGAGTAAGTAAATTGAGCACGGCGCCGTAGGCCGAGGGCAATACGGACAATCCACTCGAGTTGAACAGTATATTTTTTCTATAACTTTATGCTAAAAAATGTAAAAAAAAAGTTTGTAGGTTGCCAGGCTCGAACTCACGACCCTTGGTTTGATAGTCTAACGCTCTAACGTCTGGACTATCGAAGCCTTTAGTTAATTATCGGAACACCAACTGATAAATGATGCTACATGAAATTAATTTTCTATGCACATTCATCAGCTTGCATTATTGATAAATCTATTATAAATGCGTCTAGATTTTATTATATTGAACAAATTAATAACAAATTGTACCATATGCATTTAAATTATATAATTTAATGCCTTGAAAGAGAAGGCGGAGCCTCAGTAAAAATAATATACTGTGATTGGTCAGTACTTTTATAAACAACAAAGGCTTCTCTGTAATTGACTACTGTAATTGGTCAGTTTCATTACCTACCTAGGATGGATATGATATATTCCCGCACAGTTAACTGGAATAGCCTACTTTACTCGCCACTTAAGTGTAAAGGAAACAGCAAATTTCCATGTGGGAGTAGAAAAAATAAATTTAAATTACGCGCTAAATAAACTCCTCCCTCAGGCTTGACGTTAACCACTTTTAATTGGCCGGTTTAAGTTCCATAACATAATCGTGGCCTGGATGTAATCTTGCCTACCAAGAAGTGAACACTTTACTATTGACAGGCTGTAACCACTTGCAGATCGGTTTAGAACTCTTTCGTTCTCGTCTGTACAGGATAAATTAGCTTAAGCGAGCAACAAATTTTTTAGAGTGATTGTATCTAAAAGCGACTGGAGATACTGACCAGTTAAAACATTGTGATTAAAAAACAAACTTTTCACTCACTCAAGAAACATCATTGTGCATTGTGGCCAACCATTAAATTAATAATTAATTATATGTAATAAATACAATTTTGAAAATTATATCATAATTGAATAACCAAATAACCATTGGTGACATTAACATACCACAAAAAGGTAGGACTTATTAGCAATTAATCAGTTTTCCAATGTGATCCTAAGAAAATGTTACGGTTCCAAATGTGCGTGAACGTAAATGGTTTGAAGTTACAGTACGGGCATCATACTTTTCATTTTATCTCTGAATTGTTTTTAATTTACGAACAAAATCCGAACTATAAATGTGTTAGTATTTTTAACGTTTTTCCTAAAAGATTGTTCATATATCCATTTTAGAAAATAAAGTTTCAGATAAAATTCAACGACATGAAAAGTTAACTCATACTTTTCAAAAACAAAAAATTTGAAAGAAAATACGGGAAAAACTTTTTTTATATCCTTGGGGAAAACAAACAGTTCCCCTAAAATAAAATCCGCTTTAACAAGTTTACAAAACTGCTGTGGTCTTTGTTTAAAAATACCAATAGCAAAAAAAGAATAAGGTTTTATTATAGTATTTTAAATAAGTGTCTACCTATTTTAATTTATAAAAGTAGATATTAACGTCCGTAATACTGTGTGTACTGTCTTTTACATTTTTGAAGCGCTGCGTACTTTAATGCAATATATAGTACACGCAGTCCGATAGCCAGATAGTCCGGAAACTAAAATGCAGTACCCCAAAATGTATTTTCTTTAATTTGTTATTTTATTGCCGTATTCAATATCTACTATAATCAATGAACTCAAAATGTCCAATCTGTACATATTTGGATAGGTCCAAAGTCAAAATGCATTATGAGGTATATCGGAATTAATTTAAAACTCGATTTGTAGGTCTGAAAAATAGGTGGTAAGGTCGCCATCTTGGAAAAGGGGCACGAAATGGGTGCAAACAAAAAGAATATCAATTTTTCCTTGTCATGTGTATTTAAATAGTAGTTTGAACAACAAAAGTGCACATAATATCCATATCATACGAGCAAGTAAATTGAGCACCACGTTGTAGGCGGAGTGTTCAAACTTCCGAATGCAATATGGACAATCCTCTCGAGTTGTACAGTATATTTTTTCTACGACTCAACTTCCGAACTTTATACTAAAAATTTTAAAAAAATATTTAAATAACTTGTTTTTTTAGTTGGCCGTGAACTTGTGAGAAAGATAATAAAAAACAATTTAAGAAATATACATTGCGTTGGCAAATCCATGGACCAAATTACACTGTAACATATTCATCGATTTGGGCCATTTCTTATATTTACACAAAATCCCTTTGAATATATTTATCTTTCTAACATTCGACCTTTTGCAGAATAACAGAAAAAAAGCGATATATTTATTAATAAAAATGAACAATTTCTTTTTCTCTACCATTAAGCTAGTTTGATTAAATTGTTCTGCTGAAGTTCACAGAAGAAAAAAGGGTTTGTTCGGTTTTTTTTTTCTGCTTACCTAAGAATTATAATTTTGAAAGTACAACAATATAGCTGTAGAATTCTAAACTTTTAACGTTCGCGCTATGGTAAAGTTTTTCGAAATAATCAAAAACAACTAAAGATAGTGCAAGTCCAAAACTCTTTTATCATTCATTAAAAAATATTACAAAATAACGTTTTGTGTCAATTAATACCAAAATATATGTTATCTACAAATAAAAGTAAATAAGATATTTACTCCACAACAATAAATTTTCACATTAATTGTTTAGAAGAATAATTAAATTATGTTAACATACAATATTTACCTTGTCATCGCACGATATTGAAAAACTATTTTTTTTCCTATAAAGCGACAAGAAAACAGCTGACGTCATCGGACAGACCCCATATCAGTCAGGCTTGAAAATATTCTATTTTTCTCACTGAAACCGGATACATAAAGCTGAAATATAGGATGGATATAAGGCAATAAGAAAGTTTCAAAAGAAGATATGGGGCAAAAACGATGATACAATGAAAATAACAAAAAGTTCTCAACTTTTTGTCGCATATTTCATCAAATTACCTCAATAAGTTGTTTATGTGGCACCTCAAATCAGTTAAATATGTTCCCTATATTTCATTTTTTTGAAAGAATTACATATCAAAATTATGTTCATTTAGTCCTTTACAGAAAACCGTCTTATATGCTAGAGGCTAGAGGACGTTGGTATAAATATACGCAGTGTGTACTATACAAGTAGCTTATGGTCGTTAGAGTTGGTGTGCACAGTAGACCTATGGTGTTTAAACTTGTAAGTTGATAGACGTGTGGTGACCGAAGGAGAGAAGCGTAGTATGCCTATGGTGGGTGAGGTAGAACTAAGAACTAACACCGAAAGTGGTCACAGTGGAAATATGTAGAATACCGATGCGATCTTGACATGATTAAAGTTAGTGTGTGTAAAACACACAAAGAGAATTTTATCTGTACTTTTGCATTACATGCGTGCCTAATACGTCATTACTCGAGGTTAAATATCGCTACGGTCAAAATAAATCATGAAAAGTGCAATGACGTAGGTGTTTACTGAAATATTTTTGCGATTGATAGCGTTACCCTCGAAATCTGCGTGACGTCATAAAAAATCAGCAATGGAACTGAGACGTTACTTACAAATAAAATATTATTTAAAGTTATGTAGAAGCTTTTTAAAGTTTTCTTTTCTCCGTAGCCTACGTCATTGTACTTTACTTGATTGATTTTTACTCTACGTCTCTAGGGTGCATTTATATACCGGGGCTCTTTCATTAGTATGTGGATAAGTGCTACATTGTATATCTTTAAAATGTGAACTATTTAAGGTTTTTACAAATTATATCAAAAATCGGTGTTTTTTATTATAAGATTTATGCATGTGGTGTTTTCATGAATGGTTTGTGGTAGATAAAAGAATTATTATGCTCAAGAGTGTCTAACAACGACACAGATGCCGCTCCATGCAACATTTTGCTGGTGTACTTCACCAAATACTGGTTCAAGCTGGTTTTGATTTATGCACAGTACAGTGTTGCCGAAGATCTGTTACGTTTTTAAAGGATCTGTTACGCCTTTAAGCAATCTGTTACGTTTTCTTGAGCTGTGACTTTTTGGGTAGGAGGAGGAAGGACCTCTTCTTGTGGTTTGTTTGTCATCACTTTTGTTCGGGTTCGTCCTTTGCGTATGTTGTTGTAGGGAAGCTTTTTTTTTTAGTCACTTTGGACTAGAAGAAGAGATATTCTATAATGCTGTTATTATTTTCGTAAATGTGTTACGGTTTTAAGGCTAATCTGTTACGATTCAAAAAAATGTTGTCGCAACACTGGCACAGTATAAACCCTAAGTCCAAAGTTACTGTCAGTGATTCATCGCTTTTATATAGAGTGCAGCAGGTTGTACGAAGTTAAAGGAAACAATTCCAGAGAATTTTTGAAATTATACTAGAGCAAAATACCTTTTTAAATCTTATTGTAGTTTTTTGAGCTTTTTCAATAAATCTTTTAAATTATCTATATTGTAATAGGAAACATTTGTTGTGTACCTAAGAATTTACACACACAACCTTGTAGCATACCTATAGCCAGTTTTAAGAAAATATTTATAATGGTACTACAACATGTATAAATCATATAGAAAAACTGCGCGAATCCCCTTAAGAATCTATATTTGTAACTTTAAAATAATATTATTTCTTTCAGCCTTTGAAGTATAAGATTATTTTCTTTTTATTGGAATAATTTTTCTTAATGTATATTTTTAATAAATAAGTTTGATGAAATAATAATTAAATTACAAGTTATTCCGAGCTTATACGAGATTTGATATTACAAGTTATTCCGAGCTTATACGAGATTTGATTTGGCAATCATTTTTGCTAGCAAACTCAGGTTTAAAAGTCAGGTAGGTTTTTAGCTATTTAAAAATAGAATTTTTCACTCAGAAACTTATATAAAAATAAACACATCTTAAGACCACAATTAGGAAGAAGTTCTGCGTAACTCTTTGGTTTTTTTTCACTTTAACTATTGTAATTTCGTATACGGTCCCTGTTTGGATTATGCAATGCAAGACTAGACTGTCAAAGGTTTAGAACTTTTGTGTTTGCTTTATTTATGGACTGCATACAAGAATACATGTTAATTTAAGATATCTTAATTGCCAGAGCTAAAATGGTTTAAAATAGTAGCTCGACAAAGACCCTTTTTCTTGTTTTTTGTATCGTTTGCTGGTAAGTGGCGTACCCCAAAAAACCTATGTATGTAAAAAGCTTCATTTCCAGCATTCTACACAAAATCGTACTCATTACAACAATTTTGTACCGAGACACCGAGCTGCCCATTTTCAACGTATCTAATGTTTCTCATATACATTTTTTAAACAATTTTTTTAAAATTAATTTATTTGTTAATAACAATAAAATAATAGTAATATTTAAATATATTAGTTAAAGTAGTTAATTTTAATTGCCTTTTAGTATAGGTTAAAAACATGTCCACTAAAAGAGCAATTAAAATTATTAATAACAATAATCGAATTCAATAAAAAAATAAAAATTCAGTCTATATACCGGGTGTCCCGCTAAGGTCGGCTAGCGGCTATATCTCAGAAAGTATTGGTCAGAAATGTTTCGGACATTTTCTTTTATAGGTAAACTGGCAAAAAGAAAATACTGGAAATTATTTTTAAATTTGTACAATGGCCGCTAGAAGGCGTAACTGACGGGACAAAATACAAAATTCATGTTATTTTAAAAATAACCTCATTAAGGTACTGTTCTGATATCGGGAATGGAAAGCCTATCCGTTCTTGCCGCAGTTTTATCCTAAATTTTTGTATCTCCAATAATTAGGGTGGGGAAAGCTAGTAAATGAGTTGTTACTAAAAGTACTGCATATTTCACATCTTTTATGCAATTTTAATAAATTTGGGCTTGTTTGAAATATCATTTTATTCTTAAATAGAAAGTAATTTTGTTGCAGGTCTTTTTTTCGTATTTTGTTTTACAGTGGGCGCTATGTACTAATACAAGTTTTAGTTTTTCCTATTTTTCTTTAAACATATTAGTGGAACGGATACTTGAAAAGCATAAAAAATCTACATTTGGGCAAAAATCGCGGTTTGATATCTTTTTATTCGTTTTCGAGTTATTTCCAGATAACCTAATTTTTTCACCAAGGAATTAATGTTAGCCATTTTACATGATTTTTATGCCTAGGTATCTTGATTAAGAAGACCTTAAAATTGACTTAACCACGATAATAGTAAGCGCTCCTGAAAAGAAAATTTTAAAATAATAGCGTTTCCTTAAATAACTCATAGTAATCGTAGGTATTTCTACTAACTTATAAATTGCATTAGTTATTGTATTAAATTTAGAGAATGTACTTTAGGTGTAGGGACACATCTTTTGTGTAAATATTGATATTTCAGTTTTGATCGTTGGCGTTTTAATTAATTTTCAATTTAAATACATTTATAATTTTGAGCGAAAAAAAAAATGATACGGTATAAAAATTGTTTCATTAATGTCATTTAATTTTGTAATAAAAAACTCCCCTGACTTTTTATTATCTTGAACTGTTCTTCAGTAAAAAAATGAAGAACAACAATTATCTGCTTGTCTGTAAAATTAAAGCAGGGTATAAGAATTAATAACTAATTTAATCAATTAATTTAAATTAAAAGTTAATTAAAACGTCATTGGTTATAACCAAAAATGTAAGTTTTATCTGTGTTATATTTAAATATTTATGTAGGTTTGAAGTAAATATTTATCTATACTTATCGATTCAGTGGCGAGGCAAGGGGGGGGGGGGGGGGAGCAGGGGGCCCGGGCTCCCCCCTCGAAATCAAAATAAGAAAGAAGATATAGAATATAATTGTGCAACATAAAAAATCTTTGACGGCAACGCTATCAATAACGCGCCAAATAAAATAACAAATCATCCTCCCAGTAACTACAGCTTCAGTAGAAAGAAGTTTTTCCATTTTAAAAAGATTAACAACATATCTGAGAAACCATTTAGGCGAAGAGTGTACAACTAGTTTAGCTTAAATAAATATTTATCAAAAAATCCATATTATTGATAATAACCAATATATTTTGTCAAAACAGGACAACGAATTACGGTTTAGTTTTAGGCAAAAAATATGTAGTGCTTTTAGTTTATGGTTAATTTTGGGTTTTTCAATAAATAAAAAATTTACCTTATTTTTAATATTTTTTTGCTCAATTATGCTTAAGTATTTCATGAAGAAGTTTTTGTTTAACAAGCATATTATCTGTCTTATATTACCTATATTAGTGTATTTGTATAACTCTCTACAAGTTTCTTTAAATATATGAATTTTTTTATTTTGAATTTTTTTTTGATTGTCCAAAAAAAGGGTGTTTTGGGCGTGGCACTCAAAAAAATTTTTGCCTTCGGCGATTTGCCTGCGGTGCTGGTTCGTCGCTTTCCCTACCCTTTTGGGTCCCCCAGAACTAAAATTCTGGCTACGCCACTGCCCGGTATTATAAAAAGAAAGCATAAACGGACTTTTATTTTTATATGAACTTTTTATCTTAAAATTAGCATATTTATTTTTTTAAATATGAACATTAAATTATAAAAAACCCTGTATGTCGACTCGGTTCCCTTATATTTAAAAAGTTTTATTTTGAATAGATATACAAAGTTTTAAATTATTTCCACGCTTGTGGCGGAAATACACTATTTGACTAAATTTATCCATGTCACAACCATTGAAATCTGAGCGGGATCCTTTGATCCCGCCATTTAATCATCCGGCTATGTTAACAGCAATTTTATCCAAACCAAACAGTATTTGGGCCAGTCCGTCATTTCAAAAGCTGCAATTTCACAAGCGACCATTGTTTAAAAGCTGATGATGAAAAGTAACGTTTAATTTGGGAATAGATTAACCGAAAAACTTAAGGGTCCTTCGCTGGTGGGCATACTTTTCACTCTCGCCTTGCATTTACAATAACGTTTACCTAAAAATTACTAAAGCCTATCACCCCGCACAAAGCTTATGGGAAATGGCTTTCGGCTTATTTTTCTGAATTTTTAGTATTATCTAGATCTTGAAGTTCCATGGCCGTAATTCAATCCTATGACTAGTTTTTAAGTTATGACCTTTTAAAGTTGGCAACTTCTTACTTTGAGATGTTATGCATTGTCTGCAGGGGCGGTTCTATGGGGGGCCTGGGGGGGCCAGGACCCCCCAACATTTCTGAAAAAAACTATAAAATTCATGCCACTGATAACAAAATATTCCGGGTGCTTTATTCTTTACATAATTTGATACAATTTGAGCATGATCCTAAAAAATTTTGGGCTGTGGCGTTATTTGCTTGCGAAGGCTACCAAAAATTGTGGCTGCGCCCAGTGGCGTATATAAGGGGGGGAGCTGCCGGGCTGCATTTTCATCTCACGCATGGACTCTTAATTTAAATCTTTAAATATAGTATTCTTAACTTAGATTACAAAGGTCTTGTAGGAAACGTTTAGATTTTAAAGTCCTGTTTTATATAGAGATCGCATATCGTTTTAGTTATTGATTTTTGATGCAATTTTAAAGGAAAACGAGTAAAAAGAATAATATTTTATAGAATTTTTCTATTATATACGTTTTCCCTTTTTTAGAGCTATTTTAAATCGACAAAAATATAACCCAATGCAATAAAATATTTTTACAACAAAAACAATTAGGTATTTATTTCTTAAGAGAAAAATTAAGGTAAACATTTCAATTGAAACATTTTTTATGGAAGAAGTGTGATAATTTATAATAAAAAAAATAGTGCGGGATGAAATGAGAATGCTTTATTAGGAATATAAATATACGTCGCTTAAGAAGGAGTATTTCCAAATCTAAGCATTTGCACCAAAAATTGCTCTTAGATCTACGCTCCTACAATACATGATTTCTGAAAAATTACTTTTTTTTTAATCATGAAAAACCGAGCCCGGAAAACGCTGGTTAGAGTCATACACACGTCTTATGTTAAAATTTTGGATTGACACCAATATTCATATTTTTCACAATTATAAAAAATGTTTTTTTTTTAAATAAAGAGCCAGCTAGGAATATCAAAAAAAAAATTTAATCCAACCATGCAAAGGGGGAGAGGTAATAATTTAATTTTCGAAATTTGATAGGTGAATTTTAAACGAACTTTGGGCGTGGCCCCGAAAATTTTTCGCCTGCTGCGCTTTTCTGCCTTCTTCGCTAGGTACAATACCATGGAATCCCGACTATCCCTCTCTTCAGAAAAAAAAAATTCCTACTTACGCCCACCCAGCCCCCTCCCCCGGGCAAATTTTCTGGCTACGCCAATGTGGTTCCCCCCCAATATTTTGGGTCTTGAACCGCCCCTGATTATCTGTGCCAAACTGTACATGAAAAAAATGGGTATAGATTGACGTAGAATATATTGTCGGGTATTTTATTTTTCAAAAAAAAAATCACCTGAAAACGTAATAAACGACTTTTAATTGATTTATTTAATTATTATGCCAATCTGTGACAATTTTCTTTTACAATAATTATTTTTTAACACATTCTTATCTTAGATATATAGGGTGAAACAGTTGCAATGATTTACACAAGTGAAAACTTTTAAAAATAGAAAAATTAAAAAAATGTATTTTTTATAAAATGACAAAATATTATTGTCAAATTATAAAATATTTTTTTCGTAGCATACCTTGGCTCTGATACGATTATCGTAGTGTCATACCAATAGGTTTTTTTTTTCATAATTTATATATTGTTCAATGTTAAATATTATCAGTGTTTTAATTTTATGAATATATATTTTTTAATTTACTGTAAAATTCACATTGACTCTTTTTCTGAAAGCATTTGAAATGTCCTGATGTGTGGTAAAAAAAACTATTTTACGAACGGACAAAATGACCTACAGCGAAATAAAATAATATATACATAGCGTGAAGACTTTCAATGGCAATTTTTTTTTTAAATATTTGAGAAAACTAGCTTCACCTATACATATCAAAACAAAATATATTATTAAGAAAAACAATAATAATAATAATTAAACGAATTAATAAAAGTCGATTATTACGTTTTCAGGTAAATTTTCAATTTTTTTTGAGAAATAAAACACCCGACAATATATTCTACGTCAACCTATACCCATTTTTTTTTTCATCCACAGCTTGGCACTACAAGATATTAAAATATGAACAAAATCTAGCTGTTTGTTTTCAAAATTCAAAAAATGAGTAATTTTTTTTTTGGGTTTTCTTATTTTTTAATATTATTAATTATTTAATCCGCCTATAAATTATTTAACATCCTGAACATATTTTATTTCTATGTAAGTGAAAGAAAACTTAAAGCCTACCTTTCCACCAATAAAAAAAAATAAAAAAGTTAATAGTTTATAAGAAACAAGTGAAAACTCAAAAACTAGTCATAGGATTGAATTACGGCCATGGACACTTTTAATCAGGACGTCAAGATCTAGATAATACTAAAAATTCAGAAAAATTAGCCGAAAGCCATTTCCCATAAGCTTTGCGCGGAGTACAATAAAAACGCAACTGGTTGCGTAATCGTCTATATAAGAAAAAATGACAAGCCTGCGTTTTAGAAAACATAACAGACGCATCTTCAGCATATCAGATTACAGGGCCTTAAATTACTACTTTTCCCTTGAACCCAGTTTTTGTATTGGTTTATAATTTATATTCTTAACATAATAGTAGTTTATACAACAAGAGTAGATGATGTCCATATCGCACGAGGAAGTTATTTGAGCACGACGCCGTAGGCGGTTAGGTATATAATATATTTTTTCTATTTGGGAACCATAAAGTCTTCATTATGGGTTTCCATTGGGTTGCATAAGCAATTATTTTATTCATTTTAAACTCCCCGCTACGCGGCTCGTGTCCTAAACCAACGCGTGCTCTAAAATTTGTCTTATAAAACTTATGTTTTAATATACTATTTTCTATTTGGGAACCATAAAGTCTTCATTATGGGTTTCCATTGGGTTGCATAAGCAATTATTTTATTCATTTTAAACACGCATTTTTTATTTTCTTCCTGTTGGTAACAACTCAATACCGTTTTTGAAATTCATGGCACACCATACTAAAAGTCCGTGTTTTGTGCACCAAACTAATCCCTTTTCTCTTCTGTGACCACACCAACTTTCTGTTTCTGTTAGTGTTGCCAACCTCAAAAATAAATAAAAATTTTGACTGGAAACTCTTAACTACATTTTTATTTGAATTTCCTTAAAAATGACCCAAATAGAAAAAGTATTATAAAATATTCGTTCCATAAGACAAATTTTAGAGCACTCGTCTAATTAGGACACGAGCCGCGTAGCGGGGAGTGTCCTAAACCAACGCGTGCTCTAAAATTTGTCTTATAAAACTTATGTTTTAATATACTATTTTCTATTTGGGAACCATAAAGTCTTCATTATGGGTTTCCATTGGGTTGCATAAGCAATTATTTTATTCATTTTAAACACGCATTTTTTATTTTCTTCCTGTTGGTAACAACACAATACCGTTTTTGAAATTCATGGCACACCATACTAAAAGTCCGTGTTTTGTGCACCAAACTAATCCCTTTTCTCTTCTGTGACCACACCAACTTTCTGTTTCTGTTAGTGTTGCCAACCTCAAAAATAAATAAAAATTTTGACTGGAAACTCTTAACTACATTTTTATTTGAATTTCCTTAAAAATGACCCAAATAGAAAAAGTATTATAAAATATTCGTTCCATAAGACAAATTTTAGAGCACTCGTCTAATTAGGACACGAGCCGCGTAGCGGGGAGTGTCCTAAACCAACGCGTGCTCTAAAATTTGTCTTATAAAACTTATGTTTTAATATACTATTTTCTATTTGGGAACCATAAAGTCTTCATTATGGGTTTCCATTGGGTTGCATAAGCAATTATTTTATTCATTTTAAACACGCATTTTTTATTTTCTTCCTGTTGGTAACAACTCAATACCGTTTTTGAAATTCATGGCACACCATACTAAAAGTCCGTGTTTTGTGCACCAAACTAATCCCTTTTCTCTTCTGTGACCACACCAACTTTCTGTTTCTGTTAGTGTTGCCAACCTCAAAAATAAATAAAAATTTTGACTGGAAACTCTTAACTACATTTTTATTTGAATTTCCTTAAAAATGACCCAAATAGAAAAAGTATTATAAAATATTCGTTCCATAAGACAAATTTTAGAGCACTCGTCTAATTAGGACACGAGCCGCGTAGCGGGGAGTGTCCTAAACCAACGCGTGCTCTAAAATTTGTCTTATAAAACTTATGTTTTAATATACTATTTTCTATTTGGGAACCATAAAGTCTTCATTATGGGTTTCCATTGGGTTGCATAAGCAATTATTTTATTCATTTTAAACACGCATTTTTTATTTTCTTCCTGTTGGTAACAACACAATACCGTTTTTGAAATTCATGGCACACCATACTAAAAGTCCGTGTTTTGTGCACCAAACTAATCCCTTTTCTCTTCTGTGACCACACCAACTTTCTGTTTCTGTTAGTGTTGCCAACCTCAAAAATAAATAAAAATTTTGACTGGAAACTCTTAACTACATTTTTATTTGAATTTCCTTAAAAATGACCCAAATAGAAAAAGTATTATAAAATATTCGTTCCATAAGACAAATTTTAGAGCACTCGTCTAATTAGGACACTCCCCGCTACGCGGCTCGTGTCCTAAACCAACGCGTGCTTTAAAATTTGTCTTATAAAACTTATGTTTTAATATACTATTAGGCATTAAATCTTGTAGTAATTGTCTAGAAATGAGTGAAAAACTGGAAATTTTTGAAATAAGAAAGTGCATCTGCGCACAAATCTTTAGTTCGGTCAGAAAATAACAATAGTTCGGTAGAAATATATTTTGGTATTATACCTTCAATTTTCGCAAAAAATTATGTATGTATCGACTCTGGGATAAATGTTTCAATTTAAATTAAAAAGGAACAAATTTCGTATCACAAATTTACACATGAAGTATATTCTTAACCTCACTTCTGTCAGAAAACGGCTTGTAAAATTTGCAAAATATAAATTTGGTTTCTTTGTAATTAAGCAATACGTATTATACTTTTTCTACGACTCTTATTAATAAATTATAGATCGGGTTATAATTTATATTGGAATCATTGGATAGAATAAGTTCATACCCAACGACCACAAAAAAAAAGTTTGGTGGATACGTCATAGGACCCCCTATTGTATACACGGGAATTTAAAATTCTAAACGATAGTAATTACTTTTGCAACATAATATTGTTTCTCCACGACCATTACTGAATGCAATAATTCCAAAATCATTTTTGATAATAGAATGTAAAAATTCTCGCTCTTGAGTTAAAATATTTATTCTGAAAAATCTGATGAATCAGATATGGAACTGGATAATACTCTACCTGAAATTACAAATATTGCGCATAGTATTTTTGGTCGTGGAGAAAATATAGTCTGCTACTCGGTTAGAGTGAAAATTCGATACTCGGATCAAATTTTCATTCCAACCTCGTTACAGAATCTACTATTCAACGCTTATTAGTTTATTCTCCAACTATAATACTGGGAGTATAGTATACAGGGTCCTGCAATAATGCGCCAGGCTTCTATGGCTCCTATATGAATTAAGAAAGGAATTTCATTCATATGCAAACCTATACTGTACCATAGGGTGTATTTCAGGAAAATATTTTTCCACATAAAGGTTGGCCCAAAAAAGTGTGGTAACAAAAAGTTTTTTAATTGGAACACCCAGTATTTTATTGTATGTTTATGTTCGTATTAGAGTCCTTTATGATCATCCAAAATATTAGTTAAAGAGTAATAAGTTAAAAAAAGAACCTAAAAAGAAAATCAAAACACCATCTAAATTTATTTTTTAAATAATGGAATTGGGTGAGATTTATGACAAGGGGCTAGAGATATTATAAATCTAATAGTGTTTATCTATTTTATAGAGAGTGTTCATAAAAAGGTCTCAAAAACGACACATTTTAAATTCATTTTTCTCAAGTTTTTTAAATAGAACACCCTGTATAATATCTGACTATTTAATGAAAAATTCTTGGGCAATTTTTTTTACTATAAGCATATAAGTTATTGTATTGATATAGTGTGCACAAATTTTTTTTTTAGAATTTCACGTATAATTGAAATATATAGGGTGTTCCATTTAACAAAAAGTGACTTTGTTCTTTCATGACTTTTTGACTGATCCTGTATGCTTGATTGATGATGATGATTTTAAAAACCCTAAATCTTTCCTTTTTAAGATTTTTTGCTAACTATCTTACTTTAAGAAATATTCGACCGTTTCCATACATAAATGCGGCTCTATATAGATAGTTCTTTGGCAAACTTTCCTTCAAGCACTATAGAAAAACTTTCAATTTATAGATAGTTTAAGCAGGAACACGCTAATCCGATTCAAGTCATGTCGGTAAGTAAAGTGAACACAAAGTCCGCCATTCTGTGGCTTTAGAAAATAACACAATGAATGTCCCGAATCTCTGAAAGATAAAGCACTTAAATTTGTCAGGATTTACAATGAAAGTCCAATCTTTTAGGATCACCGAAATACTTTGTAATTCGTGTGCTTTTTCATAGAAGACTTTTATCTAATAAATTGAAAATAAAACTACAAAATCTTTTTGACAAATCTTTGTGTAAAGCAAAAAGAACGACTCTTTAATTAGACCAGATTGCACGAAATGGCTGCGTTTCAGGAGACGCCGGAATTGGAATAAATAATTTAAATATATGTATAATAATAAGTAAATATAATTCGCCAAAATTCTCGTATTCGTGCAAAATAACAAGGTCATGTCATTCTTAAATGCATACGTAAGTTGCTGAACTTTTAAATTCATTAGTGAATCCACCTGTTATCAGTGACGACTCGTCGGATGAAGCGACTGATATATGACTTTACCCAAATTTTACTTAAATGCAAATTAAATTGAAAATAAAACATACATATTATTATTTTATATTGATATACAGGGTTCTGCAATAGTGCGTCTGGCTTCTATAGCTCCTATAAGAATTAAGATAGGAATTTCATTCATATGCAGACTTATACTGTATCATAGGGTACATTTCAGGAAAATATTTTTCCATATACTGGGTGGCCCAAAAAAGTGTGATAACAAAAAGTTTTATTTTATTAAATAGAACACCCAATATTTTATTGTATATTTAGGTTTGTATGTTTGTTGAGTCCTTTATAATTTGTCACAATTTTATTTAAACTGCTGGACAATTGCTTTCGAGCAAGAAAAATTTCGCCTAAATTTAACAGTTAATATTTTCTGAACCAGATATGATATCGACCTACAATTTTGAATGGTTGACAGATTCATCCCTTGAGAAACAATTGTCAATATTGGATTTTCTTTAACTGTCAGAAAATTGTATATACAGGGTGTTAGAGAAGACGATGATTTTTGCTCCAATTTTAATGGCGTGTAAATTTCACAATAATATTTTTAAATTTTATCACTCTACGTCAATTGAATCACTAGTTCATAGCAAAAAAAGTAACTTGTCAAATTTTTGATATCTGCTATATTTTAAGAAATACCGATTTTTTTGGAAAACTTTGCTTTATTTCAACTTATTGAAAGCTATACATAGGCCACTGTGCGTTGTATCGTGCAAACTTTGAAAGGGATTATTATACCTTCTGAAATGCTTGATTATGTTCAATAACAATAGTTGTACCTAAATGTTATGATGTACAGTGGCGTACTTATAATCACCTATATGTCTATGGTTTAAGAGTATCTCACAATTTTTCACGATTATTTTATATTGGAAAGTACTCGCCCCCAGATTTGGTAAATTTTTTCTTAGTTTTTAGGTTTTCATATCGCACTACAGGTATATTATACAGTGTGTTTACAAAATTTTAACAAAGATAATTTTTTTAGTTTAATATTTTTGGAAAAAATTCTAACTTACTATTCCTAAAATTAAACTTACATTGAAAGAGACTTTGATATTAAATATCACTAGCTGCCGTCAAACCAAACCATGTCCATCCGTGGAGGGCCTACAAGGTATTAATCCCATCAAAATCAAACTAGCGACACTTAATTTTAAGGATCCTAAAAAAGGTTTTAAAAAAAAATCGAAATTTTTTAAAATTTAGCAGATATCAAAAATTTGACAAATAACTTTCTTTGCTATGAACCAGTGATTCAATTGACGTAGAGTGATAAAATTTAAAAATATTATTGTGAAAGTTACACGCCATTAAAATTGGAGCAAAAATCATCGTCTTTTTTAACACCTTGTATATAAAATTTTAGGTAAAGCAAATCCAACATTGACAATTGTTTCCCAAGGGATGAACCTATCAACCATTCAAAACCGTAGGTCGATATCATATCTGGTTCAGAAAATATTAACTGTTAAATTTAGGCGAAATTTTTCTTGCTCGAAAGCAATTGTCCAGCAGTTTATTTTGCTTTGGTAGTTGAGTAATAAATTAAAGAGTTAAAAAAGTTAAGTTTACGGTCCTGAAAAAAAAATCAAATAACCATCTAAATTAATTTTTTATACCATAGGATTGTTGGGTGAGATTTATGACAAGAGGTCTAGAGATATTATGAATCGAATAGTGTTGATCTGTTTTATACTGGGTTCATAGTAAGGTTTCAAAAACAACACATTTTAAATTCATTTTTCTTAAGTTTTTTAAATGGAACACCATGTATATTGTTTGACTATTTAATGTAAAATTCCTAAGTAAGTTTTTTTTGTACCACCAGTTTCATTATTATTATACATAGGCCACTAGACTAGACGAAACTACAGTAAATATTCAAAATGTCTTTATTTTACTATTCCTTTATAATTTTTAATAATTTTTTTTTTCTTGTAGGTATGTATGAATCCTGGAGAACAAACTAAACATGGAAAATCCACAAATATTATAAATTACAAGAGAACTTGTATTGTGATTGGTAAGAAAATTTTTTTTTGTTTTGGCTTGAGCTGTTCAGCTATTCAGCCAGTCGCTTTTGCTTTTTATCCAAAAAATTTCTAAAGCAAGTGTTTCTCCTAAGCTAACGACCATTTGTAAAAACAGAAACGAAAGGAAAGTAGACAGGGTCACACTCTTCTCGTTCTGGGCCGATCAGAACATTGTATAACAAACAGGTAGGCCATTGGGGATACTAACACATAGGGATAACAAAGGGAGCTCATTCTCACTAAAATTTATAATTAAATTTTTTCAATGGCGGCGTGTGTACTGTAATAAGGTGGTCACAACTTAATGTTGTTTTTTTTGAGAAAGCGCATGATCATGTATATTGCATCCTTATTTTCTATGGTTAAAACATACAATAAATTTATCGGTGAATCGATTTTTCCTGTTTCCTGGAGAGAGGAGTACAGACAGTTGCTATATTTTTCACATTTAAAGAAAATGTGGTCTAGGTCGGCGACTTCATAGCAGTGGTCACATATATTGGTCGGTAATACCTTAATTCTTTGTGGTAAGAAAATGTCTTATGTTATTACTGAATATGGTTAATACAAATTATATGTCTAGCTCTAGTATTTATTATCATCATTATTATCATTAATAATGAAAATTTTTGTTTTATAAAAATTGTTGGAAATGACCACCTTCACCTGCCTGTCTAATTTAATTTAATTATTTTAATTAATAACGGTGTGCCTGAGGAAAAAAACGCAAGAGACCATTTTTATGCAGAATTGACCAGGATAATCAAAAATAATATCCACATGGAAAAATATCAGTAGCGTCCCACTTTTTTTCTAAAAAATATATAATCGTTTACTTTTAAAAATTATTCTATTGGCGGTAACGCTGAAACGAACGGAGATATCGAGCTGCGGTTTTAATATTTTTTCTAGCAAATTTAATCTACTTTTCGATTATGGTATTATAATTATACCGTATGATTTATTTTTTTGGAGTAAAATAAAGAAAGGTGTTATTATTACGAATTGCGCCCACTAGCATTTTTTTGAGAACTATTATGGACAACTAAATACGATTGGTAAAAGTGCATATATTTCTCTTCTAAACAGTCTTTGGTTTGCTAAAATCGGATAAGTCGTTTATAAGTTACAGCGATTTAAATGATTACGCATTCAACCCTCTCAACCCCTCTTATTAAAGTCGGTACGCCAATGAGCATAACACCAAAATGATGCATAATTGTCCAAGCTTTTTAATGGGGTTATCAAAGATATACCTTAATGTGGAATTTTTGGAGATATGTAAAATTTTAAAATTTACTTTTCAATTACGCCCTCTTGCGGTAAAATGCGGAACTTAAAAATTATTTCCAGGATTTTCTCATGGCCACTTTAGTTATAACTTTTTTTTCCTGAATTTCTATGCCCAGTAGTTTCCGAGATATGGCCGCTCGTCACCCTTAATGAATCACCCGGTACATTATTTTGAATGGGGTTTTCTGTGCATAGATTCCTGCGGGTGTGAAGAACAACTAAAAACATAAAAATATAATATAAATATTCCTACTATTAAAATATTCGTATTACAATAAGGAAGTATAAGATTCCAATTTTATAAACCAATTAAAAGCATACATAATTTTATGCCTTATTGAGCTTAAGGAAGTTTATTTAGCCTATTCAAAACGGTATTAAAAGGTTATTAGCTTTTTTAATGGGTAGGTATCCGATTTCAAGTACCATCTGGTTTATTTAAGAGTATCTTGTCTTATCTTTTAAGTGGCTCTTTCCGTGTTATACATATTATACAGGCGAAGGGCTTCTGGTTTTACAACTTTAGAGGGATGCTGCAATTATTGCAGGTAAATATATTATTAAGTACGATGGCATACTTTGTATACAAGATATTATAAATCTTTAGTTTTTTATCCAGCGATAAACGTACTCCACATTTCCAGAATTACTTAGATAACTTGTTTAACAATGACTTAAAATTAGAGTTAAATACACTATATACAGGGTGTTATGGAAACGACATATGGCATTTAAATGGGTGACTCCTTGTATGTTTTAATAATAAACCTTAATTTTCTTTAATGTACCGTCTAAAAAGTCATCATTTGAAATAATATAAAAATGTCATAGCCACGAATTTAGCGGAAATAAGTCGGTTATATTAAAATATAATCCCGGTCTCTATGGGGATGTTGAAAGACCTATTCCTTTTAGTATTTTTATTTAAAAGTTTAAATGTTTGTTTGTGGTGTAATACATTTTAAATTTAGGGTTCTTGTTGATTGAAAATTATTTTTCCTACGACCACCTATGAAAATGAGAACAAAAGCATGGTTAATTTGGCTAGAAAGCGCCGTATATCACACGCGTGTTGAAGAAAAATATTTTAACACTAGTGTTGGAACACAAGGCACACTATTTAATATAAACATATGGTGCCAATTTGACAGACCACCCCTATTTATTAAAAAGAACAAACTTTAGAAAGCAGTAATTTTAAAGTGTTTAAATGATTTATCATATATTTGTCGAGTGATTTAGAATTAGACTGTTAAAATACGCCATCTGCAATTAATTAATAATAAACTGGAAAATCTATTACCAGAAAAAAACAAATCGAGCTGAAGAGAGTTTCATAAACAACAAATCATTGTCGGTAGAGAATAGAACTCTAGCCTACAGATCGCAAGGTCACAGGTTCAAATCCCATCAGGAGTATTTGCCTTTTTTTTATAAAAACATTATTAATTAAAATCCTCCTTGTTGGGTGCATTTTTTTAAATTTATGTTTAATGCATCTTTCCTTTATTAAATTTAAAATTTTTCATTCTGGTTAATCTAGAAGTCAATCCAGGATTAGTTCTTCCCATGATAAATAAAATATGAAAAAATGAAAAAGTTAAACTACAAATAAAGGAAAAGCCTAGTGACAAACTATAAAATCAGATATTAAGTGGAACATAATCCTAAGTGTGCTAATTTCAACCCTAGTGTTGATATTTTTTTCACAAATCAAAGACTTTTTTAATAATTCTTTGTGGTCTTTGTGGTCGTAAGAAAAATAGTGTACATTACTCGTGTAAAAGTGATTATTCTAAAACCGGAGAATTTCCGCACTCGGCTGATGCCTCCTGCTAAATATCTCCTCGTTTGAGAAGTATCACTTTCATCACTTTTTATGTAATATACTATATAAGGATGGTGTATTTATATACCAGCATAAATTACTGCATGTTTTAAAAATCGAAGTTAAATGAGAAACACGGTTTTAATCTGAAGTAAATCGTATGTTCCAAATTGGAAAAATTCAGTTAAAAACTAGTTTTGCAACAACATCTCAGTATAAATATTTGTTGGTAAACGTATTAATTGTAAAAATAGCGATTGCATTTTTATTTTCGCGATTAAAGAATACACCCCCAAATGTTTAGGCTGTCAGATCAATCGTTTTATAGATTATTCCAAAGTTTCTCAATATGATATAAAAATTTTCCAATTATCTTCAGTCTCCGAAAATAACATCGACGATTGGAGCGGATAATCTTCCTGAAATTTGGCTCCCTGGCGGCCTAATCGACTAAATAATGACGAGATCGAATCTGCGTCGACATGAAGAGGAAATTAAAGTAGAAAGAGGGAGTATATTATGCAGAATTGAAATAATTAGAAATTTAATTTAAATTTGATGTACCCTACCTACTATGATGTTAATTTCCTATTTTTTTGCACAGTGACAACCCGAAAGGGTGCATCAATTGGGCAATGTTGGCCCATATTCTCACGAAAAAAGGATAAAATAAGTAATGTCAAAAATGATATTATTAAATTATATATTTTTTATGTCGGTATTTACACTTTAAACTATATTTTTAAAATGGCCCTAATTGCAAAAAATCATACGAAGTAGCAACTCTGTAACTGCACCTATAGTTGTCCCGTTTTTAAAAGCCTACGACGCGTACACATAAATGCGTAAATGGAATTAAGGTGACAGTTTTAAGTAAAATCAGCAACATGGTAAAGCCAAAAATTCTTTGGCCAAAAACAGAAATAAAAAATTATAAATTTAAATCCATGTTAAACCAATAATGATAACTAATCACAGTTTTTTAAAAATTTTATTTAGAGGAAGGATTGAGAAGGAGGGTGAGAAAATATTTTCATGTGCTTTGGGCATCCGAGTGTTAATACGCCCCTGTGTAACATGTAAAACTGTATCATGCATTTATTTATTACTTATTTGGTAAATAAAAGAGACAATCTATAAATTTACACAAAAAAATGGCTCATTATTTTGTAGATCTGTGTAATACGTAAGGTAGGGGTGATCGGGATATCTGTAAGCCAGTGGCTTAACTAAAAAATCAAGGGACTGTGTTTAAAATTTTTAGTGGGCTCCTGTTTTGCGCTTTTGATTAAAGTAAAAAAGTTAAAATACAACTTTATATTGTTCACTCTAACAAAATTTTATTTTGATTTGATATCTGCATTTTTTTTGCATGTTGCCTATGCAATATTACAATATTTGATGTGAAAGGCATTTTTTCTTTAAAAATTATCTAGAGGCCTGCTCGGACTGGATTTTTCATCTCAATATTAATGTACCCATACGGCTACTATTTTATCCCTTAAAATTAATTATGTTCGAATAATTAATATTAATTTAATCCGAATGTAGCTATGTATAATAAGGCCACCATTAACTTCGATGGACACTAATTATAAACACTCGTGCGTTTTGGCGCACCAGCCGACCGTGTCCGTGCACTACCCTCGGTCCGTGACCTCAGAGCAGCAAGTGAAGATTAAGATCCAACGTCCGAGTGGCTTTTCACTGTTGCTATGGTTACGGACGTCAGTAACGTGAGAGCATGTAACAATTTGCATATGGTGATGAAGGGTAATTTAAAAATAGATCAGTCGTATGCACCATTGTTTAAGCATTGGTTCGCCTAACCTTAAGGTATTTATTTTGAGGCTTCGTGGTTATAGATATGCTTAGGTGTTGAAATATTCCTTCTTATGTGCCGTTTTGTATAATCATAATAAAGCATTCTCGTTTTTTCCCGCACTATATTTTTTTACTATAAATTATCACACTTCTTGCATAAAAAATGTTTTAATTAAAATTTTTACTTTAATTTTTCTCTTTAAAAATAAATACCTAATTGTTTTTTGTTTTTGTTGTAAAAATGTATAAAATATTATTCTTTTTACTCGATTTCCTTTAAAATTGCATCAAATATCAATAACTAAAACGATATGCGTCCGAAACTTTAATCTCTATATAAAACAGGACTTTTAGAAGGAAAAGTTTAAAAACTAAATGTTTCCTACAAGACCTTGAGTCTAAGCGTAAGACTAAAAATTAGCTTGCAATTAGACTTTTAAACCCGAGCTCGTAGGCTCTGGGGGGCTACAGCCGCCCCCCCCCCCCTAAATACGCCACTGATATGGATGATAAAATTTGTGCCTAAACGTAATCTAGTAAAAATAAGTTTTTCCAGAGGAAATTTGCACGTTTTCTTGAAAAAAACTTATAGATTAATTTAATTATGATAAACGTATAATACATGGTGAGTACTCAGGGCAACGCGGCGCCTATTTCGTTCGTGGCGCCTTAGGCTATGGCCTATTTAGCCTAGTGGTTAATCGGGCCAGATAATTTCTATAAAAACAATTTTCTTAACAATGATTTCTATGGAAATCTTCTTGTTGGTAAAGTTACCAGGAGATGGATCTAGCGTACGTTAAGCTAATGTCTAGCTGTTATAAATGTCAAGGTAAATTTTGTCAATTCCTTTTTAGACCAACCGAGCTTTTATTATCTTTTAAACGTTCTATGCGAGTGAAACCCGACACGACATTGGTGTCGTTTAATTTATTAACAGCTAAATATAATCAACGTGATTATGATAATTATTTTAGTTAATACCTATATAGTTTCTTGGGGACCCCACCCCACCCGACACAACGAGTTACCACTGTAATCAAGATTAAATTACCTCTTTAAATAACAAAAAATAGGCGAAAATACATAGTTCTTTATCATATAGTTACCCTAATTCCTATAATATGATGTGTCCGAAGTGGTAGGTAGTGAGTGTTGTTTCCGTGCCAACTTATCTTGTCTTTTTCTAAAAACCTAAACTCTGCATTGTAAATCCACTATGTACGAATTTTCTGAATACAATAGGTTTAAGAACCCCGGCATCGTCTTGTTTGAACAATGCCAAACATGAAACATAAGACAGACCAAACATAAGAGTCATAAAACAAACAGAGGAAATGTTTATATCAGTTTCGAATTTCAACTAAGTTGCAGATCAGCAAAACACACAACGTATTTTTGTATGTGGGTGAACTGAACGAAACGGCTGCAAGTTGTTGAGTCATTTGCCATTTATTGTTTCAGTTCCTTTACTATTGTATATTTATATGCATTCGGATGGTAAAAAATGAAGGAGAATAATGTAAAGAAGTAGGAAAATGTCACCAGTGCAGTGTCAAAAATGCGAAACATATTATTTAAAATAAGGGTTTACCGAAGGCAGGGATGGCGAACCAATAGCAAGCGAGAAAATAATTTGGGCAAGGCATTGATTAAGGAATTTATGTGATAAATATACATATCTATTATACGCTTACCACGACAAAATTGAATATTATTTTAGAAACGATATACAGTGAAGTCCGGATATAGTGAACTCGAAATGTGCATCAAACTGGGTTCACTACATCCGAGGTTTACTATAAAAGAAATGTGGAAATTTGTACACACCTGATGTTTGCTTGCTAAATGGGGGTTATATGTTTGTTTAAAAAAAAATGCCATGATGCATACCTACCTATGTTGTTTAAAGTTAGTTTATTTATGTACCAAGTGTGGAAAATAAATGACATTCTGTGTAACCTAATCTAAATAAACAGTAGTACTTAACAAAAAATATAAAAAAAAACTACTCTTTGATATACAACTCTGGTATTTTGGTTTGTACAAGTCTGTTAGAAAAACTAATGTTACTTATATAGCCTTCAAGGTTACAAAAAGAATTCCAAACTTTTTCGGGAATGTGATTGGAAAAATGTGCAAATCTCTATCATTTTTTGTGCCATCTCTTTCACTGAAGAAACACTGATCATGACATCTTGCTCATGTGCCTCCTCGTCCAGCTCATCATCACTCAATTCTGCATTTGTCACTGAAAAAATTACATAAATCATAATTAGGTACATATTTTAATGTTACATTACATACTATACATTCCTGTTGAGACTGGCTGAATCCCCAGGGGATTCCCCGAAAAAGTTCACTATAAACGAAAAATTTAACTTAACCTTGATGAAAATTGGTTCACTTTACCCGGAAGTTCATTATATCCGGGTTCACTATAAACGGTAAAAAATGACATTGCTCTTATGGGAAATTTTATGGGTATTTGAAAAAGCGTTTATTATAACCGAGTGTTCACTTTAAACAGGTTTGCTATATCCGGATTCCACTGTATGTATCTTGGGCGTAGATTACGAATCTGTACCCCGTTTTTTTCGAGAACGCTCAGTTTTTAAAATACAGTGAACCCTCTCCTAACGGACACCTCTGATAAACGGATACCTCTGATAAACGGATACCTCTATTAAGCGGACATTTTTTTATAGTCCGGAACTAGGTATATGAAATTCTATGAAAATCAACCTCTCTTGGGCGGACTCTCCGTTGGGCAGACGCGGACAGGCTGTTTTCATACAAAGAGTGCAAAAACTCTCCTTCAAACGGACAACTTTTTTAAAAAGTATTTGGGAGACGAATAAATATGGTGCAAAAAGTCTCTGAAGACAGACCGGCAACCAATCGCGTATGCGTGGCAGCGTAAAAGAACTTCGCCGAATGAAAGTAGTGTGATTCCCCGAAAGCAGTCCGCCGTTTATTTGTGAATTGTAAGGTTAGAATCGTAAACAATGGCAGAAAAACGTCGCGATTTTTAGTACTACATCCTAACTAAAGCTAGTGTATTTTTGTCATGTTTAATAAATGTTTATTTGTACATACATAATAGTAATAATTTTGCATTTACATATTAAGTATCTAAAACAAATTGCTCTTGGGCGGACAACTATATTAGGCGGACACATTTAGACAGTCCCGTAGGTGTCCGCCTAATAGAGGTTTTACTGTATTCCTTCCTAAAGTTTCATTTTGTAGAGGTTACGCTTCGGAGGCATAATGACAGCAATTTGATTCTCCTTGATCACTATTTATTTTATTGTAAAAAAACTAATTTTCTGTGTTTTTTAGTTCAAATATTTCGTTTATATAATCAATATTCCAGCATTAAAAGAGGATAGTTGTCATCTGCCTTTGAACTGTCACCGTTAGGGCGTCAATAGGAGGGGGGCGGATAAGGCACTTCCCTCTTTACCCTAGCCCCAAGAATAATTGATTTCTTTTTCTTTACATACGAGCTCCTTTATCTACTAAAAGTTATTGTTCATTGGTACTTGGACCCCTTTTTTTTTGCTGGGGTTGGCGGAAGAGCCAGTATACTTAGGCCTATATAAGGCCCATTGTATCCCCTATCGTCTGGGTAATGTCAGCCAGACGGAACCTACAGCCCAACGTGGAATCCGAACCACGTGTATGTACTAATTATTAGTTATTGCCCCCTTTTACCCCCCAGAAGTCCATCACGCCCTTCTCGGTTCCGTTATTAGGAATCTCTAGTAACATACTGCATTCTTAAATCTACTGAATTTAGGACATACTTTTTTTATTGTACTTATGCCCACTCCAGGAATCGAATCCGGGTCGCCACGGTCGAATGCCACCTCTCACCACCTCTGAGCCACTACCGCGGTTACTTGGACCCCCTAGCCAGTTTATTGGCATGTCATGATCATATTAAACATTTCTTTGGAGAAAATGGCACGTACATGTAAAAAGGTTCGCCATCCCTGACCTAGGGTGTCCATATTTTTTTTACCTACGCTCACTACCTTAAATAACAAAAAACATATTACCTATTATTTAAGCATGAGTTAAATTTTATTTAACGTAAAGTGAATCCTAAAGTACATCGTCTTTTATTTAACTCAATAATCCGTCCCAGGTAATAAAATGGGTCCCTTCTAGATGCAATGTAAGTCCAAAACTCTTCCATCAATCAAGAAACATCATTGTCTCCAACATTCACTGTTAGTTTCATTAAAGTTTGTGTAAACTCCCATCATAGCCTTAAGAGTGGAGATTCCATCTGCACGCCTTCTGAAGGCCAATAATTATTGATATAACCACTCCATAGAGAGGTTGTTCTATCAGGACAAGAAATAAATTCCCATAAAATCTGTAAATTTTTAAAATTATTTTGACGTAAGTCAGTTTCCCGAGTACCTATATTTAAAAGTTTCACGCCGTGGATTTTCGGTGCCAATGCTTTTAGAATTCCAGTTTGCAATTTTAGTTTCTATAAATTTTAGGTAAACTCCGTCAAAACCGTTCGTCTTCATATTTAATACCGGACCTAGTAGGTACTCTTTGAAAGCGACCACAAAGCATTCTATGAAGCACGTCTTCTTAAATTTATTTATGCAAGAAGCTTTAGTTCTTTTAAATTTGAACTCCAGTTCTGCAAATAAATCACACAATTTGTATTAAATAATCTGGCATGTGTGATAAAGTCCTCCCGTTATTCTATACTTCCTTCAATATTTTCAAGCTTTAAAGGATTTTATCTTACTTTGCGCCACAGTGCATTAGAATCAAAGCAATACTTTCAATAACAGTTCAATCACTTCACATATATATTTAAATAAAAACCAAAATACATCAGTTTTTGATATTTCGTATTTTTTGCGTTTTAAAGAAAAACCCTAATTTTTTATTTTAAGGCTTTTTAATTTAGTATTTGTAATATGTAATAATAAAGAAAGGAAAATGTGCGGCTGTTGTGCTTTGTCTTTTGCAATAAAGTACACAGGGATGCCAAAACAATGGCTTTTCTGGGGCACAGATAGTCGATGATGTTTGTTTCATCCTCATTAGGACTAGATGGAAAGTCATAATAGAAAAAAATAGAAAGTTTTCTCTGTTTTTATTTTCAGCCACAATTTATGGGGTGAAATATGGTGGTTTATCACACTATAGCTCAACCCTACTTAACATTTATTTTCTTCTTTTATTCTAATATAAAGGACTACTATAGAAGAAATGTAGGTTCTGATGAAGAATATTACACGTGTTTGAATCCGGTAAATCTCATAGAATACATTTTCTCCACGACCATTACTGAATGCAATAATTCCAAAATCATTTTTGATAATAGAATATAAAAATTCTCGCTTTTGAGTTAGAATATTTATTCTGAAACACTTGCTTCTTATGCGTTTTGCGTGTATTTTCATTCTATAACAAGACACGGAATGAATATTCTGTAATTGATCTAAACGACATAGGTTGCCATGAATTTCGAAACTGTCAATGTCAGCAGACAAATTTTAGTGCAAGTCAAACTATTAGTGAAAAATCGGATGAATCAGATATGGAACTGGATAATACTCCACCTGAAATTTTTGGTCGTGGAAAAAATATAGTCTGCTACTCGGTTAGAATGAAAATTCTATACTCGTGGTTCCTCACGCTCGCTACGCTCGCGTTCGGGTCTGTTCGGGTCTGTTCGGGTCTGTTCTTCCACTCGGACCAAATTTTCATTCCAACCTCGTTACAGAATCTACAATTCCATATGAATATTTGTTGTTTCCTGTATACTAAAGTGATTAGACAACCATTCCGGTTAACAAAACGGATATAATTTTATATATATCCTGGTAAGTATATGAAACTGACCAATCACAGTGGTCAATTACAAAGAAACCAAATTTACACGTTGTAAATATTTTACACGTCGTTTTATAACACTTGACAGAAGCGAAGTTAAGAATATACTTCAAAAAGAAGTAAATCTGTGAGATAAAATTTACTATTTCTTAACTTTGAATCAAAATAGTTATCCCGGAGCCTATGCACAAACCAATTTTTCCTAAAGAGTGCACGAAATGGTGCGAAAATCGAAGATATATATCTAAAATATATTTTTAACGAATTATTGTTACTGTTATTTTCTATATTTGTGCACAAATACAATTTCTTATTGCAAAAATCTCCAGTTTTCCACTCATTTCTAGTCAATTACTAGAATGTATAAAATGTATATTATACAAAATGCACATTTGCACTTGCCTTTTTTTGGGTTTTTGCAATGACGGGACTCGAAAAATCGACCTTAAAACTTTTATTATACGCAAGAGATAGAAAAATAACTAGTACATCTTTCTTAAATGGTGGAAATAGAAGATAAGTGCGTGAGACTAGATAATACAGACGAAATTATAAGATTAATTCCATTTTTTCGGATTAATTTTTGTGGATTATTAATAATGGTTTTAAGGTTATGTTATTTCTACAGTATTGCCATTCACTTTCCCCGTTTACAGTGTTTTTAGTATGTAAATTGGCAATTATGAAAAACTTTACCCTAGCGGACGTTAAAAATTAATATTAAAGCCCAAAAGCCGCTTTTAACTGTTTAAAACGAATTTTACAGCTTTTTTGCTGATCCCTCAGAGTTAAAATTTTTACGCAAGCAGGCAACCAAGAATACATTTCAGCAGAACGAAAAATTAAACTGGCTATGGCTGAAAAAAATAAATTGTTCATTTGATTATTAAATACATCGTTTTTCGTTTGTTAGTCTGTCAATTTACTTCCTCGTGCGTTATTAACTACATACCCACTCTTGTGGTACAAACTACTAACTACTGTGAGAGCAAAGACTTTAATTTTTTTTTTGGTACAAAAATATCGTCTTAGTCGGTATTGTTCCATCCCAATATTTCAGCTAACCCCCGTAAAACTTCTCTTTGCCGTTGCCATTGGGTTATTGAGACAAATTTGCTATTTTAACAACAGCAATATTTATGTAATCAGACGCCATTGACGCCAACAAATGTTCTCAGCTGGTTAGGGCATAACACCGAGTTCGGGTGAAAACAATTAATTTACTTTTATCGTTTTAATTGTTTGTTTCCTTCCGTTAAATATTTAATTAAAATTGTTTTGTTGAAAACATGCCTATCTTTAAACATGGTAATTTAGGTCGTATCTCAATAAAAAACTTTAAAATTATTTTAAATGAATGTAAACCAAGATACAGTATTCACAGTAAATAATTACCAAATGTCAAAATGACAAGCGAAAAACGATGACGTCGGAAGTCAATGGACAAACTTCAAAAAATAATAAAACTTAAAAGTTGAATCAATCTGTAACTTTTCCTTACAATTTTTTGCTCTGTCTAGCACGTTACATTGAGAACAACGTGTTGCGCCATAGAATAGTGCCCTGAGGGCGTTTTTATTTATTTTATTATTATAATAAATAAGGACGGGGAGTTGTAAATTACGTTGTAAAGAAACACTGTGAATGCTGTATCTTATATTTTTTTAAATATTTTTGATCCTGTATTAAATACGTTTTATTTTTGTTAAATGTAATAGTTATTTACGATATAAGTGTTGTAAAGATTCATATTACAACACGAGATGTTAAAATTGTCAAACGAGGCGTCAGTCGAGTTTAATACAACATCGAGTGTAGTAATATGAATTTACAACAAGAATATTGTACAAAATTTTATCTACTTTCATCTATGAATAAAAATATTTGGCAAAAGGCATTTTAAAAAATAAAACTGCACCTGCTATTAAGTTTACTAATCAAGTTTTTTATGTTACCTTTCGCATAGTTACTGTTTCGCATGGTTACTGTCGAAACTTTGTCAAACAAATTCAAAAATATAAAAAGAGTTTTTCAAAATGAGCGATTCTGATGGAAGTTTACCCTCTGATATAGAAGCAGCGCCAAACGAAGCGATCTCAAGTTTAGTTCCGACAAAACCCAAGACGCGGTATGAGTTGGAGTATCAGAAGTTTGAAGATTGGTGCAAAGCTAACAAACTAAATGAGAAAATCCTTTTGGGTTATTTTTCCGTAAAGCAACGCTCCCAGAAACCATCTACACCATGGACTCACTACTCAATGTTGAGAACTATGATTTCAGTCAAGAAAAATCAAGACATAATTGTTAATAATAAATCATTCTTCTAAAAAGTGTGGTTTTATTTAACAGCAAAATGTTAATAAAACCTTTTTTTTCCATTACAGCACTAGTGCTGTAAAAAAGGCATCTATTACAGCACTAGTGCTGTAATAGATGCCCTTACAAAACGATTTACAGAACTGTAAAATTCATATTACTAAATGAAAGTAGATAAAGGATGATTACCAAATATTATTTTTGACCAAAAAAATATGTTAATTTTAAAAGCGGATTACTGTTTTTTTAAAGTCGATCCTTCTTACGTGTCATCTGGGTCTGGCACAAATGTGTCTGGATTTATTAAAGGTAAGTATAAAATACGCTTTTTACAAAATTTCTTTCTCCTTCTATTAAAATTATTGTAACTTTTATGAAAAACATTTTACTAATTAAATTGTTTTAAACTACTTACTCTGTAATCGTGGGTTACGTAGACGATCTGGCTATAATAATCTACGGCAAATTCAACACGACAGTTTAGAGAAAGAACGCAAAGCAGTGGCGGCTCGTGAGGTAGAGCCATGATGCCAAGGCCCTAACAGTTAAAACTGAAAATAATTTATATTCTTATTTTTAAAGCAATGGGGAAAATATATTTAAAAGTGGAACGCATAGTGGAACGCAGTCGGTCACAAATCTCTATTTGGGAAAAATTGGTGTATGCATAGGCTCTGAGATAAATGATTTAATTCAAATATAAAAAATTACAAATTTGATCTGACAGATATGCATCTTTTTAAAATATATTCTTAACCTCAATTTTGTTAAGTGTCATAAAGACTCAGGTTTACAATGAGTAAATTTGGTTTCTTTGTAATTGACCGCTGGGATTGGTCAGGTTCATATCCGAACTAGAATGAAATTATATCTAGTTCAGTTAATCGGAATAGCCCACTTATCCAATCACTTTAGTGTAAAGGAAACAGCAAATATTCATGTGAGAGAAAAAATATAGAGGGTGCTACAAATTCGTGTGCGTACAAGGGGATCTCGAAAACGGTAAGAGATACGAAGATGTATAAATTAAGGTTGGTACGGTAAGTTGCGTACTTTGGAGATTAATAATTTGGCGAAAGAAAATTGTAAATATTCCGAATACCATTGAAGATATCCGAAAAAAACCTAAATTTTTAGTTTTGGTTTTTAATTTTTTGCGACTTCATTTTTGACTTAGCAAAAGAACAAAAACCCTTTCTCATAGACGTTCTTTATGTTCTACAAGATGGCATTATTAGTTTTCAAATTGGACGTTTCGTTCTTTAGATACCAATTTCAATTATATTTTTTTAAATACGGACCTGGAATTTTTAATACAGTTTTAAGGACTTCTAAGCTTTGAACATTTAATACAATTAAAGGGTTTTTAAAATGTTAACGTTTTGTCGTCAAATAACACATCACTAGTATTTCAAATTATCCTTTCGTTAATATTACGGCCCTGGCAATTATTTTAATTTTTTTTACATTACAGAAAATTATGGTGTTTAGTTTATTTATTTTTTCAATATTTACCGTCACAATACTCTAGGCTAGGACGTAAGCAAGTTTTTAAGGCATGAGAAGTAATTCTGTTTTTTATTAATATAACGTATATCTTAAGTCCTATGGTTTTTGCCTTAGACCTAGACCGAAATAGTCCAAAACAGAAAAAAAAAATGCTCCCGAGTGAAGAAAAGGTAACTGGAGTGATAGTCTAGTTATGTTACTGTAATGCGCTTATGTTTGTTTCAAAAACAATTAAAGATTTAGGAGAAAGATGTAACAAAAATATACAGACATAAAAATATTTAGGGCCGATACTGTGGGTCTCTTTTCTTACAAAATATCAAATATGAGGCCTCTTTGAGTAAAAATGGGCGGATTTTTCAAATAAGAAATCTTTTGTTTTTAGTTTGGTTCTAAATGTTAAAATTTCAAAAACTTGTACATTGCATTAAATTTTTAAAGCTTAGAAATCTCTAAAACTGTATTTAAAATTCCAGGTCCGTATTAAAAAAAATAGGCTTGACGTTATTAACTAAAGAACGAAACTTGTAAACATAAAATATGGCTATGGAAAATTTCTATTTTTTTCCCAAGTCAATAATGAAAGCGCAAAAAATTAAAAACCAAAAATGGAAATTTCGGTTTTCTCGGATATCTCCGAAAGCAATTGGAATAATTACAATTCTTTTTCGCCAAATTATTAAGCTCCAAAATACGCAACTTTGCCTTAATCTATCGTTTTCGAGATCCCCTTGTACGCACACGAATTTGTAGCACCCTGTATTTTAATGGCTTAATAATTATTATGATTTGGGCTAGACTTTATTATTTAAATGCTTTGGGAAATATTAGAAAAATTCTGATATACAATCGATAAAAGAAGATATAAATACCATAAAATGTATTTTTTTATGGGTAATGGTGTTTTATAAAGCAAGATTGTTGAAAGGTGTGTTCTTGTGCTTGGTGTAAATTAGGTGGATCTGAATATCAGCGTTAAAATATTAATTAAGGACATATTTATAACGTCAATTTTTTATAATAACCACTAAACAATCTGGCTTGAATGATGTGATTAATTAGACCATGCTTTCATCTTATAATTAAAATTAATGTGTGCCGATATGTACCTAGTCTTGTTGGCGAATATTTTAAAACCCAAGTGTTAACACTACTTAGACTAAAATGTATAAATAGGATTCGGTTATTTTCTTATGCAACCAACTTTTTTAACAACGACGAAGCCCACCGAAGCCGATGAGAGGAAGCCGGTCTCGATATATGCGGCATTATGTGGTTTGCTTAAAAGGACAGAATTTAGTTTAAATTGGAAATAAATAGGGAATATGAATGGCGATTGGAGAAAATTAAGAAATGTTGTTTTATCTTATGAAAGGAAAGCAGTGGTTTTATTGATTCCATGGACAACACACTACTGCCAGTCAGATTTATCCTTAGCCGCGTTTCGCCATATCATGGCTCGTCAGTAGAGCTAGGATTCTATGATAAAAAGAAATAACTTAAAACTGCTTTAAGAAGTATTTGGTCGAAGACATCAGCAAGATGTTCACGGAGCTCTAAATACGTTTAATGATGAATAACATTTGATGTGGATCACCACATTAATTTATTAACATAAATTAGAAATCATTAAATGGATAATACACTTATCACCTATTACTTCACATCAACTATGGACCATTTCTTTAAATTATTAGCTTAATGTCTGAAAATCTTATTATAGGCATTCAGGTGAGGGTGTTTAATAAGTCGTCGATCTTCCCACAAAGTGTCGTAACTGACATTTTGATGACAAGGGTTGTAAATTAGATTAAGTTATTCGGTTAGGTTGTAGTTAGATACGTCATCAAATTTATGTATAATGTCTTAGAGTCTATTAAAGATAGAGTTACAATACTTGGTGACAAAAAAGGCTACCTTTTCTATTTAGGTACTCTAATAGGAAGTACCTACTTAATATTAATTTAATAAAAAAACGAAACAATTCCAAATAGTGAGTTAGGGTCAAAAGGTGCGGTTTGTTGTGTCGATGTAAATTTTAAAGGTGCCTACTTGAAAATTATATTTTTAATTTTAATAATCTATTTGGTTCGTTTAAAAAACATTAAAATTTTTTAAACGGCAAATACATATATATTTTACGATTTAATAACCTCCCTCTAAATAATGAATCCAAGAGACGTACAGTCCTTTTCATCTATAAGTCGTAGTGTTTTTTTGCTGGGGTTGGCGGAAGAGCCAGTATACTTAGGCCAATATAGGGCCCATTGTATCCCCTATCGTCTGGGTAATGTCAGACGGGACCTACAACAGTGGCGGCTCGCGGTCTTAAAAAATGGTGAAGAGCTAGGTATAGTGCGGGTACTTAAACAAACATTGACTAAAAACCCGTGTAACAAAACGTCTCTCTTATCCTCATCTGTCCAACGACTGAATGGAGTTTCCAACAAATTACAAACTATGTCATTAATTGGGTTCATTTTTAAAACACACAACTAAATAGGTACGTACACTACTGAATTAACTAAAAAATAAAAACAAAACCTTTTTAATCACACAGTAAATCACGTAAAAACGATATCTATAACCGTAAGTTTCGCGAAACCTCAAAATAAATACCTTAAGGTTAGGCGAACCAATACTAAAACAATGGTGCATACGACTGATCTATTTTGAAATTGCCCTTTATCATAATGCAAATTGTTACATGCTGTTTGCGTGCGTCACGTTACCATAGCAACGCTGAATATCAAAGCCATGTTGGGCGTTTAGTCTTCACTTTGCTTTGAAATAACGGACACGGTCGGCTGGGGCGCGCCAAAATGCACGAGTGTTTATAATTATTGTCCATCGAAGTTAACCGTGGCCCTATTATGCATAGCTACATTCGGATTAAATTAATATTATTAATTCAAACCTAATTATTTTTTAAGGGCTAAAATGGTAGCTGTATTAGTACATTAATATTTAATATTGTCGAAAAACTTTCATCCTGGTTTTATTTATTTTTTTTTGTTTTCACCTACTTCACCTGACGAGCCGCCACTGACCTACAACTTAACGTGGAATCCGAACCACGTGTATGCATGCACTAGTTATCCTTTTTATGCCCCCAGAAGTCCATGACACCCTTCTCGGTACCGATATTAGAAATCACTAGTAACATACTGCATTCTCTTATCCACTAAATTTCGGACATACTTTTTTTTATTATGCATATGCCCACTCCGGGGATCGAACCCGGATTGACACGGTCGAATGCCAGTAAATCGTAGTGTTACCAGTTATATGAAAGATACTCTAATGTCTATAATTTTTGAATAACTCTAATTTTTTTACAGGGTTTCGCTTCTTTCTTCTGTATTCGGCTTTTTACCTCTTCGTTCGCTGCCAGGGTCATTCCCGAGAGGACCTATAGCTTAACGTGGGGTCAGAACCACGATCCTCAGTCATGCGACCCTCCCCCCAAGAGCTAACGCTCGGTTTCTTGCGTCAATCCATGGCCTACCTAGTGGGGAGTGTGTACTTTCTTCCGCTCCCCACGAGATTTCCGCCGATCTCATCTGGCCTTTTTTTTTTAAGATAGGTTTTCCAAAAAAATCGTTACTTCTTAAAATATAGCAGATATCAAAAATTTGACAAATTACTTTCTTTGCTATGAACCAGTGATTCAATTGACGTAGAGTGATAAAATTTAAAAATATTATTGTGAAAGTTACACGCCATTAAAATTGGAGCAAAAATCATCGTCTTCTTTAACACCCTGTATATAAAATTTTCTGACAGTTAAAGAAAATCCAACATTGACAATTGTTTCCCAAAGGATGAATCTGTGAACCATTCAAAACCGTAGGTCAATATCATATAGACTTATTTATCGATGTTTTAAAGGCTAGTTTTCGCAAAATCTAATATTGTGATATAGCTCGAATTGTGTTTATGTGTTTTTCGTTAAATAAATAATTGCTTGGTGCTTAATTAACCAAATCACCTGTGGATTAAGCCGATAAATAAATTGGGTTCTTTAAACTCTGATAAAAACATAATAAAAAAGTGTTTATTGTTGTTTTCAAAGATATTCAGTTCTGCATTCCGTTAATACCTTAAATTTAAAAGTGTTTATTGTTATTTGCAAAGATATTTCAATACTGTACATTCTGCAAATTCTCGACAAATTCCTTAAATTTTTCCGGAATTCCATCTAAACGATAAAAGTGAATAGTTTTCATTTTTCTCGTGGAAATATTCATTATGCCACAGTGTTATGATTGTATGAGCACTCTAACTTCAGATGACATAAAAGCAAAAATTATCTGCGATACCTGCAACAACTCGTTATGTCAAGCATGTTCAGGCTTGACCGCCTCTGAGGTAAGGGTCATGCAGCTAAGCAAGAGAATGTTAAAATTCTTTTGCGAAAAGTGTGTTAGCTCCAACGATGGAAATGTGCTGTCAGAGGATCTCAATAAAAAAATTGAGTCCTTAAAAATTGAGTTTATGAAGGCGCTAGCAGACGTCAGAACTGGCGTTGAGAGCTCGATTGACTCTGTAAAAACGGATATTAAAAACATCACCACTACAAATAAAGAAGTCATACATATGTTTTCTTCTGGAAATCTTCCGCGGGCGCATGACTCGATTACTTCAAACTCGATAGCTCCACACATCCAGCTAAATAAAAATCCTTTGCAACCAAAGAACTTGTCTAGCGGACTTTCCGCTCGGTCGGCAGAACACATTAATCGTGGAAAAATTAACACTGGATCTTCCTCTGGATTCAATGAAGTTAATAACGATATAAATCTTAATGCCCTTCGGTCGCAAAGATCAATGAATAGTTCTGTTGGACCTGCTGTGATTACAGGAACTGGCTCAGATTCCTCTGGTTCGTTTGCTTCTGCGGCCAGACGAGTCTGGCTATCTGTGAGCAAGGTCTCTGTTAATACCAAAGAGGAAGATATTAAATCTTATTTGCAAAATAAGTTCACAGGTTACGCATTTACCGTCGAATTACAACCTAAGAGGCCAGAAGCGTCTAGTTTGGCATTTAAGGTGGGCGCCGACCCTGAACTTGTGAAGGAGTTGTATGATGTGAAAACATGGCCGTCCGGTGTTCTTGTAAAAAGATTCTCCTTTCGTAAGCCCAACTTTACAAATCAAAAATGGTAATGGTGAATGGGTGTCCAATGGTATTCGTGGAAATGAAAAACTTGGCATGTCAGAGTGTAAGACACATAACAAAAACATGAATGTCAGTATAATGCTCTTAAACGTACAATCTATAAGTAATAAGTGTGATGAACTGTTGCTTTTTATAGACAATATTAACTATCCAGATATATTACTTATTACAGAACATTGGCTTAATCAGAATGATTTAATAGGTATACCGAACTACAGTGTTGTATCTAAATATTGTAGAAGTTCCTCTAGTCATGGCGGTACTTTGATTTTGATTCGCGAAGCTTTTCTAAAGATGTGCTCTTTCTCAACTTTTGATAAATTTAACGATTCTATAGTAGAAAAAGAATTTGAGTTCTCAATAATACACTCAAATAGGTTTAATATTTATATAATCTGTTTGTATAGACCTCCTAACACAGATGTTAATTTGTTTATTTATAGGCTGGAATTTATTTTAACTAAACTTCCTATGCATGCATGCATAATACTTGCCGGAGATTTTAACATAGATTTTTCTCAAATAACACATGGAAATGTACATTTAATTTCAAACTTACTTGCATCTTTTGATTTATGCATGCATGTAAATGCACCTACCCGTATAACTGGTCAGACGGCGACAACTCTTGATTATTTTTGCACTAATTTGAATAGTGATCAAATCAATTGTAAGGTTATTAATGCTGGTTTGTCTGATTATGAAGCAGTGGTGTGTAATATCGAAATCGGTATCGCTAAACCTAATTTTACACGTCGCAGGGGCAGACTTTACACAGCACGCAATTATGATAGATTTTCACAACTTTGCAACCAGGAAAACTGGGATGATATTCTGTCTTGTAATGATGCTTTGTTTCAATTTCATAATGTCCTAACTCAAAAGTTTAATGCTGCCTTTCCCTTAACGAGCAAGAGAAAAACTAAACATAGGATGTGGTTTACTAAGGGCTTAAGAACATCTGCAAAAAATATGCGCTCCCTACACACTCTTCGGAAACATTTCTCACATAACTTACAATTTATATCGTATTATAATAAGTATCGCATAATTTATAGAAAAACTATCAAAATCGCTAAACAAAACTACTTTTCAAACAGAATTTCTAATGCTGATAACAAACAGAAGGAGAGCTGGAAAATCGTAAATGACCTAAAAGGTAAAGCCAGTAAGAATAAAAATAACAGTAACCTAAATCCGAATGAACTAAACTCTTTTTATTGTTCTGTTGCGGCCAATTTATCAAAGAAAATTACATCAAATAATGACGCATTGAATTACCTAAGGAACATTCATGTAACGGAAACATTTTACTTTTATCCCACAAATGTTCAAGAAATTAAAGATATTTTCAAATCAATTAAAAATAAAAACACTTCTGGATATGACGATATATCTTTAAAAGTACTTCTTGCACTTCCAGATCAAGTAGTGGGCGTCCTGGCCGAAGCTATTAGCTTGTCCTTTCTCTCCGGGACCTTCCCCTCATGTCTTAAACTGGCGACAGTCTTACCTCTCTTTAAAGGAGGTGATAATGAAGAACCGGGTAATTTTAGGCCAATTTCTTTACTTCCAACACTGGCCAAAGTTGTCGAAAAACTAGTTAAGGGGCGGGTAATTAACTTCTTGGAGAAACACAGTTTACTCAGCGTGGAGCAGTATGGTTTTCTCTCATCAAAAAGCACTAATGACGCGATCTTTGCCTTTCTTGAGGATTTGTATTTGAGACTGAATGATGGAGAGCGAGCCGCGGCGGTGTTTTGTGATCTGTCTAAGGCTTTTGACTGTGTGGATCATAGCATACTGCTGCGCAAACTCGAAGTCTACGGCTTCAGAGGTAGATCATTGGATTGGTTTAAATCATACTTGACTGGGCGTTACCAGACAGTGTCTATGAATGACAGATTGTCTTCCCCACAGGAAATAACTTCAGGGGTACCGCAAGGTTCTGTGTTAGGACCTCTACTGTTTTTAATATATGTTAACGACTTACCAATGTTAAATATTACTGGAAAATTTACTATATTCGCAGACGACACAACGATTCTCTGGCATCACGTACATAATAATTTATTGGAAGAGTCCATCAAAAACGATCTTGTTACTATTAAAGACTGGTGTGATGCAAATAAATTATCCCTTAATGTCTCAAAAACAAACATTGTGAGTTTTAAATGTCAGATAAATAAGATTCACATACATGATCAGCTTGTTGATGGTCTGAGTGAGACTAAGTTTTTAGGACTTTTCATAGACTCAAAATTAAAATTTGAAAGTCACATTGTAAACTTAAATAACAAGATAGCTCGCGGATGTTATGCATTAAGAATTATATCTCGGGAGTTAAGTTATTCTATAGCTCGAGATGTCTATTTTGCTTTAATTGAGTCTCACTTAAGATACGGCATTTGTTTTTGGGGCGCATGCCCTAACTACTGTTTTAAAAAGGTTTTTTTATTACAAAAAAGAGCTATTAGGTTCCTTTGTCAGGCTAAAACTCGAGACTCGTGTAAACATAAAACATAAACATATCTGGTTCAGAAAATATTAACTGTTAAATTTAGGCGAAATTTTTCTTGCTCGAAAGCAATTGTCCAGCAGTTTATTTAGGATTCAGACAACCGATTCGCCTGGACTAAACACGGTCGATGAAGCGATATCTTGGACAGATATCACATCTAAAAAAAGAAAAATAAGTTTTTACATGAATAAATAATATTATTGTCGGAGACTATTATGTTCTTCCAGGAATACATACATTTAAATAAATAATTCATGTAAAATATACAATTTTCCTTCGTTTAAAACTACAATAAAAGGATAATACCAAATGGCATAGAACGGTAGTCCACCATTGTCATAACGACAATTATTATCTTGGTAGCATCTGTGGATAATCCTCTTGTGATAATAAAAATTATTAAAATTCGGAAGTTCTCCACAGACAGTTTGTAATTACTACAAACATTCCACCATTTAATATTAATTAAAACTGACATTCAGACAAAGAATTCATTAAAATCCTCATTTGAATTATATGCCGTGGATAATCAAAATAGAAGGAATTCTCCAGACTTCGCGAACGCCTCCAACAACTCTGGATAAGTTTAATTATGGACAAAAGCAATGAAAACAATTTAATTACCCCTAAGAAGGACCTTAAATGAGTTTGGTCATTTCCGGAGTTAAAGCGGCTGATGTAATGTAAAGAAACTGGTAATTAATGAGAAAAATATTTAAGGAAAGAAAATTTTTAAATAATTTTTTCCAGTGGCGCCGGCTTAGCTTTTAAAATTGTTGAATGACAAAAGATTTTATTATTGTTTTAGAAATTATATTGCTTGAAAAATGAAACATTTCGGTTTAATGATGAAGAACCAAAATTGTCTGGTAAACATTCACAACGAATCTTATGAGTTACAGGAAAAAACACTAATGTCGGGTTGCACAAAGAATTTTAATAATAATTAACTAAACAGCAAGTTTCACTGTGACATACATGACATTGGTAGAAATAATTTTCTCACAATCATACTAGCCCGGTTACATTATATTTTTAAATAAGCAATCAGACACCTTTGATTGTGAGTACATAATGCCTGTAAATGTCATTTATGTCACAGCCAAACTTGCTGGTTAGTTGATTCTAGTTAAAAATCTTTGTGCAACCCAAAATATGTTTTCTTATCGTCATTCGCATGACCAAAAGAATACTTTGTAACCTTTTATTTAAACAAGTGATTGTCTTCATAGTTCCGTGGTCAAGCATTCCACGAAAAAAAATATTTTCAACTAAAAGAGGGAAGGAGTGTTTGGACAAGAGGGGAGTTTTGTTCATCTCGCTTATGACATGACAGAGCGTGGGGGAGGCGCCGACCTTTTTTTTTTAAAGTCGTTCTTGATCTCTAGTCGTCTTCAGGTGAATACTCAGTTGTGATTCAAAACAAATAAAGACAATGCAAGTCCAAAACTCTTCTGCCGTTCAAAAAACATCATTGTCTCCAACCTTCAAACAGATACTCTCTTTTTAATAGAACACCCTATGTATTATATTATTTTCTAACTCCTCACAAAATTCTATGCTTATTTTGTATAAAATGTCATATGTCTAAACTCAATTATTGTTTTTGAGATAGGTAATGACGTTTATAATAAGGCATATGACTTTGATTTCAACATTGGAACGGCTCCTCTTAAAGAAAAATGGTTTTCGCCTCCCCATCTTAAGTTTTTATTCCCCCCTATCTAAACGTTATGTTAAACCGTAAATCCGTTTTTCTGGTTTAATATGTTAAACCGGAAGTTGTAACTTTTAGACAGTGGCGGCTCGTGGCCTTAAAAAATGGCGAAGAGCTAGGTATAGTGCGGGTACTTAAAGAAACATTGACTAATTTTACACTACTGAATTAACTTAACAATAAAAACAAAACTTTTTAATCACACAGTAAATCACACAAAAACGATATCTAACCGTAAGTTTGGCGAGGTCTCAAAATAAATATCTTAAGGTTAGGCGAACTAATGCTAAAACAATGGTGCATATGACTGATCTATTTTTAAATTGCCCTTCATCATAATGCAAATTGTAACATGCTGTCGCGTGACTGACGTCACGTAACCATAGGAACGGTAAAAATCAAAGCCACTTGACTGAATGTTGGGCGTTGGGTCTTCACTTGCTGCTTTAAGCTCATCGACACGGTCGGCTGGGGCACGCCAAAATGCACGAGTGTTTATAATCCATCCTGCTGGAAGTCGGCGCGTATCCAGCCCATTCCAAAGAAAGGTAAAAAGACCCTGCCAAGCAACTACCGACCCGTCGCATTGCTTTCAGTAATTTCAAAAGTAATGGAGAAAGCTATTAACCAACAACTCCTAAAGTATCTGGAAGGGATTAACATTATCAGCGACCGTCAATACGGTTTTCGAAAGTCCAGATCAACAGGTGACCTTCTGGCATATGTCACCCATCTTTGGAGCAACACCATCGAACATCATGGAGAATCCCGGGCTGTTGCACTGGACATCTCTAGGGCTTTTGATCGTGTTTGGCACGATGGGCTTCTAAGTAAATTGCGATCCTACGGTATGCCTAATGGATTTTGTTTATGGTTAACCAGCTTCCTTAAGAACCGTTCTCTGCAAGTGGCGATTGACGGGTTTCTCTCAGACACCTTCGCCATCAATGCCGGTGTTCCTCAAGGGTCCATATTGTCGCCTACCCTCTTTTTACTGTATATTAACGACCTTCTAGTGAAAACCCAAAATCCAATTTATAGCTTTGCTGATGACAGCACACTTGTCTCATCTTTTACCTTGACTCCCCAAACATCCGCTGCCGACGCACATCTTCGCAGGCAGCATGAAGTATTGCGCCTCAACAATGACCTGGAAGAAATTTTGGCTTGGGGTGACAGTAACCAAGTCGAATTTAATGCTAAGAAAACTCAGACAGCAGTCTTCTCCAAAAAGGTTAACATTGCAGAACCGGATATAGTCATGGCAGGACACGCAATTCCCCTGGCACCGTCTATTAATTTGCTGGGGGTCAATCTGGGATTTAATATGTCTTGGCATGATCACGTTGCCGCAATTGCCAGGGCAGCTGCACAGAAACTTGGTGTACTTTTCCGCACCAAAAGGTTGTACACACCTCATCAACTTTTGACACTCTACAAAGCCCAGATTCGACCATCATTAGAATATTGCTCTCATGTCTGGAGCTCTGCACCCAAGCAAACCCTTCGGCTACTGGATTCCATTCAAAGGAGAGCCGTTCGTCTGATCGGCGACCCCGAGCTGACCAAGACCCTCGATAGCCTGGAGCATCGAAGACAGGTTGGTGATTTGGCTCTCTTTTACCGATATTTCCATGGCAGGTGTTCGACTGACATTGCCCACTTGATTCCACCTAGAGCAATGCAAAACAGAAATACACGGCGAACTACTGCCGCTCATCCATATGTTGTTCAGCTTAGTACTCCTCGAACTTCATTGTTCAAGAATTCTTTCATCTGGAGAACGTCATCTTTGTGGAATGATCTTCCCGAGGTCGTGTTTCCCAATGAATACAATCTTCAACGTTTCAAGACCAACGTTAATCGCTTTTTTCGCACTCGCACCGCTCCCAGAGCGCCTTAAAGGATTTTTCCTACAGTGCAGGTGTTTTATCATAAAAAAAAAAAAAAAAAAAATTATTGTCCATCGGAGTTAACCGTGGCCCTATTATGCATAGCTACATTCGGACTAAATTAATATTATTAATTCGAACATAATTATTTTTTAAGGGCTAAAATGGTAGCTGTACATTAATATTTTAATTTTGTCGAACAAATTGCCTCCTGGTTTTATTTTTTTTTTTAGTAAAGAGCCCCTTCACGTACTTAACTTGACGAGCCGCCACTGCTTTTAGATAGAAAATAAAAACACTAAGATAGGTGGGTAAAAACCAGTTTTCTCTAAGCCACATCGTTCCTATGTTACAGTCTGTCAAAATCTGAAAATGCCATATTTTGAACGTCCATATCTCAAAAATAATTTAAGTAAGACATAATGATATTTTATACAAATTAAGCGTAGAATTTTGTGGAAAATAGGAAAATTATATAATATATAGGGTGCCCGTCAAAAAAAAGTATGTTTGATATGCCCTGACACCTTGCATAATTTTCAATAATTTTAGATTGAAGAACTAATGCCTCCCTCTATATTTTTGAAAAATATTAATTAAAAAAATTAAAAATAAGATACAATAATTTAGATTCTATGAAATCCTGCGTTGAGAGTGAGCCATTGTGGTGCCAATACAATGGACTCTTTGCTGTTTCAAATCCTTGTACTTGAAAGGAGCATCCCGTTGACCTGATATGCAAGTAAATATCGATGCATATAGTGTTGACAATGTTGCTTTATTATATTTGCAATTCAAAACTTGTTAAAAGCGGTAAATTTTAATAGAGTTTAATTAAAATGTATCAATGTTGTTAATTAATATGACCTAACTAGAGTTGATATAAATATTTGCATACCCAACTGTGACATTATATTTGAATAGTAATTAGTACTCAAACTGTATAGGCTTGCTATTGGTCAGTAGGTCACTCCCAAGTGCGTTATGCAAAATTGTTTGTGAGCATAGAAGCTTTCATGTTTTGTAGTTGTAAAGAGTCAAATAAAATTATAATACCTACAGTACACAGACGGCTTTAGTTATAGGTTTTTAGTAGTCATATGCAGAATCGCATGTTTATAAGATTCGGATCATTCGAATGGACGCGCTGATCCAGGGGGGGGGGGGGCGAAGGGGGTTTTGCCCCCGTATTTCTCCACTCCCTCTCCCCTGAGCCTCAGAAAATGAGTGTTTTGTTTACTTTGAGCCTTACAAATTGTTGGGCGTATGAAGGGTCAGTATTTTTTTAGAACTCATCTTTGAGAGTAAGAAGATTTTTAGAGACTCGATACGCTTCTATTTTTTTAGAAGTAACTTTTTACAGTCGAAACACATTTAATAAACAATATTGGTAACTTTAAGAACAAAAGTGATTGAATAATTTTCAAATAAGAAACAAAGACGTATGGAGTTTTCCTATAAGAAAATTTGAGTGTTGTGAATATTTTTTGTTATAACCACTGGAATATTTTACTAAATGCTCTATTTTTTTCGATTTTTTTTTATATACGTGGTTTTACAAATTCGATGCACTGCTATCTCGGTAACTATAAGATATAGAGAGTTGGTTAAATGGAGGCAAAGTTGCACATTTTAATGTTGAACAATTTGTTGGTTGTAAATAAAATAACCCTCATGGATACATTTGTCTCAAGCAAGTCAATTGTATATTATAAGGCTGGTTGAAATGAACCATTTTAACGTTTCCATAGCCTACTGTTTACCACTTACCTTGTTTTATCAAAGTTATACACATTTTAGAAAACAAAGAAAAATTGATCTAGCAAAACAAATAATAAAGTGTTATATGTCATTAAAGTTAATTTTCTATAGTATATAAACATAGAATAAAAATAAGGGGTTTTCATTAGAAGTTAACTTCACTTTCCGTAAAACCGGAAGGCAATTTGCATACTTCTTAACGTCTCAAATTTTTAGAGCTTTACTGCTAAAATTACGGAAGAAATTGTGGTGGTAGCAATTTCTTGTCACCCTGTATACAGCTCTGATAATAATATGTATGGCTGTACCTAGACTAATCAGGTGGTATTGTTAACTTAACCATATACAGGATGTCCCGTAACTTATGGGCCGTAGAGTAACTGGAGATACTAGACATCAAACTAAGGCGATTATGTCATATACGTTTTTCTCGGATTGTTACTCGTTCTAGAGATACAGGGTGTTGAAGGTAAAAGTTTATTCTCAAGAATAAGCCATAATTTTAAAACGGTTTAATGAATCCAATTGAAAGTTGGCAATATTATGTTTTTATGAGCAAAAAATAAGAATTTGTAGAAATTTTTAAGTTTCAAACTAGAGGGCGCTAGTTGCATACACTGGGCTTAATAAATCTATGATATTTTTTCTTACCTATGATATTAGGTGTTTTTCAATTATAGTTTCTTAAAAAGGGCATTTTCTGAGTCAAAAATGTGTACTTGATTGATCTTAATATCTTTAACGGGTTTCGAGATATTTCCCTGTACATGTATGATAAATAAAGAATTTACTTTCATTTCGTCAGATACATCTCTAAACGCGCTTTGTATGTTTACAATAACAATAATTTTTAACCTTTACTAAAAATAAAATTGACTTTTATTAAAAATAAACTTTTAATTAAAAATCAGCCTCCAATTCAACAAATAAATAAGAATGATACCATATCTTTATTATTTACATTATTGGATGATCTTTTGATCTAATAAGTAGGTACCTACTTGCGTTCACAAGCCAACAAACTAATTTGAAAATTTTTAGCATATTTCACTTTACTACATATTACTTAACTAAATTCTCCCAGACATCTTTGAAAGGCGACCTATCCTTTTGCGTCGAAATTTAGGGAATGCTATTTATTTAGCCGGGCTCATATGTTCACGAATTAATATTTAAAGCCCTTTTTGGGAAAAACGAAGCCCCGAGAGGCTCCTATTCAGAATTTATTGTATGCGTTCATGGAGTGGTTCAGCTGCATCACTTTTAATGAATGTTCAATATTTATAACCGAAGGTATAACGAACGAGTTTTCGTTAAACTTTTTACCAACTGCAAAGTTGAGGAGTATTTTTCCATTTTATAGATAGGGTGTCAAAAAAAATCTAGAATATTTCAACAACCACTAAATATAAAGTGACCAGATCTTGAATATCAAAAAGCGGGACAAGATATCTAAAAACGCGTCACAGGGAACTGCCGGTTTTCAGGCTCAAAAAACCCTTTTCGGTTGGGCTATCAAAACTCAAGGTCTCTAAATTTAGAGACCTTGATCAAAACTTAGAAATTCTTTTAGGGCGTTTTATACAGGGTGTCCGGTAACTTATGGGTCGTAGAGTAACTGGAGATACTAGACATCAAACTAAGGAACTAAGCCGATTATGTCATATAAGTTTTTTCGGATTGTCACTCGTTCTAGAGATATAGGGTGTTGAAAGTAGAAGTTTATTCTCGAAAATAAGCCATAATTTTAAAACGGTTTAATGGATCGAATTGAAAGTTGGCAATATTATGTTTTTATGAGCAAGAAATAAGAATTTGTAGAAATGTTTAAGTTTCAAACTAGAGGGCGCTAGTTGCATACACTTGGCTTCATAAATCTATGAGTTTTTTTCTTACCTGTGATATTAGGTGTTTTTCAATTATAGTTTCTTAAAGAATGGCATTTTCTGAGTCAAAAAGTGTACTTGATTGATCTTAATATCTCTAACGGTTTCCGAGATATTTTCCTTTAAACATCCCAAAGCATAAAAAAACATAGTACATAATTAAATTTATAATTCATGAATTATATACACCCGACACCCTGTATCTCTAGAACGAGTAACAAACAGAAAAAACTCACATGACATAAACCGTATTTGTGGCTCAAAAATCCAATCGAAATCGCCTTCATGACTCTCGCCAAGAACGAGCCAGTGTGGCCACCAGCGTTGCCAGTCTATTACAATTGTAATAGATCTATTACTATTTTCACAATTCTATTACGGTTTTACCTTACTCACCAAATCTATTACTATTCGTTTATTATTGCGTTTCAGCATTTTACTATAATTACCCATATCATCCCATATCCATAGTTCTTATTTATTCACAACTTTCTCCGAAAGCCCAGGAAATCCCTATAATTATATTATGCATATATAACTTACTGGTAATAAAAATAATAATTTTGTTTTAACATATAACGGTATTATTAATTCATTACTGACGGTAAAATCATCTAAAAAGGAACTAATAGTGTAAACATATCTAATATTAAATATTATGCTTATATTCATTGCATAATTTTTTTTTGTCAACTGGTGAATGCGCCAGAACATTTATTGCTCCTTCGATGTTCTGGCTGCGTTTATTACTATTTCATGAAATCTATTACTTTTTGAACCGTCAACCTATTACCTTCAATCACAGACTTTTGGCAACGCTGGTGGCCACTATGGAAAAGCCCTCCATATAGTTGCCACATAAGATTCGAATATTAAATTTGACAGTAATAAATCCGTTTTTCGTCTGTGGCCGTACTCACCGAATTTATTTTGTTATAAAGCGGGACAAAAGCGGGACGCCTGTTAAATCGGGACGCTTGGCTCAAAATCGGGACTGTCCCGCCTAAATCGGGACGGATGGTCACTTTAACTAAATAAAATTTTTTAAAAATTACACTTACATAAAATATTTTGACCTAAGGCGAATTCGGTTAATCATCGGCGAGGTCTCCGATCCCTCGGATTGTCAAAATGTCGTTCGTTTAATCGTTTCAGAGCTGACGGCTGACATTTATCTGCGTTCGTTTAAACCGGGGCAGATAATTCGGACCGTCATCTTTTTCATCGGAGGTTTTTGACCGAGGAAACCGAGGATAAAAGCAACGTCAGCTGATTGACAAATATTGCTTAAGAAAGTTGGGTGTTGGGTTAATAATTTCATTCAATTCAATTGATCATCAAATTATGGCCGATTTCAACAATTGGAATTAAACATTAACAAATTATTATCGATTTTTATCATCAAAGGCCAAAAGTGAGGTTATCCTGTTTCTCAAATGAATATGAACCGTTCCGTAATTACCGACAACCTCGAAGTAATCTGCTGATCAGCTATTTTAAATCTGTGTTCTCTTTCATCTCATCCGCAAGGAATAACCGAACTCGCCTCTAGAAACGTCCAACGACAGCGCCGACCTATTATTCCTCTGTGCCCAGATATGTTAAGTGGGTTGTCAAACCTATTTTCCTTTACTAATTTTTTATATTAATCATAGAAAAACTAGTTCTTAGAATTAAAAAAAATAGACAAATTTATGTGTTTACTGTGTGCTTAACCCCACTCAGAACGCCAATTCTCTCTACGGACCCCGAACCGACACCATCTGTTTAAATTATTAAATCAAAATTAAATCAGTACCATAGCTGTCTACGATGTTCTACGCGAAGACAAAGACAGATAGTTCTTTGTCTACCTACTCAACCATCTTAGAGGTCTACAGTGCCGGTTTAAGGTACTGTAGCGCCCGGTGCTTCTCGTGACTGCCGCTCCTGACTTGAAAATTTTTTGGGTTCCACGCCCTATTTAATGAAAATTTTTGCCTTTCCGGCATTTTTTTTAGTCCGTAGAGGTTTTTAACCAACAAACCCTCCATCTTTCGTTGTACGGGTACATAAAAAAAATTGATGAAATAAGTCAGAAGTTCTCAGGGTAACCTTTAAAATCCCAATTTCCCCCTTCGGCGCGTCACTACGAAATTATATAAAAAATAAGTCATTTATACAAACTAAAACTTTATTTGTGTACGTGGGTTTGTTTATGAAAAAGATCGCGAAATTCATAAGTATTATTTAAATAATTTTACAGAATACATCGGTAAAAAATAGGGTTATCAAAACTAGCAAGGAAAAAGCACACAAAATAAGAAGCCAAAAATGAATTTTGCTTAATTAACTTTGGTTTTCATAATCACAATCAACTAAAAGGTTAAACGTCATAATACGTATATATAATAAGTATCAGTTTTGCAAGACTCTTTTTCTTGCTTTTAAATTTGAAAATGTTTGTATTATCTCGTTAGTGTCTATGGTTTTAAAAGATCTGAATTTACTGACATGATGGCTAAAAAATTTAGTCTTTCTTGGGCAATTGAATTTCTAAGATAGGTTTTAACCCGGTTTAACGTGGAAAATGAACACTCCCCACTAGCATTTGTAACCATTATAGAAAAGAATATACGAAGGCATACATTTATATTTGTAAATGTACATGTTAATTTATTTTCATATAACAATTTTACTAAATCTTTAGGAGATTCAACTTTAATTTCATCACTTAGTTCGGTTAGGAACTTCTTTAGCTGAATACATTCTTCAGGTAAATATTCATCTAAGTGGTCTATATATGTATCTTTTAATTTATTTGCATGTAATACTATCTCTTCATCTTTTACCATTTTTAAAAATTCAAACAAATCTGAACATGTTTTGTACACTTCGGATCTACGATTCATTTCTGCTCCATTTCAATACGATCACGATATAAAAGTGGCGCGCCGCGCCGCCCTAGAAGACATTTACCGCCTGGTGCTATAGCAATCATGTAAAACCGGCACTGAAGGTCAATGAAAATTACTTTTCAACACACGTATTGAAATATTTGTTTTTAATACACGTGTGATAGACAGCACTTTCTATAGCCATGTTAACCGTGGTTTTTCCTTATTTTCATAGGTGATCGTAAGAAAATACATTAAACAAAATATACATATATATGCTTCATATTGTACTTATGATGTATCACCACAAATAATTTGTAAAGTTAAAGGAATAAAATGTTTGACTATCTTCTATGAGGCACCTTGTATAGTTTGTGTTACAATATATCATATCTGTCTTATTAGGACTAATTGACATTCATAATAAAACGATATGGATTATTTAATCTATCGGCCTGACTAGACTTATTTCAGATATTTCGGTTCCTGGAAACGGAACTTTGATACTCTGCCTGGGTAACCATATTTTGTATAGATTTTAGTTAGGGTTTGAAATACTATACAATAATATTGCTTTATCCAATATGGCCAATTGAAAACAATTTTAATTTTATATATGAAACGGAAGTGACGAAAATAACGACCAATTAACATGAATAATTGTTGCGGGCATCAATCTCACACTAATTTGTGAATTATATGTAAATACAGTACAGGGGCTAGATTAAGTTAGAGTGGACACCTTTGGTATTGACCAAACAGTCTCACGTAGTCCTTTTAGGTCCGTTGTGATACCACAAGTTAGTACAGCGTACTCAGCAGTCAGTAGAAGGATTTTAACAGCTCATTTAAACCAGTCACTACTATTCAGAAACCTGGTTAGTCGACTAAGGTAGTAAGCTGCCTATTTTCTCCAGGCTATTGAAAAACGGTTCCTCCAGGGCAGTGAACACACAGGCGCTACCAGTGGCGGCTCGCGGTCTTAAAAAATGGTGAAGAGCTAGGTATAGTGCGGGTACTTAAACAAACATTGACTAAAAACCCGCGCGTGTAACAAAACGTCTCTCTTATCCTCATCTGCCCAACGACTGAATGGAGTTTCCAACAAATTACAAACTGTCATTAATCGGATACATTTTTAAAACACACAACTAGGTAGGTACATACGTACACTACTATAAAAACCAAACTTTATAATCACACCCCCTACCTGTATAACACGTTAACGAAAAGACGAAAAAAAATTGGTAAAAATTTGCTGTATTGCTGCTACAACCTGGCAACAATCCTTTTTAAAAATGCGATGTGACAATGGACATTTTTTCATCTTCTAAAAATAAGTGAAACGTCAAGTTAAATCTGCGAGTTTATCATGGCAAATTGGTATACTTATACGATTATTACGATTAACTTTAATCAAAAAATATAAACATCCCACACTTAGCGCCAGTTGGTCACGTAATTAATTTTAAGATTTAACTTTTGTTCTCTGAATATACCGGGTGACACAACAAAGGTTTTCTGTAATTCTTTAAGTAAAAATTACAAAATTTTACGGTATAGAAAGCATGTAAATTTCCACTTTTCGCCAAACTATACCTTTAGACCCACTTTAATGTTAAATAGAAACCAATTTCTAATTAATCAGAAGATTTTATTTTGAATCAGTACCATGGCAACACAATACCTCACCCAACTGTAGGGTGAGGTGTTTATATATTTTTATTTTTTAAATGTTTCTTTGTTTGTGTAATTAGGTCTGATGATGCTCATTTGCGAGCGAAACATGTAACCGTTATACTTATATACAGGGTGTGTCAATAAGGTGTCGGGCTTTGATAGCACCTAAACTATCAAAGATAGGAAAAAAAGTATAATATAAAAGTTAAATGGTTTGTTAGGATGCATAACCTAAAAATATTTTAAAATCTACAGGGTGGTCCTAAAAAGTGGTACTGAATAATAAAAAAGAAAATTAAATGGGACACCCAGTATAATTTTCCAGAATATGATTCAATAGAATAAGGACTTTGCAACCATCTTAAAATTTTTTAACTAAAATGCAACGTTGCCAAGTAATTAATTTTTTTCCGAAATTTTAGTAATTTTAAGGGTATCGTAAAAAAATCATAGTAACCTGTGGATTACCCCTAGGCAAATATAATTTACATTGTGGGTACTTTAAGGTACGATATATTAATCGATAACAATGTTTTCTAAATCTCCTATACAGAGCGTTAGGTATAAGTTGGACAACTCGACAGTTTTAAAAATGCTTTATTTTATTTTTTTTAAATGGGACCCCCCTAATTTTTTTAGGCAAAAGGATGTATCTTTCGAAAACCTTACTTTTTTATTAAACATGTCATATATCTAAATATCATAGTTTTTGAAATATTTTAGGATTTGTCTTAAATCAGGGTAAAAAAGGAAAGTTCTAATTAAACAATTTAGTCAAGATTGCTTTGGAACAAAAAATAAATAATTTTATTTGTCACAGCTGTCATTGCAAAATTATTTCGCTAAGATTTTGTGCTTTATTACGGTTTAAATTTTAGTTTCCTGAACTATAACGTTATCGAAACAGAAAAATATGAATTTTTCAAGAGAAGAACTACTTGACGCGATCTACGTTTTGGGCGAGAGCGACAGAAATACATTTCTGGCTTCCACAGTATACGCAGAAAAATATCCACTTAGAACTCATCCTGATCAAAAATCATTTGAAAGGGTAAAGGAGAGATTTGAAAGAGATTACGAAAAATATGAAAGAACTAAGCCAGCTACCAACGATGAAAATAAATGTATGGTTATGTTAAGTTTAATTGAAGATCCCCACAAAAGTACGAGACAGCTTGGCAACAAATTTCCATTCAGTGCATCCTCAGCATCAAGGATTATCCGAAGTGAAAAATTGCATCGATATCACATACAATTATTACAAGAATTAAATGAGCAAGACTATGAAAGGGGAGTTGTTTTTGTCAGTGGTCGCAGGACATGATACAACATCAAGCGCAGTTTTTCGATTATGTAATGTTTAGTGATGAGGCTACGTTTCATAACAATGGATTTGTAAACCGGCATAATTTTCATTACTACGACACAAGTAATCCTTTTTTTACTAGAGAAGTTAGGAATCAACATAAATGGAGTATTAATGTGTGGGCTGTTCATGTTATTGGGCCACAATTTTGTGAAGGAAATGTTACAGGCCAGATTTACCTTGATTTTTTACAGAATGATTTACCTGGACTTTTAAATGTATTCCCAGAATACATTCGCGAAACAATGTGGTTTCAACAGGATGGAGCACCACCTCATTACAGTATGCTCGTGAGAAATTTTTTAAATCAGCGATGTAGTGATCTCTGGATTGGCAGAGCAGGTCCAATATCGTGGCCTGCAAGATCTCCCGATCTAAATAAGCTTGATTTTTTTTTATGGGGATATGTAAAGGAGAGAATGAACCAAACAGCTCCCACGATAAGAGAAAACATGCAAGCACAAATAAGGGAAGTTTTTCAAACAATTACTCCGACTATGTTGAGAAAAGTAAGCGAGTCTTTTAAAAAAAGAACTCGCGTCTGCATTTTAAATTTATGAGGCCATATTGAACACTTTTTATAGTATTTTTATAATGTCCGCGTTGTCTTTTGTCACCAAAATTTTGAGTCATCTAAATATTGTTAATTTTTTTTTTAATTTAAATTTTTTACCTCAATTTAGCTCTCTAGCCCCCCCCCCCTCTAGATGGGCCGATGTTTTGCCTACTTCTTCTTTTGTCAGTGTTCTTAAAAATAAATGTGTAGTTTGTAACTATTTTCTTCCAACACAATCTTGACTAAATTGTTTAATTGGTCCTTTCCTTTTTTACCCTGAGTTAAGACAAATCCTAAAATATTTCAAAAACTATGATATTTAGATATATGACATGTTTAATAAAAAAGTAAGGTTTTCGAAAGACACATCCTTTTGCTAAAAAAAATTAGGGGTGTCCCATTTAAAAAAATTGAAATAAAGCATTTTTAAAACTGTCGAGTTGTCCAACTTATACCGAACGCTCTGTATAAGATATTTAAAAAAAATTGTTATCGATCAATATATCGTACCTTAAAGTACCCACAATGTAAATTATATTTGCCTAGGGGTAATCCACAGGTTACTATGATTTTTTTACGACACCCTTAAAATTACTAAAATTTCGGAAAAAAATTAATTACTTTTTTTCCTATCTTTGATAGTTTAGGTGCTATCAAAGCCCGACACCTTATTGACACACCCTGTATAAAAGAATTTTTGAGACCGGGACTTTGTGGGATTTATTATTTATACTTAAACTCTTAAGCGCGTGACTTAGGAACGAGCTAATACAACAGATTGCGCAGTTATTTGCACGAGTAAAACTGTGGTGTTAAAAATATCTCAAATTTATACTGATTGTACTAACACACTTTTATATTGGGTTAAAAGTATTTAGAAGAAAGGCCACATGCAAATGAATTAGAGGTGGGAAATACTGTTACCGATATGGAACGTTCCATTTGATACCGCGACAGGAAAATACCGCGACTAAATAACGGTTACTTCGGAACGAACTAGGGCGAGTTTGGTTTACAAAAATGTAAAGAAATAAAAAATGTTTCATCATTCCTGTCTGTGACCTTGAAATCTCAAACTAATAATAATAATAATAACAACAAGTTTATTTTCAATAGTCAGTTACAATATAAAAATGAGGTTTATTTTATATTCCTCAATAAACTCATTCGTCAATCTTCTGATGACGTGCCTGTCATTTAACGATTTTCGGTATGACTTCCGCTATATTGGAAAAATATCGAGAACATTGTTGATTGGTCAAAACTTGAAGTGTGTCACGCTAAGTGATAAGCGCCCTCTGCGACCTATCCTTTCGCTGTGAAAGAATTTAAAACGGCCTTGGGTTTTTCTTCGAAAGAGTCAAAAGTAATGTTATATCCCGTACAACCCATAAAACGAAAATAAATAAGAACAAATTCCCATATTTAGGCCAGGAAATAAGGAATACTTTCGAATAAGCTTCAGAAGCGATCTCTATATGAGCACATTTTGACTAAAAATTTAAATCTTTGAACCTCTGTAGGAATTCGTATTTAGATTTAGAAGAACCACCAATCTCCCGAAACATTACTCCTACAATAATTATTATCCCAGTCTAGCGGAACTTGTAAAATGTGACATAGTTACTTACTGTTGCAACATACGTACCTACCCTGTGAAAGAACGTTTTCTAAAACAGCACAAATTCTTTCAGATAGAAGAAATAATAGATTGGGTTTTACCAAAGTCAAAAAACTATTATTTTTAAATTCCCACAGAAAAATTATGAGTTTCTAGAATCCTAATATTAGTTTCATAAATATTAATCGTTTTACTGGATTTTTCAAAATAAGGTTAAATATACATACCTACTTATATTATTTATATCGTTTATTTACATATAAGTATTTTTGTATTTATAAAATATAATATATTATCCCCTTGCACAAACATTTTATATAACAATTTATAAAGTTTAATACTAATAATATATTTTAATCTAATTGACGACAATGCTTTTCAACTTCTTGAGTCATTTCTTTCATCATCGATACAAGCCAAAGGGATCCTCGCGAGACCGCGTCCAATGAAAAATACTATACACCGCGCCAGAAAACATGCATCATCACCATATAACTATAACGCAAACGGCGGCCGCAACCTTTCGTCCCCCGTCTGACAAAATACCTTTAAGCAAAATACCGTCAACCTCGAGACTGTTATACTCATACCGTCGCGAACGGCGCCTCAACAGTTCCACGTTCCACTGGCAACCTTTCGTCCCCAGTCTGACAAAATACCGTCAAGGTAAAAATACCGTTAAGGTAAAAATACCGTCAAGAAAAAAAATACCCTCAAGCTCCAGACGGTTACTCATACCGTTTGCGGCGTTTGTTGTTACACACTCCACAACGAACCGGCGCGGCGCTTTCTCTCGGTTCACATCGCAGCGTGTGCGTGTAGCGGCGAAGGACGAAATCTTAATAGTTCCAGAGGGAACTGCTTCATTGTATGAGGTGGAGCGCGACACGATGGTATTAAAAAATACCGTTTTAAAGTAGCAGTTACACAGATACCGACCCACCACTAAAATGAATGCATTGGAATAAACTTGGGTGTCTAAATTTGCGCGGTACCTATCATGTAATGACTTCAAAAGGTTGAAACTTTGAAACGCACTGGGGTGAGGCGAAGCGCGTCGAAAAACGGTTTTGGATTTATTCGATGTGATACAACGTGGATCCACGGACACAAGCGAAGCACGGCGAGGAATTAGTTCGTGGCAAGCTTAATGCATCCCAAAAAACAATAGGGTAGATATTTTTACATTGACAAAATCATGATTTTCCCCACGGGCGTTTGGAAAATTCGGTATGGTTTTAGGAGTTCTTACTAAACTTTTTGAATACTCGAAAAAAAAGTATAAAGTATTCCTCGAGGACTTTTAAGGACGTTCAAGTTCAAGTAACGTATTTAAATATAATGCGTCAATTCCATATAACACCCTGTATAAGAAAAACTCTTTTTCAACACCCCCTAGAACAGTTATATGAATTTCTAACACACATATTTTGCCTGCGGTTACGCCACTGAGTACTAATCAACATTATTTCAATTTTACCGCCTAGGGAACTGATCGGTTTGCAAATTGTTCCGATTTACATTTCTTTGGTTTAATTCAAAAACTTGCTTTTAGATAAAAACCATAAAGCAAATTCTACGAAAAGACAAAGTAAATAATACAATTTTCCTGCGGAGATATTTCTTTCGGAAAAAACATTTTCTCTAACCAGAGTCATGGGATTTTGAAATGTCGGAAAATGCAATATAATTATTTCAAATCATTTTGTCCCGGTAATCCTTTCGAAGTGACGTATTGCCTTTAGTAAATGCGATATTATTAGAAATAGAAAATCCTGCTTGTTCAGTTCAGTAGAGACACTTGACATTTCTGAAAATTTATTTTTAGATACTGTTTATTGTATTTGTTTATTTACCTAAATGAAATGCGGCGTTTATATTGTGACAGTGGAGAATCCAGAATTTGGTTGAGGGGTGGGGGGGGGGGGCGAATAAAAAAATCACTTCTCAAAAAAATACTAACCTTTCATGCTCCTTACAATTTTCAACGCTCAAAGTAAACAAAACACCCATTTTGTGGGGTTCCTGGAAGGGGGACTGCCGTCCCCCCCTCAGATTCGCGCTTTGTTATAAAGCAAAGCGTTAGATCGGGCAGGCAAGGACAAGCGGCATAAGAATCTCCCAAACTGCTGCGAACGGCCGGACATTTGTGCGAGCTGTCTACCATTGCGGTGTTAGTTTGGTTTTAATAAATTGGGATGCAACTTATCCACGGAACAGTGGCGCGCGGCGGATAACGTTCAATATAGAACGTTCCTTTTCAAAGTAGGGGTTTGTTCAAAAATAATTTCAGTGGCGTGTTTAAATTTATAGTATAAGCACACGCGTAAACATGCATTAACGGGCTGATGCCTTTAGATGTATCCAAAATAGCTGTGGTTTTAAAAAAATTAGGATAATTTTTTGCCTTTAGGCATCAAACAAAAAAATATCAAAAACGTCCCCAGATATTACCTGAGGTTATAAAATGGTAATATATAATACTACGTGAAAAAATATCAGTAACAAAATGGCACTAACTTTAAATTTTCAATTTCTTTCACCACTTTCTTTCCCATCCTGTATAACATTGAAGCGCATTAAGGTGCAAAAAAGTTTTTAAATTTCACCTCTGAATTTTGAAGTAGAAAAATTAAACCCTTGGAATTTCAATTCTTTGGTCAGTCTTAAATTTTTTGTCCAGCGGTCGCCTTTTCTCCATCTCAAACATGTATCCCTTGTCATATCCAGCGTACGAGACAAAAGGTTTCATAATAAAGAATACTTCACAATTTTTGTTAAATTTTCAATCTCACAATGACCCATCTCACTTTCAAAAAATATTATCTCTCTACTATTTTGACAAGCTCTGAAAGGCTAAAATACCCATTGCCATCAATACCAACTATATTAATATAAAAGAAATCTCTCAAGCTTTTAACCGTTCTAAAAATTTATGTTTTGGGAATGTTTTCGTTCATCAAAAATTTAGTTTTTCATTTTCTCGCCTGTGCTAACAAACGAGATTGTCTTCATTAAATTTCAGTATCCTATACGGGTTATATGGATATTTATTAAATTAAAAAATTTAATATATTATTATGTACTGTAGTGGCTGAATAAGAATGGACGCCTGCCACATCCCCGGAAGCGTTTGTTCCAACGTGTATTGAAATACAAAAAATGATTTCAAAATCGAGAGAGAAATTGCTGAAAGGTATTTTAGATATATTAGAAAGTTTTCGTCCTCTTGCAACTAATCTATACAGGGTAAGTCAACGGTAGAGTTAAGTACATTTTATATTGAAGCATACAAGGTTGCCAACAAAAACGTGGCGAGTATATTCTGTTTTTATTTAATATATTATTATTGCATTTTTGATTTGAACTGATTTATGTGGCATACTAGGGTCCTGCACGTCCTGGGTCGTAAAATTTAGGTCCGGCTTGAGGCGGAATTTGGAGACGCAACCAGGTCCGGTTCGTCATCCAAAACCGAATAGCCCGGCAGGCCTGGCAGACGCGGCGGGCCCGTCAGGCCCGAAAAAATGTATTACACTGAGAAAAATGAATTATAACCATTATAAGAATTCTTATGGCCATTATAAGAATATTTAATACTATTTGGGACAGCAATACGAGCTAATACCAATTATACACCAGATATTGCTAGGACCAGTACATAAGGATAACTAAAATATGTTATACTGTTTATATGACACGGATGGTAACCATGAAGCTTGTTCTATAGCGACTATAAAGCGTACTTCTATGGGTATACACATTAGTTAAAAACGATTATACTGTTTATATGACACGGATTATAACCATAAACGTTTGTTCTATAGCGACTATAAAACGCTTTATAACTAGTTAACACAGTTGAAAAAGAGTATAATTCAGTTACCCCATATAAAATTGTTTAGCTGCCAATATAAAACGTTTTTATACTGTTTGCGCTTGCGCATTCCCAATATTAATTTTTTATAAATTTATCGATCACTTACCTCTTTACGCAAACTCCAAGCAACAAGCGAAATTTTGAATGATTGTATGTTTTAAGACCAAAAAATAATAAAGGTAAAGAAATGATATTTTACTATATTTATATTGATATTGACAAATTTTATTTTTTGATTTTACCATGTAACTACTGCTATTTATTTATTTAACTAAAAAAAAAAACAAATAAGGGTATTTACCGTCAACACTTTCTAATCAAGAAACAACGAAAAATCTGAGATCATAAACCCAGCTCTTGTTACAAAATACTGATAATAATTTTACACCACCACAAATAAAGCTTAATAATAACCTCACAACACTGTTCACAAAAAACAACAAACATCTGAGACAACCCGCACAGCCAAACAAATGCAAATGCCATCGTAAAACACGTCTAGATACGTCGCAGTTTCCCCCACTCTTGCCAATTAAAAGTATGTTGCATAAGGGTTAATAAATGTTTAATATCAAATAATAATTTAATTAATACCTCTAAGAAGCGTTTTATTGTTGGTATATTCTTATGTTGTATAAAACCATTTTTATTTCCAAAAAGAATGTATTAAAATCATTCTTACAATTCTGGGCTTATATTCATAATTATTTCGTTTTATTGTCGGTATAAATAAAGATGTAGCAATTCTGTATGCTGTTCGTTAGTTAACTTTTTTGCTATAGTAGTAGATTGTTTAATAGTGATTATTAAAAATGTTGCTACTGGTATAAGACTATTCTTAACAATTCTGTTTAATTAGTCGATTTTGCTCTGTGTAAGGCTTAAAAATTGTTTTACAAATACTTCTTTTAAAAAAGCACTTAAGCAAATCATGGTTGATCCGACAGACCCGCTGGTCATAAAAGTCCGGCAGTCCAGTAGGCCGGTCAAGCCCGACAGGCCGGGAAAATATTGTTAGGGCCCGAAAACCCGAACCTTTATTGATTAAGTGGTCCGGCCCGATCTGAACCCGGGAGTCGGGCCGGGCCGCGTTAAGTCCCGAGATGAAACTTCGATTCGTGCAGGCCTCTAATATAGCACAATGTGAAAAATATACAGGGTGTTCTATTGAAAAAACCACAACTTTACGCTACAGTTTCTTTGTTTTAGTCCAAGTCGGTTTTTAAACAGCAATTTTAGAATCTACGGCAAAACATCAACAAGATGACTATAATGGCTTTAATAAAAATACGGGAAACTAAATAACAGGTCCCTGTTTAGTTCGGGAAGGATGACCCTGTATCGTCGGACCAAAAAAAATCGCCTAAAATCCACCCAATTTACAGTTGATATTTATAAAGCTGCTTCTAATTCCGAATAAACTGTAGTTCAAAGTTTTTTTAACAGTTTTGTGGCAGAAATCCATTATAGTATTTCACAGAAAAATAAATCGTCTACCTACGTTCAAAGGTCCGCTGTAATAATAAGCGAAAACCCGAAATCATAAATTCGTCATTGTGCCCCATAATTTTATAAAAAGGTTCTTTTTATAACACGCCTAAAATGGTTATTTTTAGGTTTCATATTTAGTACATACAGCCAAGGGTAAGGCTATCCATTCTGTTAGGAAAACAATGAACAGCATTAATTATTTAAATCTCCTTAAAATGTCGTTATATCTGGGGTGCATCATTAATTTTGGTCCTGTTAAATAAATTATTAACGAAGTTGTTTGTTCTGTAAATTTGGACCTGAAGATGAAACGAATTTTTTTTCTTTAAACCATTTTGTCATAGGTTTTAAGGTGCCTTTAGATTAATCAAGGTAATTCTAAAAAGCCTATCGACCTATCTAAGGGTCTTCAGGTCCTATTTCTAGTTTTAGGGGGCCCTAGGCACGTTACGTTCTCCGGGGCCCCTAATCATGTGCGCGCATGGATCTAATTTGAGGCCGCAGTACGCTGTATCAAAAAATTCTATCAAAAGTTACTTCTAAAAATTTCCAGGACCCAATGGGCACCCCTCTCACAACTTCATATAAAGCTGAAAGGATTTCGATTCTTCACTATCGAAACCAGGGGGAGTAGTGATTTAGTGTCTGTTTAAAGGTTGGAGACAATGACTTTTCTTGAACGGCAGTAGAGTTTTGGACTTGCATTGCCTTTATTTGTTTTTGAATCACTACGTTTCAACTGATAAGCATCGGTCGTCTTCAGGTGAATACTAATAAGTATGGTAACTACAGCCCTATCTATACTAGGTAGATGCAGTGACGCATGACTAGTGGGCGGAGTCATGCGTGTAACTCTTACGTGTTCTATTAATACTAGTTAGATGTATGACGCATAACTGGATGAGTCACGCTCATCCCCGATGACTCATGCGTTTAACTCTTACGTGGTCTTATTCCAAGATTACATTTACTTAACAAAGGTTTCCAGTTTTAGTATTCACCTGAAGACGACTAGAGATGCTTACCAGTTGAAACGTTGTAATTCAAAACAAATAAAGACAATTCAAGTCCAAAACTCTACTGCCGTTCAAGTAGTGAAGTTGCAACCTGCATTTTTTGTTCAAAATAAGTTTCTTTTGACCATCCTCGACGGACTATAGAGCGTACTCTTTAGGCCTTTACAAATAAAACGAAAAATTTAAGAAATATTGATAAAAAACGAAATGGCGGCATCATCACTAGCTTTAACTCATAATTTACCCAGTAAAAATGTCTATTATTCCACCATATTAAAGATATCTTATTTAAAACTTTATTTTCGGTTACAAATTTTTCATTAGCCGTTTTTATGTCTTAATTTAGTACCAGTCAAGGGCAAGGCTACCCATTAAGAAAACAATATAAGCAGAATTAATTATTTAAATCTTCCTAAATGGCCGGGTATATGTGGGTACATCATTAATTTAGAGGGTAATAAACTTTTGTTAAATGACTTGTCACAAGTTGTAATTGCCACGGTATTAAAAGCTAAGGGTTATAATTGTTCTGGAATTATATTGTGTAAAAACTGGATAGCCCGGTTTATTATGTATTTACATATGTAATATTATGGAAACTAGGCCCTAGTAACTTGTATTTTATACTTTTGACACTTTTATTAATCTGTGATTTTTTGAATTTACACGGTGAACAAATAAAATTGATTAGAAATATATACTTTTTAAACATTATAAAAATTCCTTAACAAAAAAGTTGTACAGAGTGTCAAGAAAGTTTGGAACTACTGAACATAGTTTTTTTTAAGTTAGCTTAGCTTATCCACATAGTTAAAAACAGCACTCTAGGAAGTAGTGGCGGTTCCTGATAAACATTTTAAGATGTTCTGCAATTTTTGCAGACAAAGATTTATTTTAAATTAAGTATGTACGTTAAAGTTTTCGTGTCTTTCTGTCTTCATACTCAAGGGATCTAGATCGGTAACTCCTATTTCCGTCCAGCAAACGTAATCAGGGAAAACAGTATAAAACATTTTTTTGTTACATCCACAAATCCATTCATTTTTTAAATAAATGTCTCTATTAACGTTGCGTGTGTAACATTTCCCTCTACTTACACCATGTTTTTCAATAATAATATCTGGTAATGGGCTACCTTTTTATTTAATTCGATCTTTTCTTCATATGAATATTTAAAAAATCTCTTTATAATTAGTATTTAGTTAAATACCACTTTTATGGTACAGAGTTAATAATTGACAGCGATACAAAAAAACAGAACCACACGCACGCACAATATTTTTATTGTTTTTAAACTAGAAATTACGTAAAAACTGGGATACAAACAAAAAATATTACGCTGGACTAAATGCAGCGAACTCTCCACTTAAATCACGGCTTTGTTTGTTAGACGAAAATGAGGGAAGTGGGGAAAGGACAAAACGGCATGTCATTGTCTACCTGTTCCCCAAGGAACACATTACCTTTGGCGTTCCTATATACTTTAATGCAAAAGGTAGACGCACTACTCTGTCCGCTTGCCGCTAAGTTTCTTTCTACCGTATTGGCAATCTCGAATCTAGGGTGCCGATATAAACGCATCAGACAGAGATTATTAGTAGCGTTTAACAAGTTAAACAGAGAACACGCTATCCCCTACCTCCCACATCCATTTTTTAGAACACGCGGTCGAAGCAGGCACGGGAGCGATCGATACGTCGACTCGTCCACACCACACACATATCCCCCTTTCAGAAATGTAGGAGAGTGGTTAGGTGACTCTTTTTAACTGAAGGTTTTGCTCATATGTGACTTCTTTCTTGGTTGCATTAGAGATTTGGCACCCTAGACTCCAATATGCCAATTCGGTATATATTTTAACGGACACTAAATTCTACTATCTTATTTATTTCTTACACGGCAGTTTTACGGATAAGTGCTGCACACCAGTGGGCGACTGCGACGCGATTTAGGTCTGAATCTACGAAACTGTAGAGATGTGTAGGAAAGCGCAAAAAATGTTTCCTATAATGGATGGGTGGCCGTTCCGTGCTTGATTGATTTATAGTTCTATGTTTTTACGTTAGATTACTATCTTTTGCATTGAGTTGATTCCAAAAATTAGATTTAAAAATGCGACGTTGGGAAAAAAGTAAGAATTTCCTTCTAATTGTGTTTTTAACTATAGTTAATAATATTTCAAAAAATATATGCAATATTTAATTTCAATAAACAAGTTAAAATAACTGTTAAATATCTTCCAATGACTCCATTTTTATCTCTCTGTTACTTACATGTACATAATATAACGACAATGTAGAAATACACAAGGCTATGCAGATCACTTAAAAACATAATCATTTATCATTATTAAAGTTTCATATTAATTGTATGTTAAATAGTCCTATAAAATTGATAGCATATAGCTAAGAGGCATGGGCCGTATTTTAATAAAAATGTTAGCACAAAAAATATCAATTTAGTATATGTGCCATCGCAGCTAAGATAAAGACTGGTACAAGAAAAAAAATCAAAGTATGTTGCTCCTAGCCTATTAAGAAAACCTTGCTCAATCTTTAAGCGATTTTTTTTCTTCCGTATAAGGTTAGCACTATTTAATTGTATCATTTTTAATAACAATTTTCATCATCATTCTTTTTTTGTTGTTATTATGTCAATATATTGACAATATTTTATTTTAAAAAAGCAAAATTATATGCGTCCATATGCGTCCATAAGGATGAAAGTTTTTAAAATTCTTTCAACATTATGATGAGCTTTTCTGGTTTCCTTTCTGTTATACATTTATTATGATCATTAGTGAAATAAAGTCGATGTCTCTTTTGAGGAAATTAAAAAAAAATTTCTTCATTAGCAAAATATGTGTTATTAACAAAATAGTTTTCAAAAATTTTTTTTCGAAAATTTTAAATTAAAAATGTCAAAATTGACTATAGTCTATTTATTTTTAACTGACACTAAATTGAAACATATTGATGTAGACACTCGGCTTGAACTGGGTCGTATTTAGAAAAATCTTGTCTTTTTGTGTCTTGTTTAACATTATGCAGCCGTATAGTATTATTTCTAAATACGATCACATGTATTTGTTTAAATTTAGTGGAAATAAATACATTATAGTAATTTCTTTGAGTGTTTTTTTCACAGTGAAATGGTTTTATAGCTTTAATAGTTTTTATATTACTAGTACGGTACGGTATGACGAGTGGGGAATATTGCCACCAAGTCGTGGTAAGCACACGAGTGCTGTAATGAACCTTACCGTACGTGTAATATACAATATTTTTTCTAAGACCCACAATTTAGGTTTTCCAAAGCGTTCAAAACACAGACTAGGTCATCAGCATCGGATATTAATTTTACTTTTAATATTGATAATAAATAAGCATTTTTTTGAATAAATAAATTTCTGTTCTTTAAATTAGAATACGTTACGTAATAAGTTTATTACATCACTAGTAAAATAATACAACTTATTACGTAATGCAAACTGGCTAAAATGGATTACGCAATAAGGTCATTATTGTGTGGGTCTTATTATAAAAGTATAAAAACCACCCATCTTATGAAGTCTAATTGGTCCAAAAAGTAATCACTGATATAGTCAAGGATACATTTTCGATGAGTATGGCTTACAATGTGACATTAATGATATTACCAGAAAGGATTTACTTACAATTAAAATTGCCCGTAAATATCATCTTCCATTTAAAGTTGTCTGGTTAGACACTTTTTTATTGCAACCTTCGTGCAACTGACCCTTCATAAGCTAACGTTTTCAAATAACAAAGTTTATCATCTCTTTTCTTATATGACCCTGGCGTAAAATAAAAATGTACTGTTTGTGATAAGATGACTGCAGGTTGAATAAAGTTAGCCCCGTTTAGTTTTCGATATTTTTGCTTTTAAATTGACGTAACAGACATAATTTTTTTAATTTACCGCAGTTTATTATATTTTTCATCAAAATACGGTCCATTATCATATTATGCTTAGTAAAAATTCATTGAGCTAAGTCCGCATTACAATATTATTTATGCTAGAGTATTTTTTGTGCCGTTAAAAGTTGAATATCCGAACTGCCACTTATATTCTTTAAATAAGCCTATAAAGTACTGATGTAGGCAAAAAAATAGTTAATGATGATCACAATTAAATTTATGTGAATCGGTGGATCGTTATTATACCCAGTGAAACAGATAATATTCCAATCCTTATCTAATGCTGAATTCGCACGCACGGAAAAATGGACATAGCATAGCGAAACCTAAATTAAAGATGGGATTGCTCAAAAATCAGTTGATTGACAGAGTCAATCAGCCCTATGCAGTAAGTACATTGACTTTGAAGTCAATGTTGAAATAATTCCAATAAAAATTGACTAAAAAAATTGGTATGTCAAACTAACAATTCATACAGGTAGCTAGTTTTATAATATATTAAATAAAAAAATACAAAAATATACAAAATATACACATAGAAACTAAAAGCAATAGTTACTTTATTATATTATTCTTTGCGCTTCCTAAAAAAACGTTTTCCTTTTTCGGAAAAGCTTCTTTTGGTTGTTTTTCTGTCATATTCAGCTAAAGATCTCTTCCCAATGTCCAACAGTAATCGGCCATCATTTTTGTGTCCCAGCGCCCCTGGTATTTTTTTTTCATCTCTATTATATCTTGATGAAATCTTTCACCTTGCTCTACACTCACGTCCCCAAGATTTTCCGGGAAATAGTCCAAATGAGAATGTAAAAACTGAATTTTTATGCTCACATTGCAACCAAGAATCCTGAATTTTTCCAGCATATTTTTAACGATCTCAACATAGTTTGTGTCTTTATAATTCTCTAGAAGTTTATGTACAACTTCTTTAAAAGCAAGAAAGGCATTTTGAAAGTCCCAAATCTCTTACTAAATCATTCAGTTCGGCTTGTGAAAATAGTTGAGGTTGGTCTTGACCTGAGGTTGAGTCCATATCCTGTAGGGAGCCGGAAGTTGAGGAGTTTTCAGTATCTTATTTTAGTACTTTGGGGGGTATGGGTATAGGTCTGATAGCTGATTTAATATTGTTTCGGTACAAAATATGTTTCAAAGTTTTTCTATTATGCCCCTTAATATCACAAAGACAAAAGTAGCAATCATCATGGTGATTTTGCGGTTCTCTCCAAACCATCGGTATTCCAAAAGAAAGGCTTTTTCTATTCCCTTTGGCCAAATGTCTTAAACCTTTTTCACATACCTTGCAATCAACATGCGATGCCCAATTTTATCTTGATATCCTAATTTGATTTTGAAATAAGCATAATTGCATTTTTCACAAATTCACCAATTGATCTCTAAAACTTTTTTTAATGACATTAAAATGTATTTTTTGTTCGGAGTGATAAACTTAAAACCCTTCTTCTTCGCATTACTAATAAAGTTAAGGCATAATAAATATAATTTAGCAGGTCAAAATTCCCGAAGACCAAACTACAATAAATTTAGCAATTAATACATCATTACTTTTTTTTACCTCAAGTTATGATAACCTACTTAATAAATTTCTTGAAAAGCACCACAGAAAATTTTTAAATTTTATTAAAACACTATTATAAAAAAATTTTATATTATTTTTTCTTTAAAAAAAAAAAAATTCTGTAGGTGATAGAGACCAATTGTATTTTAATTAGTTATTTCTATATAAAAACTGACCTTAACAAGCAAAAATCACATCATCACAAATTTTATGCAGGCCTGTGAGTATTGACATCATTTCAAGTTCGCTACTGGGCAAGTTTTCGTTTACGTTAGAATTCTTGACTTTTGTCAACCTTGACTTGAAATTTATTTCAATTTTTCCCTTAGTAAAAGAACAATGTTTAAGGCCACTTGACTTAATTTTAATTTCTTGAAAACTAATATTTCAATTATTGATTAGAGTGCCTTCCTGCATCATAAGGCCGCTTTACAGTTTGCAATTTTTCTTTTACGCAAGTTGTCTTGCAGCAATTAATATTGCGACAATAAAAATTTCACTTCGTTTTACAGCGTGCAATGACTTGCCAAGGTCGTAGGCGATGTACCCCTCGCCAACTTTTAAGATAAAAAGACATTCGGTAAGGAGTTACCGGCGCTTTTTTGTGCATTCATTTTAACATAACATCTTTACAAGACACAAAAACAAACCAACAAAAACAAAACGTACCCACTATAGGTTAGAAAGAACATAAACAAATGTCCGCGATTTTCATATTTAAGTTGGTGTCAAATAAATCACCAAAAAATCACCAGAATTGCGCTTGCAATGGCAATAAAAATAGGGTCAGAGTTATATTTCTAGCAGCAATACAAATTGCGCCAGCTGATCACTAGCGTCGTTCTGCGCATACTCCTGGGCAATCTTTTCTTGCGTGAAAGAAAAATTGCAAACTGTAAAGCGGCCTATACCAAACCAACATTCTGTCAAATGTCGTTTTTATGTCATAATTTTAACCTTGACATCAAGTCAATGTACTTACTGCATAGGGCTGAATGTCAGCGCTATTAAAGCCTGATGCACTATTGCAGGACCTTGTAGATTAAATCAGTAATTCTGCAAACTACTTCTTGATAAAATGGTAAACTGTCAAACTGAAAATTCGACGGCTCGCCAGCTGAAGTTTTAATAACACAAGTAACATAAAAATAAAATAAAGGTCCTTGTAGAAAATGCCATAGCGTGCCAGGGTGGGGGGATTTGCCCCCCTTGCTCCGTTTCCGAACGCCCATGTTGCCAAGCCAGAAATATCATCATCATTTAGTGAAAAGACAACTCGTAAGTCATTACGCACCAATTAGTGAGTACTTTAGCCTCATTATTAAAAAAAAACAAATTTTAATTGGCATATCGATTTTATGTAATACGTTGAAAACTTTATATAGCACACTTACTCACTAAAATAGGTCTTCTTAATGAACATTAAATAGTGATTTATTATTCTAAGCGTTAACTTTGTGGGCTATATGAAAATTGGTTTACTCGCTTCTACTAATTTAGGATAATCTGGAGAGGACTCATTTGCGGAAGTAGTGGCATACTATAATCAGATGCTTCTTAATTATAAAATATTGTATAATAATAAAGGGATAAATAAAACAAAATAAGTTAGTCATCTCTGACAGTGGCGGCTCGTACAGTAGGGCCACAGTGCCATGGCCCTACCTACCTGTACACCAAGCTTTTTGTATCTCATTTATAATTATTATTACTTTGTTTCCCTACGCTTCATTCTTTTTGTAAATGTGAATAATTTTTATTTTTTTTTTAACTTTTTTTTAAATTTAACTATGTAAAAACTCCCTAATGTGTGGGTGACGCCGCGAAAATTCCCTGCCGCCACGCCGCTTTGGCCAACTCTGTATTTGGCACGATGATAGAGATACTAACACCAATGAATATATCGCCCTCTCTTACTGGCGCGTAGGGAAATGGACCTGGCCTTGCCAGATCCTCATATGATAATTTATTTATTTCTTCAATATGCATTGTCCGGTTGTTTTGGATTGTTTTGCTCTAAAATTTTCATAGGTTGTGCGTACCTTATTTTAGGTTAAAAAAAAATAAACCACTCGTTTTAAAAAACTTAAATTCTAAAATAGGTCCTTACTTTAATTTTTAAATAACGACGCCTGTGCCTCTAACACGTAATAAAACAAAAACTATGATTTATGATATAAAAGAAAATTATTTTTACTCGTGGATTAAAAAAATAAATCAATCCAAGTATAAAATATTATCAACACTAAAATGAAAAATATTTCTAAGTATTATGGTCTAAGTCTAAAATAATTATTAAAAACCTTTTCTATACATATTTTTTTTCAGGTAATATAAATTGGTGATTGACGTAATTTGGACCTAATCTAATGCAGGCTACCCTCCATTTACAGGCTTGGTAAGTATGCATGCGAAATATATGGACGTGCTATACAGGGTGGTGCAAATGCTTGAGGCATATAAGAAAATGTTTAAATGGTCAAATATCTTTATTTTATACTAAAAGTATATTGAAACTTCTGGAAGGATATAATAAGCCAATCGTGCGATCAATTTTTTTAGTTTCAAAAAGTTACTTAAAAAATAAAATTACAGATATTAAAGGTACAGTTTTACAGCTGTATAAAAAAAAAACAAAAGTAATGTTTAGTTTCTCTTTTAGAAATTTTTAAGGTGTCACAGGCAGTCCTCACACGGGAAAACTTAAATAAGACTGTAGTAGCTTCGATAATAGGAGACTGGGCAACTAGGTTTCCCAGCATGTAGATAATGGCGCTACTCACACAGCGCTATCTAAGACCCAGCAAACCTAGTATTCGAAACTCGGCATGCTGGTCGCCCCGCTACTCCAGTCTTTTGAGTGATGAAAAATAATAAATATGAAGCCAATTTTTAAGCACTCATGAATTTTTGAGCAATTCATAAATGTGCGGCATTTAGCTGGCCAATGCGTGACTATAGTATCGGCCATGTTGAGGACGGGAGGCAACTTAAGTAATCTAGTTACCCAGTCTCCTAGTCTCCACACTACCACAGTTTCTTTTAAGTTTTCCCGCGCGAGGACTGCTTTAAGATAAATAATTAATTTTTTTGATAATATATATTTTTTTGCTGGTTTCACATTAAAAAATTTTAAGAAGAAAATAATTAAGATAAGAAAACTGTAAATGCTTTGGGCATAGTGACGTCCATTATGAGGAGTTATGTAGAGTAATCAAAGAAACAAGTAGATGAAGGGTCCATGTCACATTTAGAAAAATATTGAGTTCTTTATTTAAATGAAAGTTTAATGTACATGAAATTCGTTAAATTTACTTTTAATGTTGTTCTGATGATAACATTTATCATTAATTAAATGATTTATTATCAGAACAACAATGAAAGTAATTGTAACGAATTTCATGTATGTACATTAACATTTTATTTAAATAAAAAACTGTATTTTCTGCTAAAATGTTACATAGACCCGTCACCCACTTTTGTCTTCAATCTGCTATAAATCGAAACTTGGTAAATGTCACATTAAGGTAAAGACTCTCACAAATTTTATTAAGTCCTCTTAAACCTAAGTTTAAACCGAGATTTTTTTGAAATTTCTTTGATTTAAACCGGACCTCGGTTTATATCATAGATGTTCTTTTGCCCAATTTTATATAGTCAATTTCTCATAAAGTTTTATTTGTTTTGTTCTATGCATTGCACACTTTTAAATTTGTAATATCCTGTATACATAAAGAAAATATTCTTAATCTGTTTAATACAGCATCAATATAGCTTTCAAGATTGGTCCTATTCATCTTCCTTCTACGGATCATTAGGCTCTTCAAAGTTTTTCCTTTTTCGTTCTCATTTGCCCTTTCATTGAAAAATTTAAAGTACATTTTCTTGCATACGCTCGGAAAAGGTCATTAAACATATTTTTTACGATGGAAAACCGGAACTTGCCTCAACTCGAGCCTTGAATATTAAAGTCGTAAATATAGAGTTTTAAAAAGTTTATTCATATTTCAAGTGTCACGGCGAAAAAGTTCGCAAAGAAAGAAATTCTTGAAGGGAATTTTCAAGGAACATAATATCGAAAATCAAAAATGGATATTTCTGACGCGACCTTAATTTTAGGGCATATTTAGGGCGCGGAATTAGAATTTTTCCGACAGTGGTGTACTAGATATAATGATTCAAGATTATTTTCATGTTTGCTACGAATCCTTTCGACTTGTTTTTTGTATGTATTATAGCCGTCAGGTATTAATTCATTTCATTCAATTCACATTTTACTAGACGTGACATTTTTATTTATCTTTGAAATTTGGTCTATTGGTTAACATCCAAAAATATTTGTACTTCTAGAAAAAAATAAGTCAATTAAACACCAAAATTGTAACTTTTAAAAATCAACGTTTCTTCTAAATTAAATTTAAATTATAACACCTACTATACAGGGTGATTCCTAAGTTGATACTTCTTTTTAAGCTGTGTATAGAAGGCATTAAAAAAACAACATTTTCAAATACCTTTTTTAAAAAAAAATTAAAAATAGGCGAGTTACAGAAGTAAAAAATCTAAGTGCGAGCTTGGTTATCAAAACGTAGCCTGCTATACTTTATGTTGTTTTTTCTTATTAGTCATGCAATTTACGGGTCGGTGGTGAGTCATTTATTTGGCAATCTACTGCGGTGTGTTTTTCTGAAGCCAGTTGATTTTAAATTGGTGACACGGAAAAATGGTAAAATTTGAAAACAATGAACTAGTAGATATGGTGCTAATTTTTGATGAGTGTCGTCAAAGTGCGACTGCTGGTTCGAAATTATACGCAGAACGCTTTCCCTTGCAGGCTCATCCTACACCCAGCAGTTTTCTTAATGTTATTCAACGGGCAAGGCTCATATCGTAAAAATGGTTTGCGCTAATATCGACAAACTATATATTTTCGGAATTAGGAAAGAAATAACCTTCATAAAAATGAAAAATATACAGGGTATTCCATTAAAAAAAAAACAACAAATTTACTTCACAGTTCTTTTGTTTTAAGCCAAGTCGCTTTTTAAATGGCAATTTTAGATCATACGGTCCAACAAGATGGCTATATTGGTTTTAATAACGATACAGGGTAACTCAAAAAATAGGCCCCTGCTCAGTCCATGTTGGATAACCCTGTACATGTCACCTCAAGTTTGAGTTTAAATAAAATATTGTTCCAAGAAAGATTAATGTTGGGTTGCATAAAGATTTTTAACCAAAATTAACTCACTAACCTGTCAGTTAACCTAGCATTTTTTTTACATACAATCAAAGGTCTGCCTGATTAGTATATTAAAAATTAAGTATAATTGTGAGCAAATTATTTCTGCCAATGTCATGTATGTCACAGTCAAACTTGCTGGTTAGTTAATTATGGTTAAACATCTTTATACAACCTGTTATTAGTGAATTAAAGTAACGTTTTATATTTGTAAATAAACATGTGTATCACGGCAGTCACAGTATTATTTATGTTTTCATTTGATGAACAATACAGATCCATTTCCTTGTTTTGGTCTAAAAGCATAAACACTTTAGCAGGTAGGGATTTAGAATTTATTTTACTATCTAATTGTTAAACATATCCCGGAGATTGCATTCCTTCGGGATAGCGTCTTAAATCTAACCGGCTTCCAGTTTCCAGGTTTATGCTCCAATTTACGCTTTTTGTAAATTAACGCGTAAAACGGAAAAGAAGAAATAAACTTTCATTAATACTGACAGTTATGATGCTTTTCCCTTTCGACGTTTTACCCCCTTATACAAAACACCTGTACACATACAGGGGGGAGAAAATAACTAAATATATAGCTCGCCTAAAGACGCCGGAAGAGTTTGTTCCCGGGCGGGATAATATGCGGTCTTGGTTAGGGCGCCTAATTGGACGACATTATTGTCCCTTATTTAGATTTATGACATTGTACGCGTGCCCTTTTCGGTAAATTCTTGTACCTTGGAAGTCCTATTGCGAATAGGGCTTTCATGTTTATCCAGAAGTCTCAGCTAGTGGTTTCCCTATAAGAGAGAGAAGAAAAACTGATAAAAAAATATTGCTTCGTTTATTATGAACTATATAATGATAATAAATAAACTCTGGAACAAAAAAAGCCGACATCATGGATTTTCTGCCTATTTTAATCTTTTATAACTTTTTTGTTTTGAATCCAATTATTCCAGTTTTTTACTTTTTTTCATTGGGAATGAGCTGTATAGTTTTAATGCGAGCTATGTTTGATAGGGTGGTATTATTTCAGGGTTGATTAATGTGTTTTAGTCGCAATTTTTAAACATAATGAGGAATGATTTTCCATACTTTAATTTATTATTGTTTAATAGTATGGTATTAACCAAGGCTTAAATAGCTACCATTAAATCATGCGTAGCAAAGCGACGAAGGATTTAAGATGCGAGGGATATAATATTATAGCTGTCTAAACCACGATTAACATAATTTTTTCTAACTACTACACATTTACAAGATACTTATTTTTACAGTAATAATAATTATATTTTTTTTTAGGTATTTATTTAAATGATCGCTTCCGTATCTTTTTCAATTAAGTTACCTGTGCTTTAGAAATGGCAAGATAATTTGTTTTTATCTTGTCAGGTGGCTTTGTTAATGTCAAATTTTGTTAACTGATACAGTGACAAAGTCCGTTTTTAAATAATTTATTGGGACATTAATGATTTTGAGCTTTATTATGACCAGAGTACTATTCTTCTAACGAATATGGCCTATTATATTTTTATTATAGCCTATAATTGGGATTTGCAGTAACGATACTTTACAACATCGAATATCTCTGAGAATTCTTTCTATGGTCAATTATCTATTTGCCTAGCTACAAGAAATAACTTTCTCCACGACCATTACTGAATGCAATAATTCCAAAATCATTTTTGATAATAGAATGTAAAAATTCTCGCTCTTGAGTTGGAATATTTATTCTGAAATACTTGCTTCTTATGCGTTTTGCGTGTATTTTCATTCCATAACAAGATACGGAATGAATATTCTGTAATTGATCTAAACGACATAGGTTGCCATAAATTTCGAAACTGTCAATGTCAGCAGACAAATTTTAGTGCAAGTCAAAATATGAGTGAAAAATCGGATGAATCAGATATGGAACTGGATAATACTCCACCTGAAATTACAAATATTGCGAATAGTATTTTTGGTCGTGGAGAAAATATAGTCTGCTACTCGGTTAGAATGAAAATTTAATACTCGTGGTTCTTCCACTCGAATCAAATTTTCATTCCAACCTCTACTATTCCATCTTCGTATTGTAGAATCAAAAATCAAGTTACCTTTGCTCTTAAATGGATCGTTTTCATTATTAACCAGGGTCAATCATAATTGTTAAGGTGGAGAAAACAGATCCCTAAGGTTATTAATCGGTCAACAATGGCCGTTTTATAGGTTAGTAGTGCAAAAACTATATTATTTAGTTAGTATAATTAGCGCTGCCTAGCGGGACTCCTGTAATTGTGACGAATTACAGGTGATTTCGTCTTAACATTTTTACTTATTTAGTGGTTGGTATGCTCAAGAATATCTAACAACGACACAGATATCGCTCCGTGCAACATTTTGCTGGTGCACTCCATCAAATACTGCTTAAAGCAGTTTTGAGTTACTCCTTTTTTTATCGGATCCTAGCTCTACTGATGACCCATGATAATGCGAAACCGGTCTAGGGACGGATCTGACGAAATAAAAGGAAACTCTATATATTATTTTTGTTTAAGAATCTTTATAGTGGTGTCCAATAGATTTTTACCCCGGAATCCGGTTTCAGCCAACTGGTTTTTGTGAAACTTTTTTTAATAAGTACTTAAATTTCTAAGCATAACTTTAAAATGACGAATTAAATTGTAATTTACATCTGGGGAGAAATTTGTGTACATAGTTTCTACATTTTCAAATTTGTTGACTTCATATTGGTCAGCTCTTAACCACGCAACTTTGCCCTAATTTTATCTTTGCTATATCTTTTACCAATTTAAAAGATACCAATATTAGTCGTCTTTTACCATTTGAAAGTTACCAATAGTACTCTATATATTCCCCAGCGATATTTTGATTTAGACACTTTCTAGAGGCACTAAACAGCTTAAATAGTAACCTACTTATTTTATGTATATGAAACGTGTAAAATATTGATATTAAACTTATTAAATGAGTTAAAAAGACATTTACAATTCATTTGTGAGCGAACAAAATTTAAATTTGAGGCGATCGAGAAGTTTCTTAATGCTTACTCAAAGAAATTCAGGTTCCAGGATAACTTAAAACCTAAAATAGTTGATTTGTAATAACTAGAAGAGTTTCTTGTTTTTTTTTTGTATTTTTCAACTTAAGCTTTTACAATTACAAAAAACATGATACTCATATTCTATTTTTGTTTCACTAGTACAATTTTCAAGATTACGACACTCCGTTTTTAAATATTATAAAAACAAATAACAGATTTTAATGGTACACTGGTAAAGGTGAATAACTACAACCACGCAATGATTTTCAAATATTATTATATGAATGAAACTTGCTCTTCTATAATCACAATCAGATTTTTAATAATACATAACAACGCAAACAAAATATTATGGTTAGATATTACACATTCCTTTAAGAATCTGGATTTCAGGTATATTCCGATTTTCCGCATAAAGAGGCTCTTATGGCTGCTTGCGCGGACTTTATCTTAAGCCATAAGCCTAAATTAAGCCATTCTTAAAATTTAAGTGTTCCTTAAAAATAACTGCCTTGTTGGGACCAATTTTCATTCTCCCTTAGTTTATAAAATTGTAAACGTGACAACATCACAAGTGCTAGTAACTTTTACATTATTTGCTGGTGTTGGTAATTGACTATTGCCATAAGTTAGCTATCATCAATCATCATTTCGGGCAAATGTATTGTATATATTAAAGAAACTCATAATACATTTATTTGTTTACTTTTATATTTCCTTAAGGTACAAAAAATAAAATTATTTATGCAATTAAAATAACTTTATATAAATTACTTTTTCTTGTACTTGGGCACCAAATGCATTTTCATAATTGTAAAAATCGGGTATATCACTAGTTTTTAACAAATAGTTAAGCTGATCACTGACAAGTTCTTGTTCATTCTTCATTATATAAAATGGTGGATCAGAGTCATTCATGCAAAATATTATGTAAGATCTATAGAGAAGAACGATAATGATAAGTTTTTAGAGTATCAAGTTTTAAGCATGTGCCATATGCTATAATGGGAAATCTCCTTTTCCATACATGTGCGAATCAAAGACTCATTGCATCGCTATTCGTTCCATGCTACAGAATTTCCTAGCGATGAAGCAAGCACTTTGATAGTGGATAAGTACTATCACCTTTTAAAATAATAAATCTACACAAAATGTAGCATTCAATTTTACCGACGTATTTATTATATTAAAATTAGTTAAGTATGAATGCTCCATGGTATTTTAAGTACCTCCAATTTTAGTATTGAATAAGTTTTCTACAGGTAAAGGTTTAAAAGAATTTGAGATTACCTGATGTAGCTTCGGTTTTGTTGAGTTTGTTTTCAGTAATTTTTGGGGATAATATAGATAGTAAATTTTATGGGCTGTGTAACCAAGCTCATTTTTATTATGGAGTTCTCTTTTCTAATAATGTTCAATTTCACTTCCAAAGTTTCACGGTTTGTTTTGATTGTCTGATATCTTTTAAAATTGGGTTAATTTATATTGAGGTTGAAAGCTATCAAAGAAATCAGAGAGTAGGCAAGAAGCGTTTGTTTTTCAATTATTCAGCCTGGAGCTTGGCTAATCGATAATTTTTCTGGGTGTTAAGCCAACAGCCAAATAATTTATAGTAGGTCGTTCAGAAAATAGTCCTAGCGAGTCGGGAAATTGGTTGATGCCATAAAGTCAATGTAAAAGAGAATAGGATGTTGCTAACTTCCGAATATTAAATTATCTTTCCGTTTCCTGCTGGGTAGAGGGCAGGATTACGTCACTTTTTCCCGGGCAGCTAAACGGTGTGGAAGCTGTTGAGCTATTCTGACCCATAAAAAGGGAATTTAGTCACATCCTTAAAGATTTTAAGGATTCCTGGTCTTATTCTTCCAGCTTGTTGGTAAGACTTTTTATTTTTCTAAAAATTGGGATAGTTTTTCTAAAAAACCTGAATTTGCAGATTTGAGGTTAGAAAGACCACGTTGGTACTATCACCAGCTTCTTTGCACAAGTTTTTAAGACCAGCTTTTAAGAATGGTTTTTGAGAACAACCTTTTACGAATCAACTTTTAAGAACAGCTTCTAAAAGTCATCTTTCAATGGTCAGCATTTAATTATTGGAAATAATGGTCACGATCAAGTTTTGTGGTTAGCTATCCACTCCGAAGCATGGGACTTCTGAATTGGCTTCTAAGGGATTGATCACAACTATCACCTTTAAATTTGGAACTGGAAAAGGGAGACTTGTAGATATGCTTGTATAGAAAGTGCTTATAGATGGGTAAAACTAGGATGTCTGTTATTTTGAAGATCCGGGAACACTAAGCGTATCAGGCCAGTTATTTTATTAAATTTTATATAATGTAATACCATCTTGGTAAGTAAACCTCTATTCTAACCTAAATTTAAAATATAAAAAGGGTAAGGTCTGATAAAGGTTCTAGAACACTTGGGACATTGTATGCTTACCGTTCAATATACCATTAAATCTATTAAATGCACAATCTTACCAAGTAGTGTAGTGTTAATATTTTTATATACAATTATCAAGGGCCAAGTCTTTAAATCGGATTAACCGCAGATCTATCATTTATTTAAACCATCCATCATTTCATAGAACAACTTTAATTTTTTAATAAAATAGACTTCAGATTACCATTTTGATTTCAAACCAGTTGTTTTATTTCTCTGGAAGTGTTTTCAGCTGGGCATCTAGGAAAGACGTCAATAACTTTAGAGCCCAAGAGATTTTCTTGTTTTAATACTCTTGGTGAACTTAATTTAATTTACTAAAAACAAGTGGTGCCCTCTCGGGTTGAAAAAGTGAACCAAGACTATATAGTGAAGAACCCCAGTCTTCGACAATTGAGCGACCGTATGCAACTTTAGGTGCCACCCTGTCAATAGGGTGCCACAATATATGATATTATTCATAACAACCCTGAATAATTACCAAATAAAATGCAATTGGAAATTATCGACTGTAAAATTATTAATAAATGTAGGTAATAGATACGCCTCTGTAGAATATTTAATTAGATATTAAATACTTAAAGTGCGCCGCAATAAAAATGAGAGTATTAAGATTATCTTAAATTTTGAGCCACGCTTAAACCACCCGCGCAAATATCCATTAAACGCTTAAATGCATTAAGCCCTCACGATAGCTTAAAATTCAAGAAGCAAAATTCCGCACGGTCTCGAAAACCGTCGATGATATCTCATAAAACGTTACAGAGCTAGAAAACCCAGGGTCATTTCCAGCCATCTTTTAAAAATTCTAAGCGAAGATTTAAAATGATGAATGGTGAAATTTAATTTATAATTGTTGAGATTGATGATATTTTACGAACACTAAAACTTCAGTTTGTTCAATTTTTAGGAATATGATACGCGTATTATTATTTCATTTATAACTTTCAGAATTAAGATACACTGTTTCTAAATTTGAGAATGAAAATGAACTTAATACACAGTTAAAAGTGATTAATAAGAAATTCATTTCAGAAAAATTTATACTTTTTCGTGCAGTTATTTTTTGGTCATATTGTTAATTCTTAATTACGCTATTTAACTGATAAACAATATCCTAATCGATCGTAAAATTCTCTACGAACATTAGCGAGTTGGTATTGGGCAATTCTTTCAGATTGCACAAAAATTGAATTTTTTAATTGCTCTAAATTTTCAAATCTAACACTTTCGTGACGAAATTTTTTTAAAAAGTAGTTTTTTTTCTCCGTATAGTATCATTTTTTTATAGTAACTTTTTCTTCTATTGTGTAAATCATAATAATTACCTAGTTAAAAAATTACTACCAGTAAAAAATGTAATCCTTTCAAATTACATTTGATAATGACAAATCACAGTTTGACAATGAAAAATCAACCGCAATCCTATTCAAATAAGTTAAGATCGGGTGTCCAAAATTGTTTAAACTTCGCATGTGCACTCACCACATAGAGACCCGAAAAAAGTCTCCCTACAACCCTGCTCGAAAGTCTACAGGAGAGCAAATATTTTTACAGTCTAAAACCTGCATGTGATTTCCTATGTTTCCGACCACGATGCACCACCCGGTATAATAAAAACACGCGAAACCTCTTACCTACGTCACAACCGGCGACCCTCTGTTATCTAAGCTGTTCTTTTCTATTTAAGTTGTCGAAACAAAGGTAACAACATTATAATCAAACGCACGACTCACAAATAAAATAATTAACTCTTCTCATTTCATATTTTTAAACTCTCTGTTATCGCGGCGCGTCTTTTTAATTATTTCTAGAAAAGGTTGGCGATACTTCAGGATTTTTTTTTATGAGAATATGAGTAAATATAGAAATTTTTTAGATTTAATATACCCCTAAGGGATTTCTTTGTTTTAGGCTATTGCAATAACAAACCCGCAAGGACTTATAATAATTGTTGTATAGAATGATACACGCATGCCCATCACTTTATAGGCACTAGCCTGTATATATAGATTAGAATAAACAGTTCTACCTAAAAGGTTGTTTGAATTAAACCTATATTTAACAATAATATTCATCAAATGCAATGATATTATTCTGTAGAGTGTAGATTACTTATTTCCGTTTTAAGTTATCAAAATTAAATTCTTATACTCTTCGACCAGCGGCGGCGTCAGGGGGGGGGGGGGGGGCAGGGTGGGCTCCGGCCCACCCTAGAAACATGAGTGTCCACCCTGGTGCCTCCCCAAAATTGATGGATCCGGTTTTGTAAGGGACTTGGCTTTAAAAGTTTTGATGAGTGTTTGTATGGTATTTTAAAGAGAACAATGACCTTTTCTTTTAGACATCACTTTTTTTAAAGATCACTTAGAACAAGAGGAAGGTTTTGTTTGTCGCTGCCTATAGCGTTCTAGAGCGTCGGGAGACGCGCCTTTTTTTTTAGAAGTCACTTTTATTTTGGGTAGTGCCTATTTAAAAATCAGCGAGCCCATTCGTGCTCTCCCATCCCGAAAATCCTGGCGCCGACACTGTCTTCGACGAGTATTTTAAAATTCATTTACTTGAAATGATCCTTTAAGTAGTTCAATTGCGTTTAGATATTATAATAGTTTGAAAAATCGAAGAATCACTCGACGCGACCCCAAATGCACCAGAGAACATTTTTCCAAGCGGAGCTTGATGAATTAAACTTTCAGTTATAATAGATGGGAAAAATTGATGAACGATGTCCTTTTTTACTAAATTTTTTAAAACTTTGATTAATTGATTTATAACTTTCTTAGTTATCTCAACTACATATTTTAATCCTTTAAAGTCTGCTATCATATTTTTGAAATATTTCTCTAGCACCATGAGATTTCCATTCTTTTCTAAATGTTAAATACCAGCATTCTAAGCCCTTTAGATCTAACGTACAGTCTAAATATTTGAAAGTTGACACTTTTTTCTATAATCAAAAACAACTATTTTTCACAAAACGGATACCTAAAAGAAATCGATATAAAATACTCTGTTAAATTATTTCGACAAAGCGATGTGGCTGTTAATTGTTTTGAGGATTGATAAATTAATTACAGATCTTATTAGCTTTTCCATAAAATCTTTTGGTTTGCTTATTAACCAGTTAAATTTTTAGTTTGCTCCGACCCGTAAATACCAAATTATTATTTACTTCTAAATATTGTATATTTAAATATTTTTTTTTAAATGGCATAATAATTACTATAAAGTAAAGGTCAGGGCCTTATTTTTGGTTGCAACTGTAAAAATTCTAAAGTACAATAAATATAATTAAAAAAAGTTTTGTTTGCTACTGAATTTGTCAATGGATACATAAAGATTTCGGTCTTATCGAAATTACCTATTATATTTAAACCTATAGGAAAAACTTTTAAAAACCATCCGTCTTGTTGGGAAATAACCACTATGGCAAAACTATATCGATTCGAATCCTAGCATGTAGTAAGTGCAGTGTTTCAAACATTTATTATTTTAGTCAATATCAACGATAAACTGACAATAACTGGTGTAGTAAATAAAAAAATATTTGTATCTAGTTAACTTTTTATCTAAATTAAAATCTACTATAATAACTATGAAATTATTAGTTCTTGTCATCAGCCTTAGTATTATGAAAAGTTTGCCCATCATAATATAAAATACTTAGATTTCAGATCAAAAGTCACTTTTAGTTGTAAGTTTTTCTTTATTTTTGCTAGAAACCAGTTATAGTATATATTAACGTAACAAAATTAATCGTGTCGTTTTAATACAGCAATACTTAAATTTACTTTCATGCTATAATGGAAATTGTTTTAAGTTTTTATTTACATTACTTGAAAAGAAAACCTCGCTTGACACATTTTTTACCATTTGAAATTAGACTTTGCAAGCGTCAAATTTTTGTTTGACCCCGTGATCTTGCTTATTATCTTTTTCTTATTCTCTAAAGAATTCCTAATATTATGCCGTAGAAAAAGATTTCTAGCCTCCATGATGATTTAACGGCATATTTGCAACATTATCAACCAGCACAGTGGCTAAAGACCTTCTAGAACAATGTCCATTGTATTTCTTGGGAATCTTTGATCCAAATTTTTGTGCAATATCAACTCCGACAAACAGGGAGATATATTTTTCTTATCTGTAGCATACAAAAAAATCGCCTGTAGATTGCACGAGAAGCGCGAAGTTCAGCATATTTTCGAAAACTATTTAAAAAGTAAATACTCGCCATATTTCTATCTGTTATAACAATTTCTCTGATATTTTTTATTTTCGTGCATGGAAAAGCAATTTCAGCAACCAAGGGTGGTGTGTTATAATACAGTACCAGGTCTATACAGTAGTTGATTCAGTGCCAGGATTTTCATTTTACGAGTAAGTGTACAAGTGCATATGAGAGAATATTCTTAATAAACAGTGAGTTGAACGGCAGTAGAGTTTTGGACTTGCATTGTCTTTATTTGTTTAGAATCACTACGTTTTAACTGGTAAGCATCTCCAGTCGTCTTCAGGTGAATACGACGGCTAGAGATGCTTACAAGTTGAAACTATATAATATTCACCTGAAGACGACTGGAGATGTTTACCAGTTGAAACGTAGTGATTCTAAACAAATAAAGACAATGCAAGTTCAAAACTCTACTGTCGTTCAAGAAACGTCATTGTCTCCAACCTTTAAACAGACACTAAACAGTGAGTTGTCGGCGCGGCGCAAAAGTACATTTATAAATGAAATGCTTCATCTATATTAAGTTGATCGTCAATTTTAGGGGATATAGATCATTTTATTTAATACTGGTTATATAAGCAAAAGTTCTAAAAATTCATTTAAAGTGCAAAACTAGGTGGTGATGTTCTTGCACAAGAACTTTGTCCTTCAAAAAGCTAATTTAAAAAAAAAGTCAGAGTAACATCGTTATATCCATATCTAGGGATAGACACATGACACATAACTGAATCCTTCTTGCTCTTAAAAGGTATTACCAGGATTTCTAGTGAACTAAGTGGTACAATATATTATTAATGTGCTACTTGGTATTCAATCTGAATTCTATTTGACCAAGCGCTGTTTATGGTCAGTGTAATTTTCCCTAGGGCAGTTGTCAAATTGAATGTAAGTGTAGAAAACAATATATTGGGTAACCAGTTAATTGCAACCTATAGTTAAATATTAATTAAAATTTACAAGTAGAATGAAATATACATGTAGGTTATTATATCTAATGCAAATGTTAATTAAAATAATGTAACACAGACGGAATTGCACCGAACTACGGAATATTGGAATTCCCAAATGTTCCAGTAGTAATTCTATAATAAATATTCTCTATACTTAGAGTATTGTTTTCTATGTGAAGTTTATTCAGGGTACGGCAGATTATTTTTCTTTTTTTCTAACTAGAAAAAATTCATAGAGAAAAAAAGTTATTACCAAAGCCAAGGTGTAACGACTTTTCAGATTTTTAAACCAATGTTTTTCTTTATTATTAATTATACCGAGTGAACTTTTTTTACTGTTTAGAAAATCTGATGATGCTAGTTTCAGGCGAAACATGTAACAAAAATAAACAGACAGAAAAATATTTGAGGCCGAGACTCTCTCTTTTCTTACAAAATATCAATTATCAGACATCTTTGGACGGATTTTTCAAATCAGAAATTTTGTTTTTGTTTGGCTCTAAATGTTCAGGACCGTAATGAAATGAAAAAGATAATTTGAAAAATGTGTTATTAGATGACAAAAAGGTAAAATTTCAAAATTTGTACATTATATTAAATTTCTAAAGCTTAGGAATCCCTAAAACTGTATTTAAAATTCCAGGCCTGTATTTAAAAAAATTTACTTGAGGTAGGTAACTACAAAACGAAACGTCGAATTTGAAAACTTGAAAGCGCAAAAAATTAAAAACCAAAAAATGGAAATATCTGTTTTTTCGGATATCTCCGAAACCATTCGGAATAATTACAATTTTTTTTTCGCCAAATTATTAAGCTCTAAAATACGAAACTTTGCCTTAATTTAACCATCATCGTATCTCTTACCGTTTTCTAGATCCCCTTGTACGCACACGAATTTGTAGCACCCTGTATATGACAATAGCCTCCTTAATGACTAAGGGGTTTTAAATTTAAACAAGCGAAATATTTAGATTTTATACTCCCCTAGTTGTTTTTCCTTTTATCTTGGCATTATTGTGATATGCCGTTTAACACATAAATAATTTTACCAGGAAGTTGTTGCAAATATAATTTTAGTTTTATTAATGAATATAGTACGTATTAAAATACTTTGTTCTTTATAAATTTAAGGAAAAATAAAATTTTATAATCAAAAACTTATTTCACTTGTTATTTTTTAACCAGAAATGCCATATTAGAATTACTGAATATGACTGTACATTTAAGATCAACGACAATAGAGTAAAATAGCCCTCGTATAGTACCTTTCACCGAGCAGACATAACATTGTTTATAAATCACATTATTTATGCCATTCTAGTACTAAATCAGTTACCTTAAAGAGCTGGGGTACTGTTTTGTAATATTGTTTTATTATAATGTTCACACAACACGTAAAAACGTTTTATTTTCACATAACCTCGTCTCAAGAACAATAGTTTCTGACTGTCATTTAGGTAGTGATGGGTTTTCATTTATCGATAAAATTTTACAACTGTTATTTTTTTACACGCACAAGTCGCAATTGTTATCTTTAGAAATTAATAACAATTAACTATAATACGCGTTATTTCGTTGATGTGATGCAAATGCCATGAGGCGATACGTAGCGATACTGCTTGCTTGTTTGACTTGCACACTGTCTATGCGGCGGTTATCCCGGCCTGAATTGTTATAAAGAATTGTAATAAAAGTTTACCAACAAAGAGCGACAACAAAATTTTAAAAGGAACTAAATAACAGAAACCTGTTATATTTAAAAAAACAACAATAGTCGCAACTGTTTTTTAAAGTTAACTGTTTCGCCCATCTATTTACTTAAGTCCTTTCGTATTGTGTTTTCAATTATGAACTAGTGAAGAACCTAGTGGACGTTTGCATGTTATGTCTTGTTGACTTGTGATAACAGGGAATGGTTGATCTATTTTATTATGTTTTCGTTATTTAAGATGATGCTGTTAAGTATGTCTTATCTGATTTTATTGTTATAAAATATTGTTTGGCAAATAAATAGCATTTTCAATAAACTTTTGTTAGATCACAACAACATCTAAAATATGGAAAGTTGATTCACTTTATAGATTGCCCCCGACTGACTTTATCCACCATAAAATACCGAAAATATAGCCGTATTACTCATATGAAATGGGTTTAGATACGGTCTGACTATAAACGTGAAACGCATCCTTAACATTCTCAGTGTTCTATCGATTTAAAAATTTCACATTTTTTTTACAATGTATTTTAAAATTTTGATCGATTTTTCATAAAAAATTGGTTTATGAGTAAGCATGTAAGCACATTTCACACAATTTTGGTTGCTCCTAAAATCTGGCTATTATAAAGTATATACTCAAATACTCAACTACTTATTTCATAAATTACAGATACAGTGTAGTTTACAATTTTTAATAAATGAATCAATTTTTAGCAAAATTTATGTTGTGCTGCGGCATCTTATAATAAAAATACTTTACAATACTTAGTAACTTGTGTCTGTTTAAAGGTTGGAGAAAATGACGTTTCTTGAACGGCAGTAGAGTTTTGGACTTGCATTGTCTTTATTTGTTTAGAACAACTACGTTTCAACTGGTAAGCATCTCCAGTCGTCTTAGTATTCACCTGAAGACGACTGGAGATGTTTACCAGTTGAAACGTAGTGATTCTAAACAAATAAAGACAATGCAAGTCCAAAACTCTACTTAGTAAGTTATTTAGGTTAAGTATAATAAAAAATTAATAACATATCTACAATAAATGCGTAAGATATAGCTCTGTTTATCATCATATATCCAGACCATATAGGAAGCCATAACTTCTGCAAAAAACTTCTTTGGACTTTTCGATTTCTTCTTCTGATCTTTCAAAATAGTTTGATTGAAAAATTTTTAATTTCACAAATTTTTTAACCCGCTGTACAACAAAATCAATTTTTTTTTATGAATCGTATTTCTATAATAAGCAAAATGAAATTACGAAGAAGTTGTTATTAAATTTTGGAAAAAGCTCATATACCAAGACAATTTAAATGCGGCGCTGTAAGAATGCCTACAAACCACCACCGCAAATTTCCGAATACCTTTATTATTGATACGACATAAAATGCTCCATGTTCGTGTATCCATAAAATTTCAACACACACTGGCAACGTTTTACAGTTTATGCATCCGGCGGCTGTAAGCGTAAAACATTTTTAAACCTCAGATGCTTTGGAAATTTGAAAAATATCCACCAGGGAGTTTAAAAATGGTTTTCATGAGCTATAAGATATCAACTTTCAGATTCAGAATTTAAGATATTTCAGAGTTGTAGAAATGTAAAAAGAAAATAACGAAATATTAGTGATTATTGGAAATATAATTTTTTTCATGGTAAAAGATACCCATCCTTCACTTACTTACATTTCTTGCTTTCGTTTAATTGAATATTGAAAATTTGGTGCAACTGGTAGTTGCAAGTAAAGGCAAAAGTCTTCGATATGTAAATTAGCTTAGTTTTATAGTAATGGAGGAGTGGCTAAATCCCAAGCCAGTAGGCCAACGTACAGTGGCAGATTTTTAACATCCTGATGCCAGACAAAAAGCACCGCAGGCTAAGGCGAATAGTTTTTATGGGTGCCACGTCCAAAAAAGCCTTGGAATCTTTGGAAGCCTTGGAAACCTTGTCCTATCAAGAAAAGTTTTTTTTTTAATGTAGTAATATATAATTAATTAATAAGATATATTCTTATACCAATACACTAATAATTAAAAGAGACAATATAACTACTCAAAATTAACATAAAAAAAGGATCCATTCTTAAAGTGGAGTTAATTTATAGGAATAAATAAAAGCATGAAGTCTTTCTCCACTGGTTTATTAAAGTAATAAAGTTAAAATGTGGTAGATATTCTACATGTTTCGGGTGTAGTAACACCCATCATCAGAAATAAAATACAAAGAGAAAAAATAGTTATAAGTGAAAGGAACAAAGTTAAATGGTAAATGGTAGTGAACATCGATGGAGCTCTCATCGAGCCATGAAAGATCTTTCATTCTATAGGTTACTCGTCTTCACATGGCACCTTAGAGACTAAGAAATTCTGTAGAATGGGTTATGGTTAAGAAACGAATCAGCCTTTTCTACAGAGTTAAAAGTGCGACGTGCAAGATATTAACATTTTGTCTATAGAGTAGCCATCTATAATATGTAAGTTTGGAGACAATGACGTTTTTTGAACGGCAGGAGAGTTTTGGACTTGCGTTGTCTTGAATCACAACGTTTCAACTGGAGATACTTACCCGTTGTGATTCAAAACAAATAAAGACAATGCAAGTCCAAAACTTTACAGCCTTTCAAATGTAAATTTGTCTTGATCATAAAAGGTAAAATGTATAAAGTAAAAGTTTCATAAGACGTTTTAGCGCACGTGTTAGTTAAAGATAAACGCGTGCGCTAAAAACGCTTCTTATGAAACTTACGTACTTTAATAGTAGTTTGTACAATAAGAGTGGATATGATGTCCATATCGCACGAGGAAGTAAATTAAGCACGACGCCGTAGGCGGAGTGCTCAAACTTTCGACTGCGATATAGACAATCCACTCGAGTTGAACAGTATATTTTTTCTACGACCAAAATGCTAAAAAATGTAAAAAAAGTTTTCAAGTTGCCGGGCTCGAACTCACGACCTTAGGATCCATAGTCAAACACTATACCACTCGACTATCAAGAACTTAAATTAATTATGGGAAAACCAACTGATAAATGATGCTACATGAAATTACATTTCTGTGGACATTCAGCAGGTTGCATTATTGATAAATCTATTATAAATGCGTATAGATTTTGTTATTTTGAACAAAGGAATAACATATTGTACCATATACATTTAAATTATATAATTTAGTGTCTTGAAAAAGAAGGCGGAGCCTCAGTAAAAATAATATACTGGGATTGGTCAGAATAACAACATGTAAATTTTGCTTCTCTAAAATTGACTACTGGGATTGGTCAGTTTTATTACGTATCTAGGATGGATATGAGATATTCCCGCACAGTTAACTGGAATAGCCTATTTTAATCGCCACTTAAGTGTAAAGGAAACAGCAAATTTCCATGTGGGAGTAGAAAATATACTATTATTTACAACCATGTATGTAATAATGACATTTCACCTATCTTTGAAAGGTGGAAAGTTGACGTTTCTTGACTTTTACTTTCCACCCGGGTGGAAAGTGCTCACTTTCCACCCGGGTGGAAAGTAAAATTGTTATTTTTTGTAATTTTATTAAAAATCGATATCTCAAAATAGTAAATTTTTTTTTTTTTAAATTTTAATAAAAATCGATATCTCAAAATAATATACAAACACACCAACACACAACTCATTACACAAATTCAACAACAATAATTTTATTTTTTATTTCTTTAAATGAATTATACCTAAATGACATTTATAAAAAACAAAAAATTAACATGGTTTATGTTTTACTTATTTACATTAAATATTACATTGGCATTATTGTAGGCAGTCACAGATATGTTTAAACCTTGCTGAAATTCTTCTTTTGAAAGGTTTATTTCATGATTATTTGAAGTTAAAGTAGTGTTAGTAAAACTTGAACTTGGCTTTGAAATCAATTTTGCCGTATTAACCTGAGTAGAAACCGAACTGTCTATGTATCCCTCAGCTACTGTGCTAGATTTCCAGCCTCCTAACCGCTTTATTTGCATAAGATCGCCACCGTTATTTGCGAGCAAAGTAGCCGCTGTTCTTCTGAAACAGTGACCAGTAAAACCTTCAGTATTCAGCTTCAGAAAAGCTGCAATTTTTTTTGGAAACTGACTTAAAGTGTTGTGCCCAATACATTGTTTACTAATTTTTCCATATCTTATTTGCATAAAAAGCTTTCCATCCTGTATATTTTTCCGTAAAGTTATGTACTCCTTAAGTGGTGCAATCCATTTATTATCAGTTATCATAAATGATCGTGGCTGGTACGTTTTGCTATTTTGTATTTCAATCGCGACCTTTTCTTCTAAAAAGTGAACGTCTGTTGTTTTCATTTTGTATAATTCATCTGATCGGCAGGCGCCTGAGACACCAATAACCAATGCGACCTACAAATGTATAAAATAATAAGTTAATATAGAAATAGTCAACCTTTTAGCCTAAAATACCTTTTGAACAAGAAATTCCATAGGTGCTTGTTCCAAAAATGTTTCAATATTATCCATAGACAGTGTGGTCGATTTTTTCGGCTTGTATCCTTTGTTTTGCTTTTTTAAAAATGCTAATAGCTTTGCGTGTTTAGATATGTCTACTTTTTCCCTAATTGATAGAGTGGTCCTCAACATTGAATATATTGACCAAAGCGTTGATATTTTCTTTGTCTTGGCATTTTCACTAAAATAAGCTAGTAGCGCCGATTCAGAACCAGGATTTTGAACTTTGTTTCCAATACACCATTCTTTAAAACAGTTATATGCCTTGTCATATCTCGGGCGGCTTTTAGTTGGCAGAAGATCTTCTTCTACTATTTTTGCTGCTTCTCGAATTTCTGGGGGAGTAGCAGCCAAATCAAATTCCTCATCTGAGAGCATTTTTTTGGTGTTTTGTAAAAACTTTGACACTAACGTTTTAAAAAAATAATATATTGTTTAGTGACATGGAAACCATATTCCAAAAATGATATTTGCCATCTTGATGTGTATTATTACCTACGTTATTTTATCACCTGCGGTTATTTGAAATTCTAAATGTCTGTCTACTTTTGCAATGGAAAAGTCAAAATGACATTTACCTTTTAATAATTATTTGAACTCAAAATAATAAGAAGTGGATGTTGGATGTGGTTGTAAATAAAATAGTATACAAACCTCGGTGAAAAGTTTCATTACTGTCTCTGAGATATAGTTTACCTCGACGCTTCGCGTCTCGGTAAACTATCTAATCTCTCGACAGTAATGAAACACTTTCCACCTCGGTACGTAATATACTATTATGCTACTCAACATATATGTAACAAAAATGTTCGTCAATTTTTATCGTTTCCAACGTGTCTAAAAAGACGTTAAATTTACTTTTTAACGTAGATAATATTTCATGGGATATTATATCTATTGACATTCTAAACCTCCACAAGAGATTTATCAAAATTTTAAAGCATCCTGATATTCGAATGCATTTCACATTCAGAGTTTGCTAGATGCATCAATTCTGAAATGTTTTTGAGAGAATAAATTCATAGATATCCAATTCCATTTATGGAGAATTTGGTCAAATACATTTCAGATTTTATGGCAAATAAAGTCAGTTAGAGTCAGTCAGTTTATTTTATATATGAAGTTTAATATTAAAGCTCAAAAATAAGTAATATTCATAGTAAGAGCACTTTTTGCATCATTTAAATTGTTAAGTCGATGTTTTTTTTAATGAAAATGTTGCTATAGTTTATTTATTTGCAACTGGCAGGAAACAAATACAAGATTTACCAAATGTATGAGGCACAAACTGTACCTACTTTGATTTCCCTCAAAGAGCGGCTGATTAAAGACGAAACAAATATCTCTTGTAGCCTTTTAAGCAAAAAAAAAATATTGGGTAAAATGGGTTTTAAATACCGAAGCATTAATAAAAGACAAACATTAATGGAATCTCAACGTTTACGGGAATAGAGACTTAAATATTTAAGAGCTGTTAAACAATTTAGAGAAGAAAATCGTCCAATTATTTACCTTGACGAAACATGGTGCCCATGACACTCCACGAAAAGATTGGGATGATTATTCCAAAAAATGTCAAACCAAGGCACCATGAAATAAAGGCGAAATAATCACAATATTACATGCTGGTTCATAGAACGGGTTTGTTACAAATTGTCTGTTGCTTTTAGCTAAAAACATAGCATATTCTTCTTTAGATTACTATCAAGATACCGACGCACAACTTTTTGAAGATTGGTTTAAACATGAACTCCTTAAAAATATACCTGAATATTTCACTCATGTATAAATTTTCCCATAAGAAACGTTAAAAATAAAAAAATATCAGCGGATATACAACGTTGCCTAGACAACGTTGTATATCCAACACACAACAATCGAACCTATTTGACGAGACAGTTTTTTTTTTACTTTTTTACTGCGAACGTGATCGTTATTGTTATAAGTTCCCTTCGGGAAATTCATTGCTTTTGAAAAACAAACCCTCTCAACAGATAACGACAAAGATATAATTATGGCATAAATGAAAAAATATAAATATTATTTAAAATTTTTTTATATATATTTCATTCTAGAAATATTCTCCCTAAATACCGCTCGTGCATAAAAATTAACCAGATAATTTTCATTCAAGCTTGTTATACTAGTTCCACTCGTTCTTCGAACTCGTGGAATTATAAATAACAAGCTTTCATGAAAATTATCGGTAATTTTTAAGCACTCGTGGTATTACCCCCGAAAATACCTCATTGTAATGGACAATGCTATACTTCTCAGACCAGATTAGCAGATCGACATCAACAGCAATGGTAAACAATCCACCTGCGATAACAACGACATCGAGCATCTTATTGGCGCAGGATATGTCACGCGCGTTACTAGTAGTCAAATCACAGCAGACTTTAAACAATATCATTGACCAAGGAAAGGATGATAATACCAACGGCAGTAAAAAAAAACACTCGGGAAATAGAAAAACGCAAACTACTGTACGGGTAGTACTAACAACACTCTTAAAACAGTACCTACTTTCTATTATAATTTCCATGTAATGAAATAATTTTTAAATAATTACCTTAGAACCTTTATTTATTAACAATGGGAGCATAATTAAATTGATTGTGTATTTTCGTTGCGGCTGTCAGTTCTGACATCTTTTTAGCAGTTCGTCATTTGCTATCACAGGTAATAATACTGTCCCTAACAGGTGCATTATTATGACCGTAACAACGCGTGTTTGTTTCAATTTCCTGTCAGTTGGAAATAAATAGAAAATGGATTATGTTTTTTAGCTTTAAACTTGCTTAAATTTATCCAACTGAGCATGCGCTTCATTCGTTATTGTGGATCAAAAAACTGCAGCTTGTCAGTGTTTTTGTGTATATTTGAATTATTGTGGATTATCTTGAATTATCTTTAATTAAAATAACTATTGTTCTTATTAATTTAATAATGGAGCCAGGTTTGAAAATTATCAGTGCCAAAACTTTCAGCCACTGTTTTTCTCTGACAAGCTGGGACTTTCCTCCTGGATAATTACATTAATATTTTGTTTGGCACTTTACAACACAGCACTTTGTTTTCTTGATAGACATAATTGTACATTATATTATGATTGTAAATTAATTTTAAAAAATAACACACACCACAAAATATCAACAAATAAAATAGGTTAGAAATATGCAGGGTGATTTCTAAGTTAATGCTTCTTTTTTAGCTGTGTATAGAAGGCATTAAAATAAACAACATTCTCAAATACCTTTTTTCAAAAAACTAGGCGAGATACAGAAGTAAAAAATTTAAGTGCGGGCCTGGTAATCAAAACGTAGCCCGCTATACTTTATGTTGTTTTTCCTATCTCTTATTAGTCATGTAATTTACGGGTGGTGTTGATCAATCCGCGGCGGTGTTTTTCTGAAGCGAGTTAATTTTAAATTGGTGACACGTGAAAATGGTCAAATTTGAAAACAATGAACTAGTAGATATGGTGCTAATTTAGGGTGAGTGTCGTCAAAGTGCGAGTGCTGCATCGAGATTATACGTAGAACGGTTTCGCCTGCGGGCTCATCCTACACCCAGAAGTTTTCTTAATGTTTTTCAACCGACAAGTTAGACAGAACCGTATTTGATCCATAGTGTAATAAATGAATGTAAGTACCTTCTTTTAGAGTTTTTTTAAAAAAGGTATTTGAAAATGTTGTTTATTTTAATGCCTTCTATACACAGCTAAAAAAGAAGTATCAACTTAGAAATCAGATATACTCATCCGTCTTCTGCGAGTAATGTTAGCGTTGCCACATGTTTTATAAGTTAAATTTTGTTCTTTGTTTACCTAATTTAAGGCAAAATTAAAATAATACTTGGAAAATAATATAGTGATTTTTTCTGGCATTTATAAGTCCGTTTTTAACTAAATTGGATTCGTGTCATTTCTTGGTCTTACAATTAAGTCTTTTTTTAGAGAACATTATACATATTACATTATCTAATTTTTCAGTGATTGCATAAAAATATTAAAAAAAAAAACAGAAAATTTAGTAAAAAGTCCATTTATTACTGGTATGCTCATAATATGAAGAATATTTAGTAAAATTGACATTATTACTGATCGTATTATAACATTCATTAATAAATACGTTGTTAATAATAAAGTCATTACTTCATTAATGATTGTCGTTAAGAGCAATCACATACACATGCCCTGTGAAAAAAAAATCAATTTGTAACGATATTTTTAGTTCTTTTTTGGAGAAAAAAATAATTTTTTTTCCTACGATCCTAAAATTTTCGAGTCTAGAAATTCCCGACATTTTAAAAGAAAGTGTTTATTGACTGTGGTGGGCGATAAAGTTTTGCTGGTGCTAATCAATTCACCTTTAATTATTCTAAAATTACATTTGAAAAAACATAATCTTTTATTGAAAGAACGTTTTTAGCGGACAAAGTAGTGCATCTATCTTTTGCATTAAAGTACACAGAAACGCCAAAGGTAATGGAATCCCTGGGGCACAGGTAGACAATGACAGGCTGTTTCGTTCTTATTAGAACTCATCAGAAAGCCAAAACCCGTAAGCGACACCCAGTACAGCGAGAATATTCTTTTAAGACATTTTTAAGAATAAAAATGTGATTAAAACCTAGTAACGCCATCATTTTAAATCAACTCAATGCAAAAGATAGCTAACCAATAAACGTGAAAACATGGAACTAAATAAATCAAGTACGGTGGCCAACCAAACATAATAATCTTTTACTATCAAGGATCTTACTTTTTATTACATGACTGACTGGATGGGGATTATGCTAGGCTCACTTTTTTTGAAGCATCGAAGTTTATCTTTTTTTTTTACCTGAAGAGCCATATTCTGGTAAAAAAATTAATTAGTGTAGTAAATTATCTAGGCATTAAAGTAATATATTTTTAATGTGTGTATCAAACACTATAGTAAATGTGAATACTGATTTAGTATCAGTATTCACCTGAAGACGACTGGGAATGCTTACCAGTTGAAACGTTGTCTTTTTTTACTTTGAATCACTACGTTTCAACTGGTAAGCATCTCCAGTCGTCTTCAGGTGAATACTATTCAACTGGTAAGCATCTCCAGTTGTCTTCAGGTGACTAGAATTCATCTGAAGACGCTTACCAGTTGAAACGTAGCGATTCAAGAGAAATAAAGACAATGCAAGTCCAAAACTCCACTGCCGTTCAATTGAAACGTTGTAATTTAAAACAAATATAGATAATGCAAGTCCAAAACTCTTCTATCATTCAAGAAACATCATCGTATTTAACTTTCAAACAGATTCCATCAAATAGCTTTCGAAAACTCCATTAAATACCTGGAGTGTAACTATGTTGATCTTCCAGGGCGATGTCGAATTTATAGCCGAAGGCTAATATTTATAAAACTCCTTGCTTCTAAGCAATATTTAAGTGCCACCTATGTCGCTTTTAACCGACAACACCATAGGTGTTTTACTCTTTCGTTTTACCTCTAACTCCACTTTTAAAAGATTTTTACAACAAATAAAATTTGTTTATGAATCGTATACCTCTTCTGCAAAAGTTTAAGAACGAGAATAATATTGTCCATTATTATTTTTAATCATATAATACTGAGGAGAAGAGAAGAGAAATTATGAAGGCCATAAACCAAGAATGATGCAAACTGGGTGTTTTTCTGCAAACCCATCTCGTGATGGTCAGTTACAGCTAATCTAAGGTACACAGTCTATCAGTTTCATGTTTTTTTTACGGTTCGCCGACTACAGAGGCCATCTTGAACCGGTCATCGACCACAAATGTGGTCTACCGATTGGGGAGTGTGAAACGGCACCTTCATCCTACGAGATATCCGATCTCATCCGGCCTGTCCGGCGTGAATAGGATGGCTAGGTGTCGATTCATTTGACACTCTTCCCTGAGGCAAGAGCACGCCGTGTTCCCAAGCGGTCACCCGCCCAAGTACTAACCACGCTCGACACAGCTTAACTTCGGTGATCTGCAAGAACCGGTGCTTAATATGTCGACAGGCCCTTGCCTTCAGTTTCATGTTTACAAAATATAAAAAAATGTTAAAAACCAGCTCAAACGAACTTTTTAACATTTTTGACGTTATCAAAAAAAAAAAATTGTAGTGCCACCCATATAACAACTATAAAATTCCTACCATTTTTTAATAGAAAGTCGATTCTACCGGTGACACCCGAGTTGTTTATCGACACTTAAACATGGTACGAATATTCATAATTATCGATAGTGATGTCGCTAGAAATAAGGTGACAACCACTTATATAACCCCAAGCAACAATTCCGTATTGGATAACAGACTTAACCATAGCGTAATAAAAAGGTGTGAAAATTTAGAAATTGATAAAACTTGTAAATCACTCCCTGCAATTTGTTCACAATTGATTGAACATGAAAGTCCCATCTATAAGGAACGAATCTATATACTTTAATGGAGTGAATAAACCTTTACACTTTGTCCCCAATACAAAACAATCTACGTTCGGCACGTATGGTAAGTATATCATAATACGATCCAAAGAATACTTTGGATCGTAGTATAAAAATTTGAACGTAAAAAGAACTGAAGCTGTACAGAACCCTTAACTTACTTACATATACAATAATCCTTTGTGTATAGACTCTGCATTATCTGAAGTCATCTAAACATTACAATGCACAATCCGTAGCCGTGACAAAACCTAAATAAGCTAAACTGCAACCGCACCGTTTATAATTTTCTTTGTTCGGGTTTTCTACACGAGTTCAGTTAAGCCATAACAGATTGTTTAAGGTTCAAAGGTGGCTGCCAAAGATCTTAGTTTGTTCAGTTCGGTGGTGCATTACCACATATTCTGCTATTAGGCCACTCAAACGGAATACTAAAACGACTATTCTCGTAAATGGGTCGACTGTGGTTAATTTCAGCTCATAGCGTTGCAGTATGGGTAATTACACTTTAAAATGGCAACTCTTATTGAAATTTGGCATTAGTTACTCTAATCATTGAAAATAAGAACACTCAAACTTTGTTTCAATTAGTTTTCCTCTGCCAATTACATAAATTTATTTAAGTGTTGAAATTAAAAAAAAAATATCGTCAAAATTAGTAGGTACACTTAAAAAACATAACATTATTAAATCAAAAGGAATAAAATATAAAACTATTAATTATATTATTGACGACATACATAGGTACTTTGCAGTTTTAAACTTTTATTTGCTATCGCCGACCCTTGACTTACCGCTCATATGTTCAGCACCCCTGGTACCCCCGGGTTGGAATGGCCCTGGATGCACCATTAGGATACTTATATATGCCAATATCTCAAAAACCATTTAGTTTAGACCTATAATTTGTTACACAATATTTGTTTAGAATCTCAAGCAAAATCCAAAAATGCAGTCAAAATAATCATATCATATTTATAATAAGAACTTTATTTTGTAAGAAAAAAGACACAAAGTCTCGGTTTCAAAATTTTTGATCTGTTTATTTTTGTGACATGCTTCGCCTTGACATCATCAGACCTAAATAAGTAAAGACAATTACAAATTGCAAGAAAAATTAAAATAAAAACTAGTTACCTTATAAACAGTTAAGAAAATCTTAAAGTTGTTTTTAAAACAATAGTTATTTACGATATAAGTGTTGTAAAGATTCATATTACAACACGAGATGTTAAAGTTGTCAATCGAGGCGTCAGCCGAGTTTAATAAAACATCGAGTGTAGTAATATGAATTTACAACAAGAATATTGTACAAAATTTGATCTACTTTCATTTATGAATAAAAATATTTATTTTTTATTTATTTACAGAACTGTAAAATTCATATTACTAAATGAAAGTAGATAAACATAGGTACATTACAACAGCAACAAAACTATACTAACACAAACGTAGGACGAAGCCAGTTGGTTGGCTATTCTAACTTGAGATACCCAAAGTCAAAGTCCATCTTAAAGGCAGAGTCAAAAAATAAAAACAAACAGCTAGTCTCTTTTGAGGTTATTAAAAATCAAATAGGACTCGAAATTAAAAACATCATTTACGCAGGCAACTACTGGACTTTTCTTTGCCTTAGTAATTTCCATTTTCTCGAGCCAGTCAAGTTTTTGCCTTTAGTGCATTGGTGTAATAATGTTTTCAGTTGTGTTTCTTACAAAATATCATATATCAGGTCTCCTTGAGTAAAAAATGGACGAATTCTTCGAATAAGAAATTTGGCAGCTAGTTCCGGTAATATCGGAAGACCGAAAATGATAATAGGACGCCAATATATTTTAGATAAAGATGGCACATCAAAAGATATAAATATGTAAGGAAACAAACAAGCATATCGACCATAAAACAACTCTACGATCAAGCCGGCTCTCGGATAAAGACGGGTAATAACTTGTCGCAGCCCTTTAAAGTGTCAAAGGGTCTTCGACAGGGATGCTGTCTGTCTCCAACTCTTTTTAAGATATATCTTAACCAAGTGCTGATAAAATGGCGAAGATCATGCCACAGAATGGGAATTGAACTTGGGAATGATAAAAACTTGTACACGCTTCATTTTGCAGATGACCAGGTTGTAGTAGCACAAGACAAAGAAGATCTGGAATTTATGACTAGAAGGTTGCTTAAAGAGTATGGTGAATGGGGTCTAATGGTAAATTTTAGTAAAACAAAATACCTATGCGTTGGTGGAGAATCACAAGACCTTGAAATCGATCACAGCAACTTTATAGCGCCATGTGACGAATACACGTATCTAGGAACTAAAATTGAAAAAACGGGCCGGACACTAAAAGAAGTAGAAGATCGAATAATGAAAGGAAAGAAAGTAATTGGCTGTCTCATCTCAATACTGTGGTCAAACCAAATATCCAAAGAAAAATAAAAAATGCTGTATGACACTATTTTTGGAGATGGATTTCTGGCGCAGAGCTGCTGGTAAATCTAGAATGGATCGAATAAACAATAGACGAATTCGAGAGATGATGGACGTACAGAAGACAATACTGAATGACTGAGACCAGCAACAACTGATTTGGTACGGACACGTAGAGAGGATGGGCGATGAGCGGCTCCCCAAACAAATACTAAACTGGACTCCAACTGAGAGACGAAATAGGGGAAGACCGAAGTCAACCTGGATCGATGGAATACGCAGAGCCATGTCAGAACGAAACTTACAGCCAAGAGAATGGGAAAACCGACAAGCATGGAACCGGTAGAACGCTATAGAACCGGCTATATATAACAAACAAGCAAATAGACTTTGTATTCAAAAAATATAAACTCGCAAAGTTGTAAGAAAATATTTCTTATGATTTGTCCAAAAGTTCAAACGAACTCTCGTCACCAATCATACTGTATATTATGCTGTGCTCATGCAATATTACCATTACGGTATAGTCAAACAGGTTGCCGTTAATAATTACGACTAAGTAAGTAACCTTAATAAACAAAATAAATTCCTCTAATATATACCGCCGTTAAAGTATTAAAATTGGAGAAGCAAAAAAGTAATACCAGTTAAGGGTTGTAAATTGAAGTAATAAATTAACAATTTGTTATTTAAATAAATTTTCTCCAGTTAATTATTTTTACCCCAAAAATTACTCCGGGGCATAAAGTTTTCACTTTATTGACCTTTTCCTCCGGGCGTTAATTAAATAATAACTTGGCAGTTATTTTTCATTTGTAAAAAAATTTACCTCTAGACATGGTTATAAAAGAAATAAATTTTACCAAATCGTGGATTTTTGCTTGCATTCCCTAGTGATATAAAAGTTTACCGTTTTAAGCCAGTCCTAATTTGACTTTTAAATAAATAAATGGAACTGCTAAAAATTTTTTTTAACGGTGTCAGATTAAAACAAATTGACAAACATGACGTGATTCAAGTTAGATGCATCAGAGGAGAGCATAATATAGACTCTTATGGAAATAACGCCACATGCCAATGGGACAAAAATATCGATTTGAATCTTAACATATGGTACATGCAACGTTGTAAGTTGTAAACCATTCGTAATTTAAGTAAGCATGAACCATGGCTGGGGCAAGGGCCTGTCGACATATTAAGCACCGGTTTCCGCAGATCACCGAAGTTAAGCGGTGTCGAGCGCGGTTAGTACTTGGGCGGGTGACCGATCGGATATCTCGTAGGATGAAGGTGCTGTTTCACACTCCCCAGTCGGTAGATCACATTTGTGGTCGATGACCGGTTCAAGATGGCCTACGTAGTCGGCAAACCGTAAAAAAAAAAAAAAAAAAAGAACCATGGCTGTCAATAACAGCTATAGTAAATATTAAAGAATAGTTGTACCTACTTTACTTTTTAGCTAAGATATTAGCGACTTTGATTGATATTATGTAAAGTTTGTCTAAGAACATAATGTAAAATACTCAAATTTCAGATCAAAATTCAGGGCCATTTCAGGGTCGTTTTTCTTTGTTTTTGTTAAAAACCAATCATCATAAATCTGGCAACATTTTCGTGTCTGTTTAATACTGTAATACGGCAACACTGTATACGTCGACACGGCGGCTGACAGTATGTAAAAGAGGTATAATAAGTATAAAATGCACGGCAGTGGCTCAGAGGTGAGGCATTCGACCGTGGCGGTCCGGGTTCGATCCCCGGAGTGGGTATATGCACAATAAAAAAGTATGTCGGAAATTTAGTAGGTTTAAGAACGCAAGGAAGAGTGTATCATGTCCCAAACCACCCTATTCTCGCCGGTAACCAGGCCGGATGAGATCAGACACCTCGTGGGGTGCAGAAGAAGGTACATACTCCCCAATCGGTACGTCAGGCAATGGCAATAAACCGAGGGTTGATAGCCCTTGGGGGTGTCGCATGACTGAGAATCGTGGTTCGGAACCCACGTTAAGCTGTAAGTCCCCTCGGAAATGGCCATGGCAGCGAATGTATTGACTTGTCAAATGGTGTAGGTTTAAATCGTAGATTTATAACGATTTGGTTATTTATTACGAAGGGCTAATGGCGCATTTGCCTTTTTGTTTTTGATCATTAATATTTCGTTTTATCCAAAACTCGGCTAAATACTCATATTTGGAACATAATTACTTTTTTTTGCTATTATTAACTCATTAATGAATTTGTACCCTGAAAAGTGTATTTAGCTGCATTTTGAATGATACGAAATATTGATTATTAACAAATAAAATGACAAATGCGTCACTAACTTAAGGTTGTACATCTTATGCCACCCTTGGGATTTAGAGGTAGGTTTTTTCCCTTAAATTGGGTCAAAACCTCAACACAATAAAGTGTTTATTCGTAATTTTATGTTATGTTATCTACTGCATAATGCTAAATGAGTCGCATGTATGAAACAAACTTTTACAGCAATATTCACTAAAGGGTTCTAAATTTAAAACCGTTCGAAATTGATAGTTCTGAAATTCATAAAAACACAAGATTAAAAGACAGACAGCCATTTTTGCGACATAATAGTGTGCTAAAGGATCTCATTAGAAGTCTTTTGTAGTTCATAATTTGGTTGTACAGACGACTTCGCCATTTTGTCCATTTTTGTCTTGCATCTTTGGTAGCCATTGTTGATGAACATTTATTTTTCCTGTTAATTTTTAGTTTCAACGAAAATTTAGACTTTAGCGATAATTCTTCCTGACTTAATGTCTACAAAAATAAACGCTTGTTCATCATAATTTCAAACATTTATAGCAAATAAAATCAAAAAACGAATTATGAAAATCCTCTAAGCTTCTCAGTGTTATTCCCAACACGTATGTCATTTGCGGATCTTTTTGCTAAGGGTGTGGCGTGGGGGAGAAATATGGGAAAAAAACGGGAGATGTGTAATATTATGTGCAAAGCGTCAGCTTGCGTGATGAAAGTTTACCAGTACAAAACTTTTGAAATTCAGAGTATTTCATTTTGTACGGATTAAAGCTTTGTATAATAAACGATTGTCTGCTAATTAAGGGGCCAAAGGCCAAGAGGTCTAAGGAGCTCTATATTTTATTATTAAAAATACTTATAGGTGCGCGTCTATGCGACCCATATCATAGAAAACAAAGCGACATGGAATGAAATTGGCGTTTCATAATATTATTGACGAAAGCTCACATGATTGTATCGGAGAAGGCTCTAGACTGTAGAAATACGTTTATTAGTACCACAAATATATTATAAAAATAGTTACAATTTTTCCCTTTCTTCATCAGTTCCATCCCTAGACGCGTTTTGTCATATCATGGCTCATCAGTAGGGCTAGAAGCGAAGAGAAATGATCAACAGAACTGTTGAACAATGTCTATAGTATTGAAACGGTTAGCTATAGTAGCGACATCTAGTGTCATTATAAGACCATGTAGGGTTGGGAACAGAAAGCTCTATCTTCCTTTTTACAAAAAATATTTTATTAATTACAACTTACGCGTTTCGTTCATCAGGGCGTAAAGTAATAAGGTCAACACATAAAGACCACAAGCAGGACGCTTGTGGTCCTAGTCAACAAATCAATTAATAAAAATAAACACTTGGCACATTGTTTTACATGAAAAACACATTTACACTTGTTAAAAAAAATTAAAATTTGGAAAACAACGTCAATCAACAGATTAAAAATTAAAAATTGGTATGCATTTTAGCAGTACATATATCTGACTGAGTCATATATAAAATATGGTTAATATTTGTAAATAAATTAATATACATTGCAATAATTGCCATAGGTGACCCAATTTTCAAGCATCAAATTGTGTTTTATTGCCATTAGTGAACATTTTATACAAGAAAGCAATCAACGGGCGACGCTACACCAACTGTTGTGTGGGACTGGGTGGATCCTTATGACCAAAAGCGAGACCGCTACTACAGTTGCCAGTTCCAAATTTTAAATTATTTATTTGTTTTGAGTACGTAGGTACATAAAACAAAACAAAACAAAGTACGAATGCTGTCAATGAACTTCTATAAACAGCCACTCTCTATTGATTTATTGTTAAAGTTTATTGATTTATCTTAACAAATTTTATTGGGATATTTTCCCCGTCGTTTTTTTCAGCGTATATTTCAAAAATTAAAGTCAAATATAAAAATTCGTTAAGTGAGAAACACAGCGTAAGATGCGTCTCACAATGTCATTAAATTCAAAGACATAGTTCATTTCGTAAAGATAAATGATTAAAAAAAAACAACTCAGTCTCAGTTTTATTAAATTTCCTTATGTTTATTATATAAACTAAAACGGTATATCACATCAATCATCAAAAACATTTAAATGTCAAACTTAAATGGTTACTGTTTTAAATGTGGCCCAGAATCCAGTTAGTACCTATAGAACAGCCAATAACAACAAACTCCTATTGGTGATCTTTTGGTCACTTGTTGATAACGAATAACAAAAAAGTAGATGAACTAGCGAAAGTCACATTCTCGATGGAACAAAACACCTGTTCAGACATACGCTAAGACCACAAGAGGAAATTCCTCAAAGAAACTATCAACTGGAATGGCCTACTAACAGATAATTATTGTCACCCAAGAACCCACCTATAGCAAATAGGAATCTACAATAGATCTACTGAATGTGGTCTTAGCGGCGAAGATGATGAAGTTGCCTCACCAATCTTATACACATATGTAGCTGCAAAGCACCCACCAGCAACAGACGACAAACTTGGTAGAAACTCATTGGACCTTATTAAAGGAACACACCTTTCTATCAAGACAGGCAAACAGTAAACCAAAAGGGTTTGGTGCAAGGTGTTTCGACCACATACCCGTCCACCGCCTTAACCAACTAACCAGACAACACAGTTATAAATTTAAAACTGATTGATGCGGTAACGCAGTTAACAGTGGACTGTAACTTAAAAGAAATTTTTGCTTTTATGTGTAATTTTAATATAATAGGAATATGAGAAGAAACATAAGAAATGGGCACACAAGATGGTCGAAATCGCACTCTTACCTGGACTGATTAACCGTGGCGGTAGAGAGGGCCCTCTTTCTTCTTCCAATTTTGTTCTTCTATGTTGGAGAATCAGCCACGCACTTGCCATGAATAGTTTTAGATAAAATCCGATTTATTACCAATACATTATGTCTATATTAAGCAAAAATGGTGAGTTTTTCGAACAACCTCTTTCGCCGTACCTTTTTGCTTCACGGCTCGGACCCAAGTCCTCGACATGCGCGACTCTGCGCCGCTCTTGGAGAATGTCGAAATCGAGAACTTGTTTGTTCACGGAAAAATGTCATATATAAACTAATTATTGAAGAGTTATTAACTTAAAATAAATTAAAATGAAAGAAAACGTTACCATACCATTGTAAGGCCAATTTAAAAAGAAAATAATAATATTTTTCTTAACACTGATTAAAATTGAAATTACAAATCTTTAAACTTGATTGATTTAGATTTATTTCACTTGCACAAGATGTAGCGTTTGTTTTTGTTAATTCCTGTCCTTTTTATTCTCTAACCAATATATAAACTGCAAACAATGCTAAAGGATTGGTTACATTTCAATTACTATTTCGAAATATTTAGTTGTGTCAAGATTTTTGACCATTTCTGTATAAGAGCCTTGCCAATTTGTAACTCTTTTAGTAGACTACAGTCACAGTCACATGTGAGCTAAAAAAACATAGCATATATGTCTAAAGGTCTCGAGCGTGTGAAAATGGCATCTTTTACGTCACCCATACATTCATTCTCAAAAGCAAATTTCGGTCTAATATATATTCTATAAATATAATGTATTCTCACAAGAATTGGAATAAACAACTTACAAGGAAACATTTTTTAAAACATTTAGGGATTTTAATTTTCCATTTTTTTCCTTATAAATACTGTACAGCTTTGGCTCACTGAACCATACAATAATCTCAACGATGTAGAAAATGTAGCCATGCGGAAGGGACTTGATTAGTATTCAATATATTCAATACAGAACGTAGGATCGGATTTGTTTTGCCCCAAAGACGCCAATTTTCAAACTTTACACGTCAGTAATCTTTTATTTCGGTATTGTGCCCAATAAACTTGTTGAAGCAAAAAAGGAGTTCTCCTCTTCGATAAATTTCAATTTAGTTAAACAGTTCGTATCAGTATTATCAAAGTAAGGTCAAGATTTATTAGCTCGCTTTGTCAGTTTTTGTTTAGAAACTCTACTGAAGCCTTGTTAATTAATATACGTACTTGATGTAAGTATTTATTGACCCTTTACTTTCATTGTTTAAAATCTATATAGGACCCTGGAAAAGACCAAATCGCCTTTGTTTTTTTAATCTCGTTGTTGTGGAAAATAGGTATCTAGTAAATGAAATCTGTGGACGAACCACCATCAATAAATAATTTGGCGATAATAAAATCATATTGTTGTTCTTACTTTTATGCCCGTTTGCACCGCATTATAAAATCCTAGATTAGTGCAGATTAGTGGTTAATCTTGTATTAAAATGAAAACTTCGTTTGCACTGCTCTTTTAAACTTGGATTTGTTTTCTAATGCAAGTTTATTTTTAATCTTCCAAAAATCAAGGGTTATACTGGAGGTAGATTTTAATTTTTAAATCTTAACCTATGAAATAGCTATAATGAAAGTTTTGAATTGTATCTTTAAAAATAATATCTTTTATCCTTTATATTGTTGATTTAGACATAATTTTATATTTAGAGTCGTTCCTTGAGGCTTCCTTACTTGAGGAAAATCTTAGGTGTCTATTTGACATTTATTAATTGACAGTTTCTTAAGAAATTCTTAAGGAATACTTTTTGTCTATAAAGTTCGTTTTGGCACGTGCCGCTGCCTCTGTGTACCCCTTCACGGCAAAAGCAGAACAAATTCTGAGTAAACGAATATACCAAAAGTTGAATGAAGCGATGGGTGGAAGAGTTTTGTTAGTTTTGTAGCGTGCGAAATTAGTGAACGAGGTCCACAATACCGCCAGGAACAAACCTTAAATGATGGATAATGAAATCATCAAGCCAACAAATACACAAATACATTTAGAAATCAACCGGTCACATGGTCTGCAAATGAGATTTAATAAATCAATGGTTAAAACACGACGAAAGAAAACACACTAAATAAAGCAACAATGTCAGATCATTCAATTAACTGATCTAAGAATTTGTTAATCTTCATACGTTTTATCACGGTGCAAACCCAGAAAGCCTAATCCATAATTAAAAATTAATTCGAGATTATTTAATCTCGAATTAAACAGAAAGCGGCGCAAATGGCCATTAAAGGTGCTAATTTCACTTGTCGTTTTTTTTTCGGAAACGACTGCACTCTACACAACAGACCATTTTTGCAGCTTCTTTCGTCGAATTTAGGGCCGTTGGCACGGTTTCCACTTAAGACATTTTAGGTGGGGCTTAACTTAAGGTGTCACTTAACTAAAACTTTTCCGTTCCACAGTCGCTAAACCGGCACATAAGCCTGCCCTAAGTAGATATAAATTAAACCGTAAAAATCATCGGCTTAATTCATATCTACTTAGGGCTGGCTTATGTGCCGGTTCAGCGACTGTGCAACGGAAAAGTTTTAGTTGAGTGACACCTTATGTTAAGTCAAACCTAAAACGTCTTAAGTGGAACCCGTGCAAACGGCCCTAATACTACTAATCCTTAAGACTGATCAAGTTCAGTTTTAAAGTCTTTTGCTGGGTTGCATAAAGATTCTTAACCAGAATTAACTAACCAACAAGTTTGACTGCGACATAACTGATATTGACAGGCATTATGACCTCACAATCAAAGGCACCTGATTAGTAAATTTAAAATTAAGGTAACTGGACCAGTATGATTGTGAGAAAATTATTTCTGCCAATGTCATGTAAGTCAGTTAAACTTGCTGGTTGGTTAATTAGCATTAAAATTCTTTGTGCAACGTGACATTACAGTCTATATCTTATTTATGAATTAAACATGAGAAAGCACACTTATTGCTGAAAGATGTAATTATCGTGAACTTCTGATTTCAGTGTATTCTATAACAGACTAGGAATAAGAAAATAAACAAAATAATTTTTGACCGACAATTGCCATTGAAACCTATTTGATATTAACGGGCTTGATTCTGTTATAATAGTTGGTTCAATTTTATTGATACCCTATCGTAGCCTTGAATTAATCTTCAGGTGAATACTGTAATACAGTATTCACCTGAAGACGATTGGAAATACTTACCAGTTGAAACGTTGTGATTGAAAATAAATAAATACAATGCAACTCCAAAACTCTACTGTCGTTCAGGATTAAACCAGTTAAATTAGTAAATAATTATATAGTGAATAAAACAAATTCTACTGTTCTAAAAAAACGATGTTTTCTCATTTTTGTCTGTTTTATGGAAGGCCGTTAAGGCAATAACTAGATGCAAAGGGTCCTTATTTACGACGTTTATTATTGCGGTGTGTCTGACTGTTGACTCGATCCGTGCAACGCGAATGGCGAATGTTCCACATCTTCGTCTCTCTCGGGCCTTATTTGGTCTTACGCTATCCAGAAAAGTATCGTCTCAGGCGTGACTGATACAAATTTTACATCCATGTCTTGAAACAATGTACGTTGCCAGCTCTACCGCTATTACTTTAGGGTGGAATCGATGTCTGGAAAACTCTAGTTTCTTATTCTAATGACAGGTAGCGAATACGCCGGCATAATCGACATATCGTGCATCTGTATAATTGACTGACTACAAAGTTTATCCAGGGTCCTGCGTCAGGTTTCTATAGCTTCCATACGAATTAAATTAGGAAGGTCATTAATATACACACTTATGCTGCATTATAGGGTGCATTTCAGGAATATATTTTTCCATATATAGGGTTGCTCAAAAAAGTGTGATAACAAGAAGTTGATTTTTTTTTAATGGAACACCAAGTTTTTTATTGCATACTTAGGCTCGTATTAGAGTCCTTTATAATTGTCCAAAATTGTATTATATTTTGTTTTGGTAGTTTAAGAGTAATAAATTAAAAACTAAAAAAATAAGGTTTTACGGTCCTAGAAAAAAAATGAAAAAAAAACATCTAAAATAATTTTTTAAACCATCGAATTGGGTGAGATTTATGACAAGGGATCTAGAGATATTATAAATCTAATAGTGATTATCTAGTTTATACAGGGTGTTCATAAAAAGGTTTCAAAAAAGACACATTTTAAATACATTTTTCTGAAGTTTTTTAAATGTAACACCCTGTATATTATTTGACTATTTAATGTAATATTTTTTCTGTTATACAAGCATATAAGTTATTTCCAAAAGTTTGCAATTGCAAATTTCATAACTTTTGTTGAAAAATAAAGTTTTATTATTAAAATTATACATAGGCGACTAGACTAAACTACAGTAAATGTTAAAATGTTTTTCTATTTAATTTGTGCAAAAGTCACCCCGTTTTTGAAAAGATCTGCCTTAAAATTTTAGAAAAACACTAGCAAAATGGTTCGTTAGTAAAGGTTATGCCTTAAAACCATGGTAGTTTTTGAAATAAAATAGGAATTAGGAATAAGTAAAAACATGAAGTCTTTCTCCACTGGTTTATTGAAATAATAAAAATTATTAAATTCTACATGTTTCGGGTGTAGTAACACCCATCATCAGGAAAAATACAAAGAGAGAGCATTAGTAAATAAAGGAGCAAGATTAACTGGTAGTGAACTTCGATGGAGCTCTATCGAGCCATGAGAGATAAAAATTAAGAAATGATGATTTAAAAAATTGGTATACTTAGAGCCTCGAGGCTAAGTTTGGACACTGACCGTGGGCAAAAGGTAACAGTGACAAGAGGGCCCGTTAGGGCTGAGAAAAAGAAAAATATATAGAAAAAATGGAGACTCATGGGTCCAGAAATCTCATCCTGAAGAAAACATGGGGAGAGAAAAAAAGTGGTATGGAAAGAAAAATTAAGCTCCATGGTAGCCCCAAATAATTAATTTTTCTTTCCATACCACTTTTTTTCTCTCCCCATGTTTTCTTCAGGATGAGATTTCTGGACCCATGAGTCTCCATTTTTTCTATATATTTTTCTTTTTCTCAGCCCTAACGGGCCCTCTTGTCACTGTTACCTTTTGCCCACGGTCAGTGTCCAAACTTAGCCTCGAGGCTCTAAGTATACCAATTTTTTAAATCATCATTTCTTAATTTTTATCTCTCATGGCTCGATAGAGCTCCATCGAAGTTCACTACCAGTTAATCTTGCTCCTTTATTTACTAATGCTCTCTCTTTGTATTTTTCCTGATGATGGGTGTTACTACACCCGAAACATGTAGAATTTAATAATTTTTATTATTTCAATAAACCAGTGGAGAAAGACTTCATGTTTTTACTTATTCCTATAAATTAACTCCACTTTAAGAATGGACTACTTCCTCAAAAAAAAAATAGGAATTCATTCGTTTATTATAATTTGACTAGTTATTTAATTAATTTAAAAAAGTTGGTATTTAGGGCGCTCTCACCAAGTATCATATCAACCATTTCTTATTATTAATATTCGTTATAATTTATTCGCCCTAAAAACTAATTTTTTTTAATTATAAATAATTAACTTGTCAAATTATAATAATCAAATAAATTCATATTTTATTTCAAAGCCTACCATGGTTCTTAGGTATAACCATACATAAATAAACTGTTTTTCAGAGTTCTTAAGCCGTTATTTAAATTTTAAACTTAAACTCAAATATACCTAAATATAGTTATTCTCTTGATACGTTATCGTGACTCGTAATTTTATTTAGTTTTAAAACATTGACTTATCCCAGGGCATAATCCTTTAACAACTAATCAGTTATAATAATTTAGACAATCGAAATATCAATTCAATTGATTCATTGAATAATTGGAAAAATCAAATAATCAAAGAATAGAAAATGTTTTATAAATCGAATATGAATTTTCACAATTGTCCAGCCCTAATCTGACTCAACTTGGCAGTGCGTAAAATTGTGACAGTCGCGACATAGACGCTAGTATTCAGGAACACCTTAATAAATATTCGTTATGCCCGAAACCATGCCCGTGTGCCATAAATTAAACGATACTGTTCCCGAAGGTAAACTAAATCTTGTTGGAGGATTAACACATTCTCTGTAAAAAATATTTTTCTCTTGATGCAATTTAAAACGAATTTAGAGTTTGGGAATTTAAATTTGATATTTTCATATTACAGGGTGTCCGAGATAAGGATGTAGTCTACAGGAATCTCGTAAATCATATAAGATACAGAGATGTTTTAAAGTTACTGATGACATTTTTACAGCCAATGACAAAAATCAGTGCAGTTGTCTCGTTTTGCTGGACTATAGTAAGGCTTTTGATACTATAGACCATGAAATACTGCATACTAAACTAAAATATTTTGGATTGGGAGATATGGCGCTACAGTTTTTCCAGGACTATTTTAGAAATAGGCAACAGAGGGTTCTAACAAATCGCGAGGCTTCTGAGTTTGTACCAGTTAATAAAGGCGTTGCGCAGGGAAGCATTCTGGGACCTTTAATCTTTTCTATTTACACTGCTGATTTTTCTAGATTTTTAAAGTTTTGTTTATCACACCAGTATGCAGATGATACGCAAATATATTTTTCTTTTTTTCTCTATCAACTTATTATATCGGTATACAAAATCAACAGTGACTTAGAGTTGGTTTCCCAGGTGTCTAAAGCGCATAAATTGGTTTTAAACGCAGTTAAAACTCAGCTTATGGTATTTGGCAGGGGTAAAGAAACTGTTATACATGATCCGTTATTTAAAATTTCTATAAACAACGTTGACCTTAGGCCTTCTACCGACTGTCGAAACCTTGGGTTATTGTTAGATCCAGAACTGAGGTTTTCTGTTCATGTCTCAAAATTACTGCAAAGAACCTATGCCAAAATTAAACTTCTCTATATGCACAAAGATGTATTCGACTCTGCGACAAAACTTAGGCTATGTAATTCTCTAATTCTATCTCAATTAAGTTATTGCGACGTAGTTTACTGGCCGGCACTTCTACAAGTAGATAAAAACAGTCTTCAAAAGCTTCAGAATGCATGTTTAAGATTTAGCTATGGGATACGTAAATACGACCATATAACTCCTGCTCTCCAGGAATCTGGCTGGCTAAATATGCAAGAAAGATATATGCTACACATTGCAAATTTAGTGTTCTCTATTGAAACGACCAGATCTCCTAAATATTTATACGAAAAACTAATCAGAGGTTCAGATATCCATGATAGGCAAACCCGTTTTCGAGACCTGTATAGCGTTCCAAAGCACAGTTCTGCCCTTTTTCAGCGTTCATTTTCTTACAACTCCGTCAATATTTTTAATTCTCTTCCCAATGACATCAAAACAGCGACTAGCTCAAATAAATTTCGCAAAGAATTAAAAAAATATATTATTACTAATCGAAACTAATATAATTATTTCTCTTGGTATTTAATAATATATATTCTGTATTTAAAGTCTCAGCACAAAAAGAATTTTTGAAAATTTACTTTTGTTAAAATTATTATATTACCTACTTACCTATTTATTTATAGAATTTATAAAATGTTATTTATTTATTATTAATAACTGTTTATTTCTTCCTAATTTATTATTATTTCCAGCACTATTTATTGTAAAATAATATTTTTTATATTTAATTCCAAGTAAGGTGGTTGTATGAGCAGCAGTGTTGGATACCGCCACCCTTTTTCACAATTTTTGTAAATTGTATTTACATGTATAATAAAGGCATTTATTATTATTATTATTATTATTAGATGATTAAATTAGAAAAAAGTTGCGCCCTATTAAATTGTAATTTCAAATTTAAAAAAACTTCTAATGCTGCTAAAGAAATTTGGGTAAAACAGAATTTTCCCAAATGTTTTAATGAACGCTCGTTGGGAATCATCATGTATATCAGATAAGAATATGCTTGTTTTTGGGTTACTGATGGCCACTTTCGAACATTCAGCCAGCTTGCTTTTGGACTACAGCTTAACGTGGGTTCCTTACCACAATCCTCAGTCATGCGACACTTCCCAAGGGCTATCAACCGTTGGTTTATTGCCATGGTCTGACCTACCGATTGGGGAGTATTTATATTCGGCACCCCACGAGATGTCCGATCTCATCCGGCCTGGTTACCGAAATGAATGGGGTGCGTTGGAAAATGATACATTTTACACTCTTCCCTACATTCTTAAACCTGCTGTTGTGCGTGTGTCCACTCCGAGGTTCGAACCCGGAACGCCACGGTCGAATGCCAGTAGCTCACCTCTAAGCCACTGCCGTGGTCAGATAAGAATATAAAAATAATTGCTTAAATTGTGATTTAATAAATGTATATTATTTCCTCTTACTCGAATGCTTTTAAACAAATGACTATACGGTAGCGCTTCTCTCTTTATATATAATCAAATATAGTAGCCTGGTTTTTTATTTGGCAATATTTTTTTTTAGCAAGAACATTGTGGACATGTTAAACGAATTTTTGTTTTTAAATGAATACAAATACCAATTGATCGTAACAACCACCCCTTTGGCTTTATAAATGATTTTTTATTTCAGTTTAAAATTGTTTTTACTCTGCGAAACATTTTCTGTTCTTTGAATTGAATTTGAAATAATATTTTTTAAATAGACAAACCCAAATACTTTAAACTAATTTTATAATTTATTTATTAGGGTGCGTACTTGGTTAATATTTAAACCAGTTGTGTGAACTAGGTGAGCTAATATCTGTTGGTTGCAACATGCCGACTTTTAAGGATAATATTTAGTTTTCAAAACTAAAGAATTTTATTTAAACCAACCAAGTAATACCTATTGGATTGGAACACTAAAGATTATTGTTGGGTATACCAACGAATTTTTTAGAGTATGTATCCACTTATTGAAGCACATACTCCTATGATTTTTATGCCCACATTGTAGGTAGGCGTAAATTTCTGCTTGGGACACTATGGGAAACGTACCCGAGAGCCGGTCTTTTTCCGTGTATCCCAGTTCCGGTAACGTCTCTTGTTTTTGAGCTGTTTGTATACCAGGTTATTGCCCGAGAAAACCAGAAAGGTTTCTGGTGTTCTTTCGTTTCACATATCTCGTTCATCAATTACCATCTCGAATGACATATCAATGTGAAACTTAGGATTTATGTGGTCTGATCCAGAGCTGGGAAGAACACTCAAAAAAAGTGCTCGAGCACCAAGGACCAACACCTTTTACCAATTACTTTAATTTGGCTTGAAATGCGAAATTAAATTACTACCCAGTACCAAGCACTTTTTATAAAGGACTTAAATTTTCAATTACCAAGCGCTGTATTTTAAAAGGGCTTGCAAGCACTATTGTACTTGTGCCTGAAGCATTTTTTCAAGCACTTTCGAGGTAATTACTGGCCAGTTCTGGTCTAATCTTATTTCTCAGGGCTTTCTACAGTTTCGCTTAGGAGTGCACATTCAGTTTTTTGCCTGCCGTAGTGCGGCGTTGACCAACAACTGTCGAACTCTGCAGTCTGTAGGGTCCCATTCTTATATTTCCTTTTAGCACCAGGTAAAGTCAAGGGAGGTGAAGGGGTATGCATATATCGGGGCTCTCTCTTGGACCACTTAGTACAATGTGTTTGACCTTAGATTATATATTTGTTTTTGTAGTAAGTAATGAACATTAAATTTTATTAGTGTATTGGTTATAGCTTCATGTTAGGTGCTTACTGTACCCATTACAGTGCTGGGTCATTCGTGTCAGAGAAAAAAAAATCCAGAAATCGTGATTTCACATAAAATATGTACTCGGTGCCATCTTCTTCAGGATGAGGCAACAATTGAAGCTCAAACTTTTCAATTAAAATGTTCTCTAATTTTTTAAATGGTGCTCTTCGTCTATTTGTAGATAATTTGATATTGATTTTGCATTGGAGTGGTCTGTCATTTTTACAAGGCTTTGTTCACATACTACTTTTAGTTAGTTGTGATAGTGAATGTGGCAGTGATTCGTACTTTTTTAAAGGTTTTTTTAAGGCCTGATTTTGTTGTTTGTTTTTTTTTGTCCAAGCAGAAATGTCATTCACTCCTACGAGACTTTTTTTATACCGTTTCACGCAGATTCTTGAATTTGGATTTGCAGTCAAAAATAGTTTGATGTTAATGAGTTTCCTTCTGTCGTCTTGGAGTTCTTGAAACAGCATGACTGGACAAAAGCTACCTTTTAGGTAGTTTTTAAAAACACAGCGTTATAATGGATTAATCCTTATTTTATCTCAGGTGTTGGTAGAAGTAGCTGTTTTTGTGCCTTAGCTCCATTTCCAAGCTAGTTTACATAAGAGCAAAAAATAGTTTTTTCCGTAGTCCTTCTGTGCTTTCCTCGTCGCAACTTTAGACTTTTTTTTTAATTGCATAATTTTTCAAATTTCCAATACAATTTTAAACGTCATGGTAATTTTCTTGTTTTTCAGGCATACATCTGATACATATTTTTCAATAAAAAAACTTTGACCGATGATTTTATTGTGCTTTTAGCATTTTTGTTAATTCACGGAGAGAAATTACGCCTTTTACCCTCACATAGATTCGCCCTTATTTTTTTTTGTGCAAAACTTATAGCAACGTATAAATTGAACTCGCGTAAAAAGCTTCCCAGATACATCCATAATATTTACTGTATAAATCATATGAATGCAAATCTTTTCGAGGGTGATTGCCCGCCAGACATTTTCAAGTATTCTTACGAGATCAATCCTTATTTAAATTTAAATTTTCCCCTATGAAATATTTTGGAATGTCGTTTTAGATCTATGTATATGCTTTAAGCAAAGAGGGTGACAGTAAATAACTTTGTTATACAAAAATATGTTTTTAAATAAGCATATATGGAAATTTATTTAGATTATACTTGTGTCTCGCATCCAACACATTTAAAAATACACAAACGGAGTTTTCTATAAATTATTAAAAACACCGACAATAATGCCAGGATGGATAATGAATAAGGCTGGCCACTTTTTGTTTTTTGTTTCAATGGGTGCCCTTGGCGGCTGGACGAAAACATCCGAATGCCGAGATGTTAGACCCTCCGTGTTCATGCCACTTGAATTAGTATTTTGGTTGGTATTTTACAATTTCAATTTTATAACATTTTTGAATTAAAAGAAGTGCGGGTAATAAGGTCCAGCAGGTAATAAGGCAGATATGCTATTTTTCTATATTAGGTCGAGATACAATAATTCAATTAAAAATAGAAGTATGTATAAATGTATCTGCCAACAGTAGATTTTCAAAATATTCATGATTTTTATTAAAAAATGTTTGATACATAACCTAGATATCAAGAAATGAAAAAACATGACATAAGGCCCATCAAATACCCAAGAGTCCAGCGTGAGGAAAAGTCTCTTAACTATAAGATCCATGAATTTACCAGTTAGAAACACAATTATGGTGAAATTCAACGCAATCTTTGAATCAGAGTCGATTTCGTCCACCCCAAAAGAACACATAGACACTAACATCATAGAAAGTTTTATAAGTTATGCGAAACTGAATTAATGGGCGATATATGCCAGTGCGCTATATGTCTCATCTGGGTGTATGAGAATTGAATTGGATTTACAGCTGATGACAAAGATGTCTTTATTGACCTGGATTGTACATCCAGAATTAATGGGCCTAATTACCTTAAGGCCCATCTACAAGGTTTTTTAGAATTAATTTTATTGTTTTAATTTTTTATTGAAAGTGGCACAGTATAATGTTCATGTGGGCCCTATTACCCGTACTTACCTTATAAGGACAATTCTAAACTCATTTCATGCTTAAGACTTAGGTAAACTCGATCAAGCCATCTTGACAGACATACTGCTTCTGGATCCTGTACGCGATTGCTGCGTCACTTGGTTTTGAGATAAATTGTTTAAATAAAGATTTGAAGAGAAACTTACCTTATGCGACGATAAACGAGGAAAAACTTAGGCGTTTTGAAAGAAAAATTCTCAGGAAAATCTGTGGACCACTTCATGATGCGACCACAAATCGATACCTTACTAGAACGAATGTCGAAATCCAAGAGCTTTACAACGCTGCTGATATTGTGCAAGTGATTAAATGTCAACGATTAAAGTGGGCAGGCCACGTACACAGACTTCATGACGAAGGACTCGTGAGATTAGTGTGGGAGGAGGTTCCAACAGGAAAAGACCACTAGGACGTCCCAGAACGCGTTCCGTTTGACCACCGACTAATGGAAGACCGTGTCAGGTGGAAAAAAGTCGTACAGTTAGCCAAGACCCATCCAGGGTTGTAGCGCTAGATGATGATGATGATGATGATGACGATAAATTCTCTTACGCGAAGATATATATCTCAGTGGCGATCGGTGGTCAGTAAAAGAGGTGAGGCCAAAACAAGTTACAACAATTAAGTTTTTTATTCGTGTCAAAGCTGAAAAATTTCGTTCAACTGAAACTGAAGTTGCAGGTAGTGTGGCTTTTGTATCTTTCTGCTAAAATCTCGTTTAGACCATTTTAGTATATTATCCTTATGATCTCTGGCAATGACAAGGACTGGAACTGTTTATTAGAAAAAAAAATTGAAAGCTCGGTTTTTAATCTATGTTTTTGAAAATATTTATATAATTTTGTATTAAATTATTAAGTGATTTGGAAATGATATATCATATTCGGCAAAGAGCGTTTGGTTAAATAACAACTTGTTAATATTGGTAAACCAATCTGTAATTCGATTATTTATATTATCAAGCAATAAAACAACATCATAACTCTAAAATAACATACCGGGAGAGACTCGAGAGGCTAGCGCTTTCCAGGCCTCTCTTCACTTTAAATTCGCACGTGCAAGTGCGTAAAATAAACAGATGATTAAACAAAGACGCGACATATAGCAGAGATAAGTGGTCGACTTCGGCGACACAGGTCGGTGAAGAACTTTTTATCGCACTGCGCGTACTGGGAATATCGCTTGCGGTTCTTTTTAAGTTTGATATATTGTCGCAAATAATAATAAAATTGAATATAATATACACGTTCCTAATTTTAATAAAAATACCAAATAAGTTAAACATAGATACTATAAATGTTATAAATTTAAGATAAGGTTTGCAGTGTTATAACGAAGAACAGCAAAGCAAATCTTACAATATTAATTTTAAATTGTAGTGAGGCCGGGCCTCACCTGCCTCATGCCACTGATATATCTGACGTCAAGATAAATATATTATATTAAATACATTTCTCAAACAGTATAATTCCATGGCTTTTGAAACAAGATAGGCAAGGGCCTGTCGACATATTAAGCACCGGTTCCCGCAGATCACCGAAGTCAAGCGGTGTCGAGCGCGTTTAGTACTTGGGCGGGTGACCGCTTGGGAACACGACGTGCTCTTGCCTCAGGGAAGAGTGTAAAATGAATCGACACCTAGCCATCCTATTCACGCCGGACAGGCCGGATAAGATCGGATATCTCGTAGGATAAAGGTGCCGTTTCACACTCCCCAGTCGGTAGATCACATTTGTGGTCGATGACCGGTTCAAGATGGCCTACGTAGTCGGCGAACCGTAAAAAAAAAAAAAAAGAAATAAGATAAATCAAGAGATAAACGTCCAAGAGAAATTTGACGGTTCTTCAAGAGAGAGTCGTATTTCGAAAACGAAGAGCTTTCCTCTTGTGACAATTAAACTATGTGTTTACATACCATGCGGCATTGTTTACGAATCCATCAGTAGCAATAGAAAAATTTCTTGATTATTAGGGCAAAGCGGCATTTAACAATATTTTCCTGCAACTTGTTTTCGTAGCAGGATTAGGGGGTTTAAATATATAAAGTTATTTTCATAACGCGCTGTCGGCAAAGTATATAAAAGGAAATTGGTATATAAATTGTTAAGCAACTTGAAAATATATGTTTTCTTGCTTGCCTTAAGGGAAACATTGCTATGCTTCCCTATCTGAATCCACCACTGTATTAAAGTTGTTTTTAATTTAAAAACCATCCTTATATTACAACAATACGAGATTTGCAAATAATGTATTTTTAAATTTAATACATATTAATATTCGTAATATATAACTTAAAATAAATTATAACATATTTGTTATTTAATTTTACTCAGTTATTTTTAAAATTCAAGCACAATTATATTTAAATGCCCCAGGCGGGGTAAAAATTAACGTGTGCAGATGGGAAATTTTGAAGCCATTTTCATAGTTATTAAAATATCAAAATGAAAAGCCGCAATATTATAAAGTGAAAATAGTCATTAAATTAATTTCTTAATTAACTATAATTCAGTTAATATAGTTTAATTAAATTTCAGTTTTCCGCAAATAAAATATTTAAAGCTGTAATTCGAGAAAGGGTAATTTAATAATATTAATGAATATGTGTCAATTATGTTTATTATGGATCGGGTGTATTATAAAATAAGATTATTTTTTGCAACGGTGGATGGTAAGTTTTTTTTGCATATTATTAAACGGGTTATATTGGGGCAATTATTATAGTATAATTTAATAAAAAAACATTGTTTTTAGTAAAACGTAAATCGGGGTCTAGCCATACGGACACTAGGATTAGCGGTTTTCATTTTTTTTTGGTGGGCAGTATAATTAGGAAATTTATAAAGTATGAATTTAAATAAAGTGTTTAAATTAGAAAACATTCCTTCTGACAAATGGGTAGGTTGTGTATGCAATGTTTTATATTTTAGTCTAAATGTAAACTAAGTAAATCTAGACATTTCACGTAAATGGGTAAAAACGAGACTCAAGGCCTCGACGTAAATGCCAAGAAGAAAAGTGACTTTAGAGGGATATTCACGCTCGCTTAATGTTTATTACAGACAACGTTTGGCCTAACCCGTTACCGTTTTGGACGTCGTCCATAATTTATGAGCGGTAACATTTTTACATTGGAGCGTTCCTCTTGGTTTGGTTTCTCTATGGTATAAATTACACAATAAAATACAATTCACTATAATTTGCCAATAATCGTAGAAATAATGTATTAAACATATTTTACGCATTAGTTACTAACTTCAACTAAAACATCCGAATTTAAATATTTTTTTTATTATATTAAACCTCTATAATGAAAATAATTTAAATATATCTAAATGAGATATAAATCTCAATAAAATTTTGTACTAAATCTAATATAATATTATGGGATACAGTAAAACAAAGCTAACCATCCAAATTTCCACTACATTAAAAAGAACAGGACATATTTCGCTAACACTGTATAGTTTTATCAGATGACCATGATATTAAAAGGTAAAATAAAATTTAGAATATTAAAGATATAATTGCAAATAGTGGGAGGTTTACAAGATCGATAAAATCTAGAGGAGAGTTTAGTCCAAATGGGCTCTTTCACTAACTTATGATTTTGGGTGTAGTGTATAAAGGAGCAAAAAATAAACGTTTCTATGTTTGTACTTTTTGATATTTTTAAGCCATTACTGAAAAAATAAATAATTAAAAAACTATTGGAACAAAAACACGGACTTTATCGAATATACGTACGTCATGAAAACGGCAGCTTGACAATGTTCTCTAAAATGTTTATATTATAATACGATGACAAAGTCTGAGAAGTAAAAGAAATAATTGTCCAAAACGGACATGCGAAAAAATAAAAAAAACTTCACAATATTTCCAAAATGTTATCTATTTTTGGTCCTAAAATAAGTTAATGGAGTTCTAGGAACAAAATATATTATTTAACTAAACGAGATAAAAGCTTTCCCATGTGACAATACCGAAATTATCGACAGAAGACCAAGCTAATGAAATGACAGGTAAAAGAATTCTTACCTAAGTTATATATCGATATTTTTGCTCTATGAGCAAATAAATAAAAATAACAGTTATGTAGTTTAAACAGAAATACATTAAAATTTCACAATAATTCGGATGTAAGTGGGATTTAAACAAAAATATCGACTTGACAAATGAAAGATCTGCTCACTGTAAATTATTATCGGATCGACGTCATCGAGTAATCGCGCCAGTTTTGCGTTTATAAAGTTTGTGGAATATGTGTGTGTTTTCAATGAGCTCCAAAAAAAATCATGGTATGATCTAGCAATAGTATTATTAATAAACTATTATAGCACCGACTTAATAATTTAAATACCAAATAATCAATATAAGAAGTAAGAGAATTAATTTATTGAACGATATAAGAGTTTTGGACTTGCATTGTCTTTATTTGTTTTACATTACAACGTTTCAATTGGTAAGTATCTTCAGTCGTCTTCAGGTGAATACTAAATAAATAAAGTAACTACAGCTCTATTTATACTAGCTAGATGCACTGGAGCATAACCGAGATGGGTGCAGTCATGCGTTTAGTTAGTGTGCGGTATTTTAAGTGCGGTTTGCATCTACTTAACAAAGGTTTCCAGATATTTCTTATATCTAGTGAGGGCTTACTAAAACAATCTGGGTTTTAGTAAGCCATCATTAGATATAAGAAATATCTGGAAACCTTTGTTAAGTAGATGTAAACTTAAAATACCGCACACGAACTAAACGCATGACTGCACCCATCTCGGTCATGCTCCAGTGCATCTAGCTAGTATAAATACAGCTGTAGTTACTTTACTTATTTAGTATTCACCTGAAGACGACTGGAGATACTTACCAGTTGAAACGTTGTGATGTAAAACAAATAAAGACAATGCAAGTCCAAAACTCTTCTATCGTTCAAGAAACGTCATTGTCTCCAACCTTCAAACAGACACTAGAATTAATTTAGTTATAATGTGATACGATACTTCATTTTTAAACATTTTATAGGTATTTTAATTAGTGCCGGACAGTCTAAAATTGTATTGTTATCGGTAAACAATAGAATATTTTGACGAAAAATATAGTTTAATCTACAATTTTTATTGTTATATTTTACTTTAACAAATCTAGTTCGTTAGTGTGGTATAGTCGAGTATCCAATAAACCACAAGTTATTAGCAACACAATTCACTACATTTATTAACTAGGTATTGGTTATCGTAAACGTAAAACAACTATAATATCATTGATAGTCCGATTGTGTGAATGTCTTTTTACCGAAACGCACAACCCTCTTGTTGTGGTTGGATGCTGACTGACCCTTTCGCTTGTACTTTCGGAGCAACAGTATTGGCAATGTTATACATTTTACCACAAGTAGAACGGTATAACTGTGTATTTCATTAAATTAACTAAAGAAAGTAACGAATTGCTTCTTTAGCAATAGCCCTTATTGTAAAAAGTAAGAAAATGATAATTATTGTTATAGTAACAAAAATAATTTAGTAAAAGCTATTTAGCTATGTAATTAAAACATTTGCACATGCAAATGGTAAGTTTTTGGGCAAGTTTCTTGAAAATTACATTCCATATTAATTTTTTATACTCTATTAATATTTTTTATTCATATCTGAAATAAGAAAAAGTCTGTAAGAAATAATACTGCATTAATTGCAGAGACAAAACACTAGATAGACACATATGACTACTAAAAATAGCGTGCTCTAAATTTAATTTAATATAAAAAATAACAAACCATCGGTTTAAAAGTTAATAACATCTATAAATATATGATTAGGATGTGCTAATTAAAAATTATAAAACGCCTCTTTAGTTTCAACGAGCCAATTGATTAATAAAGAGCAAGATCACTCTAAAAATAAAATTTAATAGTACCGAAATTCTCTCACGTGGATTTTGTTTATGTATTGTTTCCTTCAATAGATTAATCGCTTTAACGGCAGTGGAGTTTTAGACTTGCATTGTCTTTATTTGTTTTGAAACACTACGTTTCAACTGGTTGGTTGAAACGTTGTGATTCAAAACAAATAAAGACAATCTCTTATTTATATTTCATTTAAAAATATCATTGTTAAAATAAACTAAAGTACTGTCGGATTACATAATGATTTTTAACAATAACTAACTAACCAGTAACTTTGACGGTAACATACAAGACAATAGCAATAGTATATTACATAACAAGTGATGAAAGTGATACTTTTCAAACAAGGAGATATTTAGCACGAGGCGTCAGCCGAGTGCGGAAATTCTCCGAGTTTTAGAATAATCACTTTCACACGAGTAATGTACACTATTTTTCCTACGACCACAAAGAATTATTAAAAAAACCTTTGATTTGCGAAAAAAATATTTCAACTCTAGAGTGGAAACACAAGGCACACTATTAATTTAAACATATGATGCCAATTTGACGGACCACCCCTATTTATTAATAAGAATAAATTTTAGAAAGCAGTTTATTGTCTAACTTATCATGTATTTGTCGATTGATTTCGAATTAGAGTGTGAAAATACGCCATCTGAAATTATAAAAAAGTTAAGAATATACTAAAAAATCTATGACCAGTCAAAACAAGCCCCGCTGAAGAAAATGTCATATATTAAACATAAAATTTTTATGTGTTGCCATAGCGTAGAGACTAGAGCTATGGCCTAAAAATCGAAAGGTCACAGGTACAAATCCCATCAGGAGTATTTGACTTTTTTTTATAAAAACATTGAACAATTTATAGAATTAGGTATTTTAAATTGAAATATTCCTTGTTGGATGAATTTTTAAAATTTAATCAAGGAAAGATGCATTAAATATAAATTTAAAAAATTCATCCAACAAGGAAGATTTCAATTCAAAATACCTAGTTCTATAAATTATTTAATGTTTTTATAAAAAAAAGTCAAATACTCCTTATGGGATTTGAACCTGTGATCTTTCGATCTATAGGCCATAGCTCTAGTCTCTACGCTATGGCAACACATAAAAATTTTATGTTTAATATATGACATTTTCTTCAGCGGGGCTTGTTTTGACTGGCAATAGATTTTCCAGTATATTCTTAACTTTTTTATAATTTCAGATGGCGTATTTTCACACTCTAATTCGAAATCAATCGACAAATACATGATAAATAAGTAAGACAATAAACTGCTTTCTAAAATTTATTATTTTTAATAAATAGGTGTGGTCTGTCAAATTGGCACCATAATGTTTAAATTAAATAGTATGCCTTGTATTTCCCCTCTAGAGAAATATTTTCTTTCAACACGAGTGTGATATTCGGCGCTTTCGAGCCAAGTTAACCGTGTTTTTTTTCTCATTTTCATAGGTGGTCGTAGGAAAACATAATTTTCTCACATTCAAAACGGCCCGATTACCTTAATTTTTTATTTACTAATCCGGCTACAGTTGATTTCTACAGATGGCGTTACCGCGTTTTCACTGTTAGTTAGGTTGATCGCTCAAGCTATTTTTTTCTTGCTAGATAGACTTTAGTATACCTAACAATAAGCTATAGTTTCCTAAACGAATTTTAGCTATTACTTGGTTTAAACAAAATTCTTAAGTTTTGGAAACTAAATATTATTCTTATCTGTGTTATGGTATTGGTAACCAAGTCGGCATGTTCTAATCCACAGATTAGCTTACCTAGTTACCACAACAAGTTTAAATATTTATCCTAACCAAACACAACAGGACTACCAAGAGATGGCGCTAAAAGATATGGACAATCCTAGAAGGAGACCTATTATTGTATTGTAATTTTTAGTATCAAGACTATCGTTGGGAAGGCCTAACCTGTACGGACGAAAACGAAAGAGTTCGAATTCGGTCTGCAGGTGGTTGCTTCCTACTAATAGTAAAGTATTCACTACTTGGTGGTGTCATTAAGTTGGTTTATATTTTGACACAGTATTGACAAAATATGACTTTATATTATGAGAAACTTTCAGGTGGTCCGAAAATTATTTTTATGCACTATCCAAACAAATTAGTACTGGCAACAAATATACTTTTTCAACTCCCACATGTAAATTTTCTGTTTCCTTTACACTTAAGTGGCGAGTAAAGTAGGCTATTCCAGTTAACTGTGCGGGAATATATCAATCCATTCTAGATAGGTAATGAAACTGACCAATCACAGTAGTTAATTACAGAGAAGCCTTTGTTGTTTATAAAAGTACTGACCAATCACAGTATATTATTTTTTCTGAGACTCCGCCTTCTTTTTCAAGACACTAAATTATATAATTTAAATATATATGGTACAATTTGTTATTAATTTGTTCAATATAATAAAATCTAGACGCATTTATAATAGATTCATTAATAATGCAACCTGCTGAATGTGCATAGAAAATTAATTTCATGTAGCATCATTTATCAGTTGGTTTTCCGATAATTAACTAAACGCTTCGATAGTCCAGACGTTAGAGCGTTAGACTATGGAACCAAGGGTCGTGAGTTCGAGCCTGGCAACCTACAAACTTTGTTTTACATTTTTTTAGCATAAGGTCGTAGAAAAAATATACTGTTCAACTCGAGTGGATTGTCCATATTGCCCTCGGAAGTTTCAGCACTCCGCCTACGGCGTCGTGCTTAATTTACTTCCTCGGGCGATATGGATATCATATCCACGCTTGTTGTACAAACTACTATTTTAACCTAACAAGCAGTTAGTTTGCTAATAACAAAAGTGACTAGTAACCAATACCGGAATGGGCCTAGCAATGAAATATAATCTCCGTTACTAAGTTTTCAACAGTAATATACCGATAGAGGAGGCGTCTTATCGGTAATACCGCTGTTTTTTACAAGAAATAGATTTTCTGACAAATTTTCACGAAATATAATTTTTACTTATAATCTGAAAAGATCCCGAGAGCTTTAGCTCGATTAAGGGTTAAGTGTAAGAATAGCTGACTCATGCTGATTCGGCTAAACTTCGCCCTTGCTTCATGCAATTTAATTGTATTTTGTTAATAAAGTCGATTTATTATTACTATTATTATTATTATTATTATTATTATTATTATTATTATTATTATTATTATCTTTTATTGTAAGTAAATTAATTAAGTGATAATTTTCTTAGAAAATCTAGTTTAGAGTGAAAAACAAAGGTATGAAGATAAGACGCCGCTTCTAGAGGTGTATTTTATTGGATAATTTACTGAACCCGAAATGAAAGCCGTTTGTGATAAAGGAAAATATACAAATACAAAATATTGATTTACTTTTAAGTTTATAAACGCGCCATAACTAATAATTAATTAAAAATCCAAGACTAAATCAGACGCGAGAAACGTCAAAAATTAAATTCGCTTGTCGTCATCACGGTTGCCGTGAAATCGCCAAGATTTCTTAAGCTCACGTCAAAGCAAAGCACACTGGGTTTAATATTGCAGACATTTTGTCAAAACATTTCTTTGAAAATGTCAATAATTAAGTTAAGTTTATGCCCTACAATCACCTCAAATACTGCTGTGTGTCACTTTTATTTTGTAATATGTATAATGTAGATTTCTTGAAATAAATTACTGTTTGTTTGGCAAAAAGCTACTGTGGTCTTACCGAGCTAGCGGTAGGTCTTATCGGGTAAGACCACGTTACCAAGGTGGTACAATTTGCGTTCTGATTGGTTCTATATATGTGAGGTAAATTATCTCTTAAGGCTATTTTAAGTAACTTCTTGTCACGGAAACTAAGATTTTGGTATGGTATACTAGGCCAGTTTTAAGAGTGTACGGCTTATGGCTTTGCGGACTTCTAATTGTCTATATGTGCCCTATGAAATCCATTGTTTTGGCATCCCTGATGTGCACTTTAATGCAAACGACAGATGCACCACTTTGTCCGCTTGTCGTTAACTTTTCTTTCTATTTTATTATTACGGATACTAAACTTCTAATAATTTTATATTTTTGTAAAATATGAATTTTTATCTATTTTAAAATACACTACTTACTGCTAAAGTATAACATATGAAAAAGAAGAAACTTCTACCATATATTGCTCGATGTACATTTTGTACTGGAAACTGATATAGATCGTTTTTTAGTTGAATTGTCGACTGAGTTCCTTTTAAGTTAGTTAAAAGTTTACTAAGCTTAAAACTAACTCCGAAACTTCTTCCCGGTTTATTTGAAAAATACCTTTCTTGATATAAAACCAATTGGAAAATGGAAACATTCTGACTCTAAAAGTTTGAAAAATTTCGGATCTAATGTGTGTTTGTAATTATGAAGGCGATTCCTTTCAATATTAGAGCAAGAGGTTCTAAGTAGGGACTGACTTCCTACACTCTTAAAAATGACTTGGTATTTGGTACTAATTTTTATTTGTTCTCGTGTTTACGTTACCAAAAATAACTATTTTTAGTTAGGAAAACAAAAAAGATTAATTTCTTGGTTATATTTACCAAAAAATTATGCCATCAGAACAAAGAAAATATCTTGTTTTCATATTAGTTGGCAGAAATAAAATATTTTGTTTAGCTGAATTTTACTCTGTATATATCCTATTTAAATGTTACATCAAGGTTCCTACAAACTTGTATTTATCAATTAAGCTTGTTGTAATAACACATTATGAATTTGTAGTCCCTATCATTTTGTTAATTATTATGATTAAGATACATTCTTAGTTACCAGAACTAACTTTTCTTTTTAAGTAATATTATTCTTCATATTTATAACTAACGGCACCAACAGAGACTTGACGCCCTTGCCCGGTGGGTGACATATGACATCATTCTATCTAGGACTGTCAGGAGGTTATGTTTATGTTAGGGTACTTCTGCGGTTCCGTGTCCATTTTTTCGTGTTTTTAAGGCAATAATTGGCCATTTTCATGGCCGTGCCCGTGTGAAAAATGGATGTGACAATACTTGGTGTAATTTATTTGTGTTTATTGTCTTTCTTGTGTACGTTCTTATTGGCAGAAGGAAGTTAAATCATAAGTAAGTAAACATTTTATTTTTTATCATTGCAGTTGTACATTAGAAAGTTTAAATGAGATTTTTATAAAGCATGGTAAGGTGACCCGATGAGAAATAACTTAAAATTATTTTTTCTTGTTTTGTTTTTGTTCTATGTTCCATTTCTATAAAAGAACGTCATATTGATAACTTTTTAATATGACCAAGTACAACAAATTTCATATTCATTTTGTTACTAAGTATAAATTACATATATGCCATTTTTTTTAGAAATGAAACAGACTTTTTTAAAGGTATTTCTATCAAATCAACTTGCTAGTTTTGCCATGCGTTATAAGCAGTTCATTCAAACTTTCCAATGAGCAACTGCAATGACAAAAATATAAAATTTTTACTTATTTATGATTCAACTTCTTTCTTACAATTAGAAAGTACAGAAACAAGATAATAAACACGATGTTGTGACTATACGTAATTGTTACTCTATGAAAATTTCAAGTTTGTCCCAAATAAATGTTTGCTTTGGCAATATTTGTAGATTGCATCATTAACAAAAACAATATTGCCTTGAAAAAAAATTTTCAATTTTCCATATTTACACATTAGATGTGACAACTAATTTTAAAAGCGGGAGTACCATATAAATTTAGTTATCCGTATATAAAATTTCGTTGTGACAACTAAAATTTGTTGGTTGGGTTGGTTAATGTTATTAATTAGTTCAACAGTTCAATAACGACAATTTATTTTGGTTGTACGAAATAATTTTTGGGTTAAGTTCGATTTCACGAAAATAAATAGTTGTCAGAACCAAATTTTAGTAATCCATACCATGTTATTTTTAAGAGTGTATGAAAATTATATTGTATAATTAAGGAGCGATTAAACAAAACACTACTATACATCTTAAATAAAGTATTGATATTTGTCTAAAAGTCTAAATTATGTTTTTCTTTATCTCTGATGCAAATTAAATCAATTTATCAGGAAATAGTACATTAAACCGTATCTAACTAAGAATACCTTTTTTTTTGTAAAATGTATTAAATTTCCCTGATTTAAAATAAAAAGTACAAAACTTACAGTGGGTTCGATTAGCTTAACCGCGTATTTTGTTTAATTATTTTCTCAGTAAATAATTTAGGAATTTAAAAACTGAAATCTTAAAAATTTATATTTTTTATTGCTCTATGTGATAGGGTCAAGATCAACATTTTTTAGTGAAAATAGTAGTTTGTACAACAAGGGTGGGTATGATGTCTATCTATATGTCACGAGGAAGTAAATTGAGCACGACGACGCTGTAGGCGCAGTGCTCACACTTCCGAGTGCGATATGGACAATCCACTCGAGTTCAGCAGTATATTTTTTCTACGATAAAACGAATCTTATGCTAAAACATGTTAAAAAAAAGTTTGCAGGGTGCCGGGCTCGAACTCACGACCATTGGACCCAAAATTAGCGCCCTACTCTCTCGGCTACAGAATCATTTAAGAAATTATGGTAAAACTAACTCGATAATAGTGCTACATGAAATTAATTTTCTATGTACACTCAGCAGGTTGCATTATTGATAAAACTATCATAAATGCGTATATATTTTGTTGCATTGAACAAATTAATAACATATTGTACCATATACATATAAATATATATAATTTATGTCGGGTTGCACAAAGAATTTTAATAATAATTATTTAACCGGCAAGTTTGACTGTGACATAAATGACTTTTATGAATTATATACTCACATTCAAAGGCGCGTGATTAGTAAATTAAAAATTAAGGTAACCGAGCCAGTATGATTGTGAGAAAATTATTTCTGTCAATGTTACGTCTGTCATAGTCAAACTTGTCGGTTAAATAATTATAATTATTATTAAAATTCTTTTTCTAATTTTGACATAAAGTGACACTTTTTAAAACTGATTGACATTATGAAACGTCTTACTTTTTGTAACCAGTTGCATAAAGTGAAATTTTATGCAATTGGTGACGAAAAATGTATTTCAAAATTAGTGACAAAAATAATTATTCTATTTATTAAACTGTTATAATACACGTTAAAAACATAAATTATAAATTAATTAATTATTATAAATATTGATAACACAATTATTGAAATTATTCAAATTAATTCCCGACGACATATTTTTTTCATTGCTATTTATGCCATCAGTTATATGTCAAAATTAGAAAAACTAAATTTATATTTTCCAAATTTTTATCAATTATATTAAATTTTATTTTTTTATTACTTTCTTCAAAATTAGAAAAAATCTTGTATGCAATACGTTACGAAATAAAATTTTGTGTAACTTGTGAGTTTTTGCGAAACTCACATCGTTCGTTCCGCAAAAATCTCACGCGTTACACAAAATTAGGCATTTCGTAACTGATGGCATAAATAGCTATTATGCAACCCGACATTAGTGTCTTGAAAAAGAAGGCGGAGCCTCAGTAAAAATAATAAACTGTGATTGGTCAGTACTTTTAAGAATGCCACAGAGAAATATAGTTTTTATAACAATGTTGTCAACTAATGGGAACTTTCGGGATTCGTGAGAACAAAGCACAGAGGAGTTATAGGTCTGAGCTGTCTCCAAAGTGAAAAGGGAAATTTTTACACACAGTATTAAATTCGTAGAATATTTTTAAGGATTACTTGTGGTTATGATCTGCTAAAAAAATACTCTTTCCGTATTGTGTGCATTCGTGGAATATGGGAAATTTTATTTTTAAAGGTTGCAACACTGTGCAGCACTGTTATGAAATTTTGCCGAACAGGTAACTGGAATAGCCTACTTTTCTCGCCACTTAAGTGTAAAGGAAACATCAAATTGCTATGTGGGAGTAGAAAAAGGTCCATTCCATATTAATTGAAGTCCATAATTAAGAAAAACTTTTCTAATATTAGTATGACTATCGTTTTGTATAATCATTAAAATCTTAATTCCGGGCACACCATATCATACGCACAATAAAGTTTTGATGTTTTTCGTCACAAATGCGGATAAACACCGTAAATCCGACCCTGGGTATACCGACATGATTGAGGGATTTAGATCAGGCAGCCAGAAATAACGGGACACGAACTGAATTAAAATTTCTTTGGGATTTGCTATTTTATTTCGGGATGCGCTGCGGAAATTTTGTTTGTTCAAGTTCTTTGGCAAAAATTAAAATCGATTTTGTTTGTTTACTATCTACTTTTAGTCCCTAGGGAAAACATGGTGAAAGGTTAATGAAAAATAATCTTGATGAACTCTTAACTTTTTCAGGGTCCCAAAAGTAAATATGTCAGTGAAGTTTTCTGATTACGAACATAATAATTCTAAGAAACCAGACAAGATTGATCTTTAATCAAAATAACAAATATTTTTCAACAGAATTTTATTTATTAAAAAAGCAATGACGGAGCCAGAAACTAAGGCTGAGAAACGCACATTTTATTATATTTAATTAAATCATGATTATTTACATATTAAGCGTGACCACACCAAAAATATGTCGAACGTTTACAAACGTTTGCGAATGTTTGCAAACTGACGTCTTATCATTCGTTTAGTTAGACTAGAAAAACGTTTGTTGTTTACCCTAGACAAATGCTGCTCATTTGTGAATGTTTGTTAGAGTTCCGCGTATAGGTTTTAGGAAAGGGTATATGCCTCCTTTTTTAAAAAACAGAGAAACATAAAATATAATAACAACGATATCGAAAATTCCTTTGAAGATACCAACTTCAATCGGAACATCGACACACGTTTGCAATCGTTCGCAAACATGTGTTAGATCGCGCGCTATACGTTTACACCGGACGTGCTTCTTGCGAGTCAGCGTTTGCAAACGTTCACCATATTATTATTCACCAACGTTTTGCGCGGCTAGTAAGACCACAGCTTGACAAAGTGTCAAAAAATGTAAAATATAGCAATTTTAACTTTTACATTTTTATTTTCCTAGTGTGCATATAACTTTATCTGCAACTCTGCACTTACTACTGTGATTTAGGTGTGGTAAGTGGAACTTTACCGCACTTAAATATTGTTTTGTTATCGGTTAACAATAAAATATTGTAAAGCCAAATATAGTTATATCTACAATTTTTATTGTTAAATATATTTATTCAATTTCAAAAAATAAAGTTGTTGTCATAGTCAAATACATATCGTCATATTATAACAAGATAATATAAGACACTATAACAATATTTTATGGCAATAGCAAATTTACTTTAACAAACCTAGTTAGTTAGAATTGTAGTTGGTGTACATTTCCTTATGATAACTCGTAAGTTTTCTTCCTGGCGATCTCCATAAGGGGCAAGTTGGAAACTTTGCTTTCTTCCTGTTTAGGTTAAATTATTTTATCAACACATGTAATCACCAATATTTAAATATATTATTGGTATTATTACATTATAGGGAGGGTGACGCTTCATAATAGGAAGGTCCTGTTTACCAAATAAAAATTAAGCCGAGGTAGGCTTAAAAACAAATAAAATGGTTAACACGTATTATTTTCTGTACCAATACGAAACATAAGCAACTTGGTCGTCTTGTTATTACTAAATCAATTATTCTTCGGCGAACAAAGTCGTGTGGGTATACGTCGGGGTGAAATTGAAACCAATAAGATGCTAAGCGGCGGAATTACAAAAGGGTTACAAAGGCAACTGCAAATAGTTTTTGCTAGTAGATTATAAAAATGCGAAGACAAATAATATTTTATGCATATATTTAATATTTTAATTTTATTCTGAAATCTGAACACATTAATTAGTGTTGTTCACTATATAAAATAGTCACCTCGGCAATATCGTATTGCTTTCTTAGCGCTACCCAATAATCTGTTACCCGCGATACCCCTTATTCAGGCACGTAGCCAGGGAAGGGGCCCAGGGGGCCCGGGCATTTTCCGAGACCATACCTATGAAGCACCTCAATTATTACCGGGTTTATTTTTGTGCTTTTCTTGAGGATTTTGTTTTGTGTTTTTTATTTTTTCCATTTGAAAACCAAGCAGCATGATTCAAAAAAGGGCGTGGTACCCAAAAAAATTTTACCTGCGGCGCTTTTTTTTACACCTTCGGCAGGGTTTCAATGGACCCCTTCCGAGAAGAAATCCTGTTTAAGTGCCTGCCCTTATTGTAAAAAGTAGTAAAAGGATGTTGTTACAGTAACAAAAATAAATTAACAAAGTCTATATAGATCTAATAACAATATATGTATGGCTGTGCCTATACTAATCAGGCGGTGTTGTTGCTTTTAACCATAATATAGTGTTAACAATGACAATATATTTTTTCGGTGTAGTTTTGTAAATATCACGGCATTATGGAAAATCCTACTTGCAATATTTAGGTTGTATTAGTTTAATAATCGTTAACAAATTATATTCGTAAAATTAAAAGTTTCTTTTTTTTGTTACAGGTAACTTCTAGAACGCCTCTTACACGTCAAAATTAGTAACAGGTAACCTATTAAAAATAAATAAACCGCAGTAAGGGACTTCAGGATGCACATGTACGGTAAATCACAGATACCTAGTTAAAAATATTTAAGAGCAAATGGTAGTCGATGAGTTATCACGAACAAATACTGCATTTCCACTACATCGTGAATACTGTCGCGTCTGGCAATGACAATATTTTTTTTTATATGAATTCCCTTAGTAACATTTTTGTATTAAAGTTTCAATTAGACACAGGTATAGAAGGCTCTCAAGTGCTTTCCTCTTACATATTTTTAAAATGGATACCTACTTAAAGGAATATCTTCCTGTGGGAACAAAAGTACGTGGGAGTTTGTAAGTTGATGCATTCGCCATTTTGTATAGGTATGGTTAAAAAACGGGAGTACCATATAATATTTAGTTATCCGTATATAAAATTTCGTTGTGACAACTAAAATTTGTAGGTTGGGTTGGTAAATGTTATTAATTAGTTCAACAGTTCAATAATGACAATTTTTTTTGGTTGTACAGACTAATTTTTGGGTTGAGTCCGATTTCACGAAAATAAAACCAAATTTTAGTAATCCATACCATGTTATTTTTAAGAGTGCACCAATTTAAAATTAACTTGCTTTTCAGAAAAACACACCGCAGCGTATTGCCAAATAACTCACCACCGACTCGTAAATTGTATGGTTAATAAGAGATAAGATAAACAACATAAAGTATAGCGGGCTACGTTTTGATGACCAGGCCCGCATTTAGATTTTTTACTTCTGAATCTCGCCTATTTTTAAGTTTTTTGAAAAAGGTATTTGAAAATGTTGTTTATTTTAATGCCTTCTTCAATTTTTTTTCGGTTTTAATTGAGCCATAAAGGATTATAAACAATGACGTTCAACCATAAACCTACATTTCTCTTAGCAATCAAAATACGAATATTATAAACCTCCCAGTTAATTACAAGGGCTGTGTAGAGGATTTTGAGGAATCAATGCAATTGATTGTGGTAAGGGATGTATTTCACTCGCCCTCTAAATAAGGGACGGAATTTAATTAGTTTATATTTAGCAGAAATTAAATCACAGTGACTGAATTACATCTTTGTATTAGACATATCTATAATCCAATAAATGTTTCTCTGGCATAATGATAAAAAATTGACAAACATATTATTTTGTTATAAAAATTCAAGGAAATAAATCAATAACGTGTTTTCTCTCAAAATTAGCCAGCATATTTTCGAGGAGGAGGTAGCATATTAGTCAATATTTTGTTAGTATAACAAAGTGCAATTATGAAATAATCAGTTTTGCGTTTTAACATCTTTATACACTGACCTTTCCTCTGCTTCGTCTATACTCTATTCAGAATTTCTCGCTAGCTATTTAATTAATTTGAGAATTTTCTCATATTTTGTTTTTTTTATTTACATGAAAATCTACATAGGAAAAGTCAAACGAAAAAGGATATTAATTAATTTATAAAATATTAACTGGAATTCAAAAACGTAATAATAGTACATTGTATACCTAGTAGGAAAAGCTGAACATTCTCGGATGATCGTAAAGATTGTATGTCGAGGCGCAAGCCGAGACTGACAATACGGAGTCCGGGAATGTGGCTTTTTCTACATACTATTTTTCCGTAAATCGAAAATTATTAAAAGGATATAACTTATTACAAGCAGCTTGTTAAAATTTTGAAATAAATATTATTAACTTTGTTCACAAATAAATAATGCCATTATATATTTGTGTTGTAACTATGGAAACACAGTAATATGAAATTGTCAAGCTTAACACATTTTAATTTACAAGTAGCCGTACAGAAATAATATTTCCTTACAGTACAATAATAAATATTTCTCCACGACCATTACTGAATGCAATAATTCCAAAATCATTTTTGATAATAGAATGTAAAAATGCTCGCTCTTGAGTTAGAATATTTATTCTGAAACACTTGCTTCTTATGCGTTTTGCGTGTATTTTCATTCCATAACAAGATACGGAATGAATATTCTGTAATTGATCTAAACGACATAGGTATGAATTTCGAAACTGTCAATGTCAGCAGACAAATTTTAATGCAAGTCAAAATATGAGTGAAAAATCTGATGAATCAGATATGGAACTGGATAATACTCCACCTGAAATTACAAATATTGCGAATAGTATTTTTGGTCGTGGAGAAAATATAGTCTGCTACTCGGTTAGAATGAAAATTCGATACTCGTAGTTCCTCACGCTCGTTACGCTCGCGTTCGGAATCTTCCACTCGGATCAAATTTTCATTCCAACCTCGTTACAGAATCTACTATTCCTAACAGTTATTTTCCGTTGCCTAGCAACGACTATGTATAAGGAAATATTGACTTTTTCTTTCAAAAATAATATCAAGATTTTCAATATTTCCGATCGATTTTCGGAAAACGACTTTTTATGAAAAATAAATAGCTCCCAGTATAAGAAAAACGTATTCATAATCAAACTAAATCTAAATTTCCTCCATCCTTTTCGTTGCACAAAAGAATAAAAACTCGTGATTTGGTTGGAAACATAGGAAAGCCCATCCAAGTTTTAGACTGTCCAAATATTTTCTGCCCTGTTGACTTTAGAGCGGGGTTGTAGGGAGATTTTTTAGGGTCTCTGTGTGGTGAGTGCACACTGCACATGTGGAGTTTGAACCGGAGTGCATGCCGGTTCAATTAAATTTTGAAGAAGATCTAAATATGTTTGACTCTTAAGATTTCCGTCAATAAAAAATGGTCCAATGATGCGATGTCCAAAAATGCCTGCCCAAACATTCACTTTCTGAGGGCATTGGGTTCGAGTGCATGCAACATGATGTACATTTGGTATGCTTCAGTACTGATAATTTTGTATATTCGGCTCACTATTTAATGTGCCAGAGAACCAAATATTTTGTGAAAATATCTTATGTTGATAGCTCCCTCCATCATTTAAATTATCCCCTTTTAGCAATTCTTGATGGTTTTGATACATCAATGATATTTATGCTTTTTCAAAGTTCGTAGTACTGTGATATTCTTCTAGCTCTTGCCTGAGAGTTCTAGTGCTGATACTTTTATTTTCTTCGACGTGAAGTAAAATATTAAGATTTCTATCATTGTTTTTTTAGCTTACTCATGATTCCGTGTTGTGCATTTGCAGTTGTTTATTACAGTGCCTTTTGCCTCAAACTTGGTAATATTGTATAGTCGATTTCTTACCATACAGATACCCTAAGAAAGTCTTTCCACAACCTCGCTTTAAAGTCGACAGAGGAAAAATATTTGAACAGTTTAAAACTTGCATGGAATTTTCTATGTTTCCAACCACGATGCACCACTTGGTATACAATTTTTCTTAAACAACCAATGCTCGAAAACATCTCGACACATTGAATCGCGAAACCCATGTTCTGAAAGTAATGTTTCGCCATACAGGCATTAAATTCGCTCACGATAAGCACTGGGAAAGCGATGATCTGAATGCTTGCGAATCACTTCAATCCTTATATTTATAATAAATACTATTTTTTAGAGGCCGTTATTTTAAACAACAACAGCAGCACAAAATTATTGTACAAGAGTTTAAAGTTAAAAAGTATTTAAATGATGCCTTTCTAGTAGAACCATCGGATTGTGGAAAAAACAATGTAATGATTTCGCTACTCATGCCACATACAATATGAAAAATTACCCAACTCATACCCACCCTTTGGAATTAGGATTTGAACTTGTCTATATTTATAAATATGGTATAACTGTCATTTTAAATTTAGTTCTTTGCTTTTAAGAAAAGAAAATATAACGGAACTCTAAGGCAGCAGGTCTGGGAAAGCAACGTATATGTCAATTTATAAATATAAAGTAGTCATTTGAGATGTTGATTGAATAACAAACACGATGTGATAGATGTGTCCGAGAATTCACTTACCACGGAGACTTTTAAATTTTCGTGATAAAATGTCAATGTACCTGCGTTAAAGTTCCCAACATATAAAAAAGAAATTATTAGCAGAATACCAATTAAACTTTTCCGAATAATTAAAAAAAAAAATTCTTTATTAATTTACAAATTATCAGTTTTTTCCCATGGGTAAAAATAAATGAATGTAGTAGTAAAAGAAAGTCGCTGGATTAATTAATATTTAAGCCATCAGACATGGTTATAACATGGCTCAAAAACAACACAATATAAAAGAAAAGAGCACACTCAAAAAGGCACCCTGTAAACCTCCCGAATATCCGTATATAAGGTTGATGACATGGTGTGGACCGGGGGTGGAATTCTCAAATTCCCCCGAGTCCTCGGCATCAGGTCGAATAAAGGAGCCGCGAGGGGTGCATAAAATTGCGTTTGGGAAATACGTGGCCAGAATGATTTATCCCGTGTCGAGATACACCTAAAGGGATAAACCCGTAACGAATCCACCCGACGGCTGATGCCGGTAATAGGTGTGTTGCATGTGACAATCTTGTTGAATAACATGACGATGACATGGGTATTTGAAGGGCCAGTAGATAATAATAATTCTTCTACCTAAAGTGTTATTTTCTGAAAGCATGAGGTAGTATACCTTTATTATTTATATCTCAACTCTAAGATGTTGCGAGCAGCGACATCTAGTATCGCTGTTAAACACTTTAAACGCATACCTGTACCTGTAAGAAAACTTATAGAAAAACATGTTAAAGGTTCACTTGTAAACACATTAGTTACATGCTACACGTTGAGGTAATACTAACGACTTCTGCAGAAGTTGCAGAGATGAGGAAGAGGAAGAAAGTATTCAACATTATCTGTGTGAATGCCCTGGCCTCGCAAGAAGAAGGTTCACTGCTCTGGGTGAACCATTTTTCGATAGTCTGGAGAAACTAAGCAACTTACAACTTGGACGACTGAGCAGGTTTCTGAACAGTAAGGGCTGGTTTGAATAAGTTGTTAAAATCCTTCTGCGGTGTACGCCGCACTAACCATCAGAGATCTGATAAAGGTGGGTTCTACGAAACACGTGTGGTATCACAATAGACCTAATAGGACTACGTGAGACTGTTTGGTCAGAACCAAAGGTCTGCCACTCTTACCTAACCTAACCTAATACTAGTTTAAAATTGTGAAAAGTGTAACGAAATTTTGCCTAGCTATGCCAATAAGGGTGTGAGTTCGGGCGCCACTGGCTGAGGGCAAGTAAACTAGGAAACGCAAAAAATAAAATAAAAGAAGAAATTATTTAATATACGGGCATTTTACTAAATAATTAAATTATATATTATTATTTGATTGTTATGATTCAAACTTCTTATGAATTACTAAACAATGTTTCCCATTTACATTTAAGGCGACAATTAATTAGCCTCTGTTGCTCTATTTAAAAAATATTAACTTCTTAAACGCAATAAATACTCGACGTGATCACGTGAAGTTTACAAGTAATAACACTTCACTATTACTAAAATAAATGCTTTTGGCAAACGTAAATAATTATAACATCATTGCATTATACGCTTATTGAGGAAAACTTCTTATAAAAATTCTTATTACACGAAAAAGAAAACTTTTATAATATCCGCAAAGTAAACATAATAATAACTGTTAAATCACACTGTAAGTTCAGCTAATTGTAAGGGTTAATCAATTTTGGTTAGTAGAACTAAAATTATGGCTTATCTGATTGAGTTTGTAGGCAGCGTGTCAATCCAAAAATTCAAGATCAGTCTCGCCTAGCTTAGTACTCCCATAGACGGTACCAAGCCTATACTCCAAGCATCTAGTGGGGGTCTTATCATAGGCATGAAGCAGAATTTGACACCTGGGCCTGAGTGGTTGGTTTATGGGCCCCAAAATGAAAACCCTAAATAAATTACAATAAGTAAGTAATAAGAATTCAAAGATAAATAAGTAACGTCACTTACTTAGATGTAGAATGGCTTGAAGAGGATCAGTTTTAGAAAATGGCGGTCACAGGTCCACTGGAAAATCCGAAAACTTCGAAAAAGTTGTGTATACCAACTTCCAATATTCAAACAAACGAACTACACAACTCAATCACCTAATTCTCAATATATTTAACAGGAATCTCAAATCTGTTGGCTATCACAAAGCCCGTTTTAAAAGAAAATTAAGCAGATCATCCTCTAGTGATCGATTTTAATCAATGGCTACCGATCAATCCCTTCACGTACCATGTACGACTTTAAAGTCAATTATATCAATTAAAGAAAAACCCAAAATTCCAAAGCTACCCTACAAGACGAAGTTCAAAGTTCATAAATTACCATAATTACAAATTTTTGGAACTACCAAATTATTTTTATTTAGTTAATTAGTATAATTATGCCTCTGCGCATCTAATTTTGTAGTACCTACATATTACTATGATGTCCTTAGCATCAGAGCCTTAAAATTTTCATCACAGTTATCTAGCAAAATTCCATTCCTAGGTTTCTGTATTTTACAGGTACGCATGGTACTATAGCATAATTTTAGAGAATTTGCCAAGTTAGCCCAAAAATAACTAATAAACCTCGGAATAAACGAAAGTTATCTTTTACCCAAAAATTAAAATAAAATCAAATTAATACTTTAGCCAATAGGTATCACGACTGGTACTGTATTTATATTTTATCACTAGACTCTTTTTTTGAACCACAAAGATCACACATGTTTTCGCGGTTTAGGAAACTACGCACCGTGCGCGAGAATTGTTTGTTTAGGGTCGAAGTAAATAAAATAGTTATGTACATATCTTAACTTCAATCAATAACCAATCTATAGAAAATTAGAGATGGACTAAAATATTATTAGTTTATTAATTATGAAAGTTTGCTTAGTTATTATTAAAATAAATTTAACTACACGAAATACGTCTACTTAGTGGGATGACTACAGTCGTTTTTGCAAAAATTAAAGGAGCTTTCGATGTTCAATTTGGAGAGGAAAATAGAAAATCCAAAATTAAGAAAAACGGGCCTTTAAAAGTTCTTACCTGGCGACTTGTAGATGATCTCCAGCAGGCCTGCGCTTGTAGTCGGGGTTTTCTGGTTTTCTTAGATTATTTTAGTGCAGTGGAAAACTATATTTTGGAGACGGACACGAGCTTAACTTCTCGCTTGGCCACTTTTACACGACTCTTGTTACCTGATCTGCTTCCTAGAGCAAGCGGTTCACAGGAACCTTTAAAGGCGACACACACATAGATATTATGACATACAAATTGAGAATGGGCGCTGGATATTAAATTTAAACAAAATGTTACAAATGTGAATTGTGAATTGAATGATGAATGAATGATCAAATATTAATAAAAAAATTAACTTAATAATAAACATTGATTTGGACGACACACGTTTGTGTGGACGGACCACTTAGTCCGGTATGGACATTGTTTTATACCACATACCTAATTATTTTAAAACTCAAATATAAGTCAGTATTCGGTATTCCATTCCTACTCAAGCCAAACGTCCTGTCACAGCGCCGACCTGTTATTCCTCTGTGTTCAGACACTTGACATGGTTAATGGGTTATCTTAACCTTTTTCCTTTAATTATTTTGTATAATTGCCATTAAAAATCTAATACTTAAGTCCTCAGATTAAAAGAAATATGTATATGTATACAGGGTAATTCCTTAGTTGATACTTTTTTTAGCTGTGTATAGAAGGCATTAAAATAAACAACATTTTCAAAAAACTTAAAAATAGGCGAGATAAAGAAGTAAAAAATCTAAATGCGGGCCTGGTCATCAAAACGTAGCCTGCTATACTTTATGTTGTTTGCCTTATCTCTTATTAGTCATGCAATTTACGGGTCGGTGGTGTTTGTTATTTGACAATCCGCTGCGGTGTGTTTTTCTGAAGCAAGTTAATTTTAAATTGGTGACACGTAAAAATGGTAATATTTGAAAACAATGAACTAGTAGATATGGTTCTAATTTACGGTATCATCAAAGTGCGGCTGCTGCCTCGAGATTATACGCAGAACGCTTTCCCTTGCGGGCTCATCCTACACCCAGAAGTTTTCTTAATGTTATTCGATGGGCCAGGTAACGTATTTGATCCATAGTGTAATAATGAATGTAAGTACCTACCTTATTTTTAAGTTTTTTGAAAAAAAGGTATTTGAAAATGTTGTTTATTTTAATGCCTTCTATACACAGCTAAAAAAGAAGTATCAACTTAGGAATTACCCTGTCTGTATATTTGTTACAATTAGTAATGGCCTTTGTATAGTTTACCCCACCTATAAAATCTGCGGATCGGATTTAAATCAGTGAAACCAAAAGTAGGTCTTGAAAACCTGTTTATAGAATATTTTCAAGCTCATTTAGACGTGGTTAAAAATTATGAACAAACAAGAGAACATTGTGTAATATATGCCAAAAATGTGAATTCCTTCTTCTACGCGAAAAAGTATCATGATTTTTAGTCATATTGTTTTTTTTTAAATTCTGCGACGGCATATTTTCCTGAACTAATTATTGCTGTAGTCAAGGATTACGCTGGAATTACAATATTGTTTGCATGTTTGCAGTCTGCTGCTAAACATGTTTCTTAATAAGTTAATTTTATGTAAAACACGCTTAGCTCTGTCTTAGTGCAGATTTTGGTTAATCTGGGAGGTAAATTCCAATTTTGGGATGTATAAATTATTCTCAGCACGTAGTTTTCTGAGGAAATTTTATACCTTCAAAATTGCAAAGGTGATGATATTGCGGTTTACATAACATCTTATAAATTCATCAATCAAGCCCTAAAAAGCCAAGGGTGTAGATAATAAGAAAGGAGGAAAACAAAAAAAAAACAGTTTATGATATAAATAAGTATGTGTATTTCCTTAAAAAAAAAAAACATAATGTAATTTACGTGGTAAAACACAGGAAATTTTTACGACATTCTACATTTGGGTTAAATTTGACATTTAGAGATAAAAGATATTAAAAAAAGGCCTATCCTTCATGTTTAAGATATTATTATATAGGATAAGAGGGCAAACGGACCAAATATACCATTTTTCGAGGAAAAGTCATTCTTCATAAAATTTTTTGCTTGCTGCAAAATACGATTGTTGACGAAAATATTTTTTTTATACAGGGTGTTCATAAGTTAAAAATTCAATTTTTTTTGGGGCAATATTCCTTTACTACATAAAATACTACTTAAGATAATATTTATTATAATAATATTATTATTATTATTCACCTGAAGACGCCTGAAGATACTTACCAGTTGAATCGTTGTGATATAAAACAAATAAAGACAATGCAAGTCCAAAACTCTTCTATCAGTCAAGGTTACTTTACTCATGTAATAAAAATCGAATTTTTAACGTTATGGACACCCTGTAAAAATATATTTTTTTCATTGACAACCGTATTTTTTCAGCAAACAAAAATTTTTATAATAAAGAATGACTTTTCGTCGAAAAATGAAATTTGTTTTTAGTTGTTAAAAAAACAAATATTTAAAATACCAGTTCTCATTTCACAAAGTCAAATTAAATTATATTTTAAAAGTGTCATTGTCTCAACGTAATAAATCCCTCCATTTTTCTTTTTGTCTACGTTTTTTAAAAGACTTTTTATTACAAAAAGCCAACACAACACATGGAAAACCTTAGGCTTTATTTTAGTTGGAGTTTTAATTGCATTTATAATTTTTTCGAATTGCTATACTTATACATTTTTTCGCAAATAAAATTAAATTAAAATACAGGGCAGTGCATATTTCATAAGTTTTTAAGAGTACTACACAATTTACTTGTTATATACAGGATGTCCCAATTAGGGTTACCAATACTGAGCAGCTCCACAAAATTATAACTTTTTCGTACGTATTTTTATAACCTTACTATACCGGGTGTCCACGGACGGTGGCTAGCTCCTATAACTTTTTTGTTTTTAAAGATAGTGAAATGAAAATTGGAGGATTTACATACCACGTAAAATTGCATTTTTTGACAAGTGATTTAACTTAATGGAACTTCAGGTTTAACCGGAAGTGACATAAACTTTTTATTTTTAAATGGGACCCCTGGTATATTTTTCCTTTTTTTTTAACTCTATATGACGTTCTAAATATACTTGTCACTTTTTGTCACCAAAATTATTAATTTTTTTTTAAATATATTTTTTTTATCTAGAGGGCTATAAATACGTTTAAATCACTTATTTCCTTAAGTCCTAAAATCTTGGGAAAAATAACACCTGACTGTTTTTGGTCAAAATCTATCTGCTGTGTGAAATTTAAAATTTAAACTTGTTTTACTCATTTTTTTTAAATGGCAACATGGTGGTTCATCAGATTAGAAACAAAGAGCACTTTGTTACGATTAATTTGATACCACACACTATTAGGTTTTAACCAAATTTCCATTAAAAACCTTAGAAATGTAACGTTAGAACGTCCCTAAAATAAAACATCTTTTTTGAATAAAATACAGTTTAAATGCATCGAGTAGCCTGTGACCAACAATTTCGTCTTACTGTTTTTTTAGTTGTCTTAGTCACAGACTACTCGATGCATTTAAATCGTATTTTATTCAAAAAATATGTTTTATTTTAGGGACGTTCTAACGTAACATTTTAAAAGTTTTTAATAAAAATTTGGTTAAAACGTAATCGTGTGTGGTATCAAATTAATCGTAACAAAGTGCTCTTTGTTTCTAATCTGACGAGCCACCATGTTGCCATTTAAATAAAAAATAGTAAAACAAGTTTAAATTTTAAATTTCACACAGCAGATTTTGACCAAAAACAGTCAAGTTGTATTTTTCCCAAGATTTTAGGACTAAAATAAGTGGTTTAAACGTATTCATAGCCCCTAGCTGAAAAATATATTTAAAAAAAAATAATAATTTTGGTGACAAAAAGTGACAAGTGACACATGGTTGTATTTAGAACGTTATATAGAGTTAAAATAAGGAAAAATATACCAGGTGTCCCATTTAAAAATAAAAAGTTTATGTCACTTAAACCAGCAGTTTTATAAAGTTAAATCACTTGTCAAAAAATGCAATTTTACGTCATATATAAATCCTCCAATTTTCATTTCACTCTCTTTAAAAACAAAAAAGTTATAGGGGCGAGCTACCTTCCGTGGACACCTGGTATATATTATTTTGCTTATTTCTCTAATTCGAAATTTTCAAACGGCACATTTTGGAACATTGAAATGGTAGGGTTAATTTAAGCATAAAATGAGATAGTAAAGTCATTATCTCAATTATAATTTAAACATAAAAAACTATTATTTTATTAATCAAGATGACGATGATCCTTCCAAATTACGTTTTTTTTAAACAATTTTTTAGAGTCACCATCTTAAAATGGCAAATTTTGGTTTATTAAAATTGCAGGAATAAAATAGGTGTCAAAATACCTTTAGAACGAAATACCACTCGGCCCACTTTTCCATTTAAATATATTTTCGAGATGGCAGATCGCCGCCTTGAAACATTGGTATTAGATTAGTAAGTTAAGTACTTTATTAATTTTTTTTGTGGAGAAGCGCATCGACTGCGATGGGTCATTAGAGCAGGTACATTTGGATTTACAGAAATCTTTATTTGATTTAATAATTAATTGTTTGTGCTTGGTGTGTTAGATGACTTTTAGTAAGTTACAGTCCTTTAAAAAAACTATCAAGGTTTTTGCACTGTTTGAGTTGTTCGCAAGAACCTCGTGCAAGCTGTTTGGAAGTGTGTGTATTTGTCGTTATTGAGCGAACTTTGGGTAGACTTTTAGGATATGCTGGATGGTTAATTGTTCTTGGCATTCGTCACAGTTTGGTGGTTCGTTTCTTGAGATTAAGCTACCCGTGGGTTAGTCTTGTATGGCCTATTCTTAGTCTGGAGAGGCAGCCTTGGGAGCTTCGATTGATGTCCAAGGATCGCCATGAGTTTATTGTAGCCTTTAAATTGGCTAGTTTTGATTTTGAACGGTTTCATTCTGTTTGCCATGCGTTAAAAGCTTTTGATTTTATGTGTGCTTAAGGTCGTTGGAAGTGCTTTCCGTTACGATGGTTGAGTTGTTGTCCGTGATTGCACTTCTTGCAGCGTTGTCGGCCTTTTCGTTCCATGGAATTCCGATTTGAGAAGGCACCCAAAGTAGGAGTACTTCTGCTCTACTCTAGGCATTTTGTAGTAGGTGGAGTATGTCTTTGATAAAAATTACTATTGGGTGGGTGGGGTAAGTATGGGTAATAGAGGTAACTGCACTGAGGCAGTCGGATATGATAGCAGAGCACTTAATTTTGTTTTCCAAAGTAAACTTGAGGGCTTGAAGGATGGCGTAAAGTTCAGGGATGAAGATAATGGTGTATTGGGACATTTTAAATTTAAGGATGGTTTTTTGGGTGCGGGAGCGATGCCGGTGTTAGTTTTCGATGCGTCGGTATATATTTGTAGATGGTCGGGAATAGCGTTGAGGATTTCTTAAAAGTCTGCCAAAATAATTCTGGGGTTTGTTTCTGTTTCATTGTATTTAGTAAGTGATGATATACATTTAATATTTTTGGGTAAGTAGGGTGCGTATAGGGTGTGTACGTTTGGATACTCTATTAATCTATCATTTATGTATTCCCAATTCGAATAAAGTATCTCAAACTATTTCCGAGTTAGCAAAGGAAAGAACTTTAGGCCAAGCACTGTATGCAGTGTTTTTTTAGTACTTTATATAAAACTTATTACTATTATTAATAATATTATTAGACGAAAGAAGAAAATAAAAGTAACTTCTGCCTTGCCTACTTAATAATTCTGTTCTCGTATCATACCTATTGTTAAATATATTACAGTAGAAGACGGAATAACGTATGCAACACTATTTAACTAAGCTTATCACTGACTTGCCAAAGCTTCGAGTTAATCTAAATAATATATCCGCACACAACATACAGTAGGTTATAAATCATGCTCAGCACGTAGTTTGTAAAGGTAATTTGATATAGTTGAACCTCCTAACCTCCAAAAATAAGCAGTTTCTGCGAAATCTTAAATGCATTACGTATACTGTAATTTACGTCTACCCTTACGATACATACAAATGGACTGTTTTTGTACTTTTCGTACTGAAGTTGTCATTATTTATACGGTGTAAAATTATTTCGTGTAAAATTACTAGCTTTATAATGGGTACTATTTCACCTTAAGGCTTCAAGTGAACGTACTAGTACTTACTATGTGCATAACATTAATGGCGAAAGCATGGTAATACAAGTTTGTACAACAAGAGTGGATATTATGTCTATATCTCACGAGGAAGTAAATTGAGCACGACGCCATAGGCGGAGTGCTCAAACTTCCGAGCATGCTATGCACATTCAGCAGGTTGCATTATTGATATAGTTATTTATGTACCAAGGCAGTAAAGTGATTCTTTATCGGACGAGTCTGAAATTATGAGATGAACGAGCGAAGCGAGCGAGGCGAATAACAGGCGAGTCGATAAAGACACTTTACTCACTTGGTGCATATAAAATTTTATCTCCAACCGTTCATCACCGTTTTATGTAAGGCAGACCGCTCTAAGAAAATAGATGTTTTTCCCCCATGTTAAATTAATCGAAAAGACGAGCTGTACACCTATTTTAGAATCGGGTCTGCGTAAAATATTTTATAGTTCTTGCCTTATATTTGGTCAAAATGTAAAGTAGAAGTTTCATACTACCTATTCCATCCCATCTTCAAGCTCGAACGGTTAAAATAGCTTTACAATTCGACGACAAAAAACCCATTTTGGCCTAAATTTTACACATTAGAAAATTTTGGCCTACCACGTACGTATTCCAAAGCACCCCTCAAAAAATTTGACCTACTATGAGAAATGGCTAGGTAATACTTTATATGCGGCAGATAAAATACTTGACCTGCCGCGAATGCGGCAGATAAAGTATTTTATTTTACAATAAAATAAAGTGTTCGTTTACTGCCGGAAATCACTCTGATAATGTACAGCTTTACTGTCGGTTGGCGATAAAAACTGTTATAGATGCGTTTATATTTTGTTATGTTGAAAAACTAATAAAATATTGTATCTACTATATACATAGAAACTATATAATCTAGTGTGTTGAAAAGAAGGCAGTAAATAAAATAAACTGTGATTGGTCAGTACTTTATAAGAACGCCACAGAGAAATATAATTTATCTAACAATGTTGTCAACTAATGGGGAATTTTCGGATTTGTGAGAACAAAGCACAGAAGAATGATAGGTCGGCGCTGTCTCCAACGGGGAAAGAGAAATTTTTACGCACAGTGTAATATTCGTAAGATATTCTTAACTAACGTAACTTGTGGTTATGATCTGCTAAACAAATACTTTTTCGTATTATATGCATTCGTGAAATTTTTCTTAACAAAATTTTATTTTTAAAGGTCGCAACACTGTGTAGCTCTGACAGTAAGAATAGGAAATTTTGTCGTACAGTTAACTAGAATAGCCTACTTTTCTCATCACTAAGTGTAAAGGAAACAACAAATTTCCATGTGGGAGTAGAAAAATTAATATATCAGGTGGTACATCGTAGTTGGAAACATAGGAAATCCCATGCAAGCAGCCTAATCCCAATCATTTTTTTTTCTCTGTGAAGATACCGTTTGGTTATACAACAAATTATATACTCGGTAGACATTTATAAATTGCAGCAAAATATTTTTTATACATAACAATTCCTAATTTATTATTGATAATATCGCCCAACTTAAAATAAACCATATGAAAGATTTCCAAACCCATTTTGGTATTTATGTATTTACTGGGGAGCTAAAGAAACCATTACCAAAGCATCTCTGCTGAAAACACTTTTACGTTACTTATAAAAAATACAAAGCTTCTTTAACTTACCTTTCGAAGTAAAACTTTACGACATTTTAGGGGTAAATTTCTGTTTTATTAATATTTAATACCGCCTTTGAACCGACAGAACAATTTGAAATTGGGTTTTACCCATGGGATTTAGGGACGAAATGTGGATTTTGTCTTATGTGTTGAAGAAAATAATTCGCTTTCTCAAATTGTCAATATACATATATAAAGTATCCCCAGTATTTTATTTTGTGGTTTACTTAGACCCAGAGGAATTACAGAATATTACTTTTTTAAAAGCAAAAACTGTTTTTAATCAATACAAGGGCTGTAAAAATCGTAAGAAACGTGTATTTTATATTAGTTTTATTATCTATGCATAATTACATACAGTTAAGTGTAACTACATATGTTTATTCGTTAAAAAAAACAGCATACTACTGCTATTTGCTAGTAGATAATACCAATAATTATTTAATAATAATAATAATAATTTTCTAATCAATCAGAAGTTTTAATTTTGAATCACTGCCATGACCACGAAGAAAATTTCCGGAAATACGCACGCTCTTTGAACTTCCGGCGACCAAAATCTACGCACTAAAATACATCGTTCCTGAAAAAATCATCAATTTTGGCGTGCTGTAGCTATAATAGATCATTACCATCATTTTAATTACTTAAAATAAAATTAATTTATACTTTATTATTTCTTATTAATTTATAAAAAAATCTCATTGCGGCCATTTTCTAGTATGAATTTAATACCGAAATTTATATCCACCAACCAATTTTCTTCAAATAAATTTGGTGAGTATGAAAATATCTTGTAAATAACTCATACATACATAATAAAATTCAGGGTTTTTTATTTAAAAAATTTAAATTTAATAATTCTTTAAAATATTTTTTAGTTAAAATCGATTTAAAAAAATAAATAATAACTTAAAAAAAGTTTAAAACAAAAAAAATTAATTTGAATAATAAAAAGTAAACTCTCCGAAGCGGGATTGAAAACCGCGACCATTAGTTCCAAAATGAAAAACCATAACACCCTGTCAGGGGACACTTTCAACAAATTGGTTCAATTGCCTTTCATAACTCTGAACGTTAAATGTGAGAAAAATAAATTGAAACTGTTTATAATTACCTTAAGCCGCGTTGACACGGTTCAAGTGACTTGAACAACTCACTTGAATTCAACTGAATTGAACGCTTGAAAAAGTTTACACGTTTCATTTGACATGTAGGCATTTCAGTAAAAAAAAATGGCGCCGAGAAAGATTCATCTCGTTATTTTACAAGCAGCAATCGCACTTGCCTATAATCTACACTTTTTATATTCCACAAACATGGATATTTTTGATATGCTAAAACAAATTTCAGCGATTTTTCCTCGGTCCACCTACTGCCGGCCATCTTGAATTTGTTGACTTGAACGAAAAAGTTGAAGCTTGTTCAACTGGCGATTCTTTCAAGTGAAATGAATCAAGTCCGATGAATTAAAGGTTTACACGTTCAAAAAGCGTTCAATTCAGTTGAATTCAAGTCACTTGAACCGTGTCAACGCGGCTTTATTCTCTTGAGCAATAGCATCAGCGAAGTTATAGTCGAACAATAACTCCAAAATTACAAAGTCTTACATTAAAACCGATCTAAACATTGTTTAAAACTACGTTAAATAAAATATCACAAACTGATGACGGCCTGAATACGTCTCTGCTAAAATCTGGGGAAATTTTGAAGGTTCTGATATGCTGGCTGATATCATGTATCTGAATATCAATTTTCAAAAAACGAGTTCTCTGGTTATTTTTTTTATAGTATAGGTAAGGAACTTTCAGTTGTCAAGTTTACAACAACCATAAACAAAATAAAAACAGTTTATTTTAATCAAATGCTTATTATACGTTTTGGTTGTAACAATTGTCTTTAACACATATAAAAAAGCTGTAAACAAAGTATATGTAGCTGTAGAAATACGAACGATAAGGTATTTCCACAGACATAAAACCATGAGCGTCATGTTTTTCGAAGTGTAGATAAATTCCGGGCCAAATGTTTAGTATATCTTTTATAAAGTGAAGCCCCCAAAAACTAAATATACTTGTATTCTTTGAGACCAACTCCCCGAAGAATTTTAGTGGTCATAAAACGTATTACCGACCTTCCTTCTTTTGTCGCTTTTTATGTTTTTAAGAGATGTGCTTTTTGGGAAGGAAAATGCATTAAAGTTTAATGTTGCTCCAAGGGTCGCGTCGAATATAAGCATTTTTATTAAACAAGGTGGCAGTAAAGCATATACATACCGAGGTATTAAGAACAGTACATGGTAAGCGAGACTACTAAATTTTAGTAAAAAATATTACCTATATCCAAGAACATTGTGACTGTTGTTCCAAGAAATACACAGAGAAAAAGGATTAATTCTACTGAGTAATATACCGGGTGTCCCATTATGGATGGCCACCGGCCGTATCTCCGAAACTACTGGGCATTGAAACTCGGGAAAAAAAATTAAAACTAAAGTGGCCATGAGAAAATCCTGGAAATAATTTTTAAGTTCCGCATTTTGCCGCAAGAGGGCGTAATTGAAAAGTAAATGTTAAGATTTTACATATCTCCGAAAATTCTACATTAAGGTATATCTTTGGTAACACCATTAAAAAGCTTGGACAATTATACATCATTTTGGTCTTATGCCCATTGGCGTACCGACTTTAATAAGAGGGGGGGAAGCTGTTGAAAGTGTAATCATTTAAATCGCTGTAACTTATCAACGACTTATCCGATTTTAGCAAACTAAAGACTGTTTGGAAGAGAAATGTATGCACTTTTACCAATCGTATTTAGTTGTCCATAATAGTTCGAAAAAAAATGCTAAAGGGCACAATTTGTAATAATAACACATTTTTTGATTTTACTCCGAAAAAATAAATCATACGGTATAATTATGATACCATAATCGAAAAGTAGATTAAATTTGCTAGAAAAAAATATTAAAACCGCAGCTCGATATCTCGTTCGTTTCAGCGTTATCGCCAATAGAATAATTTTTAAAACTTTAAATAAAGAAGCGGTTATATATTTTTTTAGAGAAAAAGTGGTACGCCACTGATATTTTTCCATGTGGATATTATTTCAGATTAGCCTGGTCAATTCTGCATAACAATGGTCTCTTGCGTTTTTCTTCTCTGGCACACCGTTCTTAATTAAAATAATTAAACTAAATTAGCCCTACTATTTATTATTATTAACATTGATAATGCAAAATTTTGTTTTATAAAAATTGTTGGAAATAACCACCTTCACTTAATAGACAAGCTTCCGCCCGTCTAATTTAATTAAATTATATTAATTAAGAACGGTGTGCCTGAGGAGAAAAACGCAAGAGACCATTTTTACGCAGAATTGACCAGGCTAATCCGAAATAATACCCACATGGAAAAATATCAGTGGCGTCCCACTTTTTTCTAAAAAATATATAACCGCTTCTTCATTTCAAGTTTTAAAAATTATTCTATTCGCGATAACGCTGAAACGAACGGAGATATCGAGCTGCGGTTTTAATATTTTTTCTAGCAAATTTCATCTTATTTTCGATTATGATATCCTTATTATACCGCATGATTTATTTTTTCGGAGTAAAATTAATAAATGTGTTATTATTACAAATTGCGCCCTCTAGCATTTTTTTTGCGAACTATTATGGACAACTAAATAGGATTGGTGAAAGTGCATACATTTCTCTTCCAAACAGTCTTTAGTTTGCTAAAATCGGATAAGTCCTATGTACTTTATTTAGTTAACAAATATCGGTTTAATTAAAACTATTTAATCATTACCTATAACCTGCTGGATAGTGATTATGACTTTCCAAGAACTATGTTTTTGGACTAATACTTTTTTATCATCGATTTTTTGCATTTTTACATAATTTCGGAAGAAATACGTTTTCTATTTTCGTCGGATTCATCCTTAAACGCGTTGCACTATATTATGGCTCATCAGTAAGGCTGAAGTCTAATGAAGAAAGGAAACAGTGGTGCAACTTTTTAAGTAGCCAAAAGCACAAACTTTCAGAAGAAAGTAGCATTACCAAAATTCAGAAATTCTTATTGTATTTAATAAACTAGAGGGGTGGGATATTTAATATATTGTTAACTCCATATAATAATTTTTCTTGTCGTATTATGCTATAATAAATCTATTACCGGATTTGCAACATACGTTACTATTAAAGTTATTACACTCTAAAAAAATACAGATTTACTAGGTCATTTAGTTAACAAAATATTAAACAATTTAGCCAGAATTTCATGCTTATAAATTTGTGTTGGCCGTAATATGGATAACATTGTTACGAAAATGGTTTTGTTATAAAAACTCTGTTATATATTTTCATCAGTTTTATAATGTGTCGCTTTGATGCTGTAAATCGTGTAAAATGTGGAATGGAAATATTTATTGGGAAATAATTTTCTATTCAATAAAGTTAAAAGTGAATAATAAAACTACGTTATTTTATATATATTTTAAAAATTAATTGACTCAGCCGATACTAGGTAGATATCCATAACTATAATATCATATAATGCAGTGCAACATAGTTGAACTTGTGAAGTTCTAAGACAACGGTGGAGAGAAATCTTTAAAAAGCTGCTACATAGCTTAAAATGGTTAATATTTTATTAAGAATGAACGTCTAAGTAATATTTCATTACTGGTAATCGGCAGGTCGATCCCGCTATTTATACACAGTTAAATGACGAAACACGGCCGGCCGGCGGCTGTCGGTCGTACAAACTGAACGTGTGTGGTCGTTGACCGGCCGGCATTGGTGTGCAGGCCTACTTTTACTTTAAATGCAAATTTTGTAATTTAAAATGGCCGAAAGAACTTCATATGTCAACAGATATTTTGCGAAAGAAGGTTGATGAAGAATTACTTTTCCTGTATAAAACGGTATAGATGTTGACTGATGTGACGCTAGAATATGTGGAACATAAGATACATGATATGAGAAGTGCATTCAGAAAGCAGAAATTAATAAACTTTCGAAACAATTTTTATTTACCCCAAGAAAGTTTTTTAAATTATTTGCACTGAATTGTCTTGTATAAGCTCCATGTTGGAGAAAAAGCAATGTCTTTTAACCACTCTTTCGTCCAAATTGTTTTTCTTCTCCTTTTTCTCTGCTCGTGTGATATACATACAACAATTGCCGCTGCGCGCAGACTGTAACATGTTTGAACTGACGATAAATAACTGTGCATATATAGTGAAATGGAGGCCTCTATCGAAGCCGGCAGAGAACTGCCGGCCGGTGAAGTGTGACGGCCGACTAAACGTGAGTAGACTTCTTAACACTGTAACTTTATATAATATATTTTTTTATGTAATTTTTATCTTATGAAGTGACAGTGTTAACGAAACATGTAATTTTCTTTTTTAATATAGTAAAAATTTACAAGTTCAACATTATTTTACTATATTTAGCCCATAACGTTATATTTTTATATTTTGAGGTAATTCTACAAACATATTTATCAAACCTATTAAAGCGGATTGTATGCCAGAGCACTCAATATCGCCTCGCCTTCCTGTCCTGATTTGGAAACATTTGGTTTAAAATTGACGCATCAAAATGAGTGGGGGCCCATGTCATCCTGCTAAACCCAGATATTCCTTCCGTATGGATAAAACATTTTTCATTGTGGAATAATTTGTTCAAGTAATAATTTTTGAACAAAATGCTTCCAAATTAGCTTTTGTTCAATTTTTAGGTTATTCCTATTTATATTGTGTTCTTAATGATTTATTTAAAATATGTTTATCTGTCATGTTGAAAAAATTAATCTACCAAAATTTTAAAAACATAAAAAAAACAATAAAATCGGTGAGAGAACGCGCTTTCGCTGTTTCTGGAGTTACTACTTAGGTTATGGCTTTTCGTAGAGCCCTAGCAAAGACGAAACGGCCGTCATTGTCTACCTGTGCCCCAGGGAACCCATTACCTTTGGCAAAAGATAGATGCACCACTTTATCTGCTTACCGCTAACTTTTCTATATATTTTATTATTATGGACATTAAACGTCTATTACATAGTTTGGATATTTCTTCACCGGTACGGAAAAAACGAAGTTTTTTAATAAGTAATGAGTTTAATATACAAAAATAAATTAGGATCCCAAATAAATTATTTTCAGCCACTTTTATAATTATTTAATACATTTTGCTTTAAACCTAATCTAATCCCAGTGCAGTAGTACTTGTTTTCGTCGAATCTATCAAAAAAATATGACTATAACGTTATAAGACTATTTATGGTCCCAACAAGGGCATATTTAAATATTTTTGTATTTTTTATAGGTATTTAATATATTTATAGCCGTATTCACTTATGCCCGTATTCTCCGTAACGCTTCAAGCTGGCTTAAAATTTAATACAACTTAAATTGCCGATTTCGTATTCGCGGTCGCTATTTGGAGACTTAAGCTCAATTAACTTTAAGCCCTAAATATTGCAGGCCTAACCACGCGTCTGCGCCGTATTTAACTTTTTTTTGCTCCTGTCTTGTAATACATATTCGTATTTTTCAAAGTTAAATATGGAAATAGAAAATGAAATATTTTCTTAAGAACGATGAAGATATTTTGGATGTTATAGATCTTGGATTTTCCAAAAAAATCTACGAACGAGAAGTATATTATTAACATCATCTTGTAAAAGTAGTTTTTGTGGGCGGTCCACCGCCAGTCAAAAACATGTTATTTTTATGACACTTTTTTACGTAGCTCTTTCTTCTTATTACAGTACCTATAGTTTTTTTTAGCTGATTAGCATCCCGATAGTTGTTTGAAGGATTTACCGCAATAAAGTCTTCCTCAACGAATTTCCACACTTCTTCCCGTTTTTTTATGGAAGCACGGTCGGTTTTTTTTTGTCCTCAAGAGTTATCGCATATTTGTCAGCGATTAATCTGAATAGGAATGATTTTTCTGAATATGTAAAATTACAGCACCTTTTTTCCTCCATTTTAGCAGGCAAAGGAAAATTTTATGTGAGTTGAAAATTAAAAATGTTTGGAAAGCTAAGGTTAAAAACCCACAACACAAAGTTAGTAACGATAACACAAAGTAGGCGAAGAGTGACGTTCGTTGCTGCAGCCATTATCTCTTAAAAAAAGAAGAGAATAACCGCGTCGTTGCCAGCTCAAAATAAGGCTTAGTTAAGTAACCAAGAATTTTCTACGGTGCTTATCAAATTTAATTTAAGCCAGCTTTAAAATTTAAGGGAGCTTAAATTAAGTCCGCTTTATGAAAAAATGGAGAATACGGGCATAAGGGTTCTAAATTTAAAACCGTCCTAAATTGACAGTTCTAGGTTTAAAATGACAATTGCCAGAATAAGTCAACAAAATTTTGCATTGTATATATTTTAAGATATTTTTTTAAATTTATAAAGAAAAAGTATTGTAGCGCGCACTGTGTTCTTTAATAGAACTAAAAATGTATTTCCAAACAATTTTCCAATGAAATTATTTATCGGTAAAACGATTTAATTAAAAAGAAATCAAATTAACACAAAAGTGTCATATGGCATATGACTATAATACCACGATGAAAACACAACTGGAAGACTATCAGTGGGTTTCATAAAGAAAGATCTTTCTCGGTTAGCTTAACCGCATATTAAAAAGACAAAATTTAATCAGAGCCTGGCAAGGCCTACTGCGTATTTGCGCAAAATTGCCTTAGATTTTGAAAAAGATGGCTACTGTTAGTGCTGGTTGATGCCAGTTCTTATAAAATTTAAGGTTCCCTCGTGCTAAAACGAAATTGGCCTTGCCAGCCCCTGTTTAAATTTTGTCTTTTAATAAGTGGGTAAAGCTAATCAAGAACTATATTTTATTATGCAACCCGCTGTTAATGTATTCAAGTTTTAAGATAGTTCTTTTAGCTTTTTTTTTAATAACTGGAATAAAATTGGTTTTGAAATATTGGAGTCATATTGTTTAGATGAACTAGATTTAGGCAAAAACAATATTTAAAAAAATACAGTTCCACTACAATTTCAAGTGCCAAATAGGTAATTGTTATCTTTAAAGATTTTTAATACCTTTAGTTACAATTTTTTCTTTTAATATTATGAACGAGAATAATTTTTTTCTAAAGTTCAAGCTAGTATAAAGCGTAGCAATATTCCCGTGTTAAATAAAAATGTCGATAAAAAATACAATATTATGTGCAATGTGTCTACTCATTTAAACAACTTTATTTTAAAATATTATATTCTCTGCCACTGTACCAAAAATACAATTTACTGTACTGATTCTATGGTATGCAAAAAAATTTACAACAAAATAAGGTGGAAAATGTGATGTGCAGTATGAGAAGAAATTTATTAAACCTCACTTATTTCTTGTCTTAAAAATAAAGATTCTGAATATCCTTATATTTATTTGAAAAATACAATATATTTTTGTAAATTGAACGCAAGCACGAATTTATGAAAAATATATTCCTATATTTTTCCTGTTAGACTTTTTTTTTTCATCTTGACAGGTGTTAAAATGTAGCATTAATTATTACCATGGCAAACAATTTTTCTCATAGTAGAAAAAACGAGTAAAAGTAATTTTAAATGTTTATAATATTTATAGGTTATATATTATATAGTCGGTATATGGCGGGTATACTAAAAAAATATACGGAGATTTAGATTGTTATAGTTATTGACAAGTAATCCATTTGATTTATCTGTTAACTCCTAAAACTACAAATTTGTTTTTTTGGTCTAACATAATTAGGAAAGTTATCGGTTGACCCATTGTTTATCGTTATATTACAATTTGCTATGTTACCTCCAGTCTCTATTTAAGAATCTACGTCAACTAGATAAAGTTACACACAAAACTCTGTAATTTAAGCAACCACAAAATTCATTAAAGGTTTAACTCAATACTACAGAAACTGCGCCCTTTTCTCTCTACAATTTGCTATATACAGGGTGTTATGGAATTGAAGCATTATATTTAAACTCGTACACCCGTATTCACTAAAAGGTTTTAAACTTGAACCGTCTAAACATTTAGATCTTATAGTCTCCCAGATGCGTTTTTACCATGGCATTATTGTGAAATACCATATGACGGTTTGATGGTATCTTAATTTAGTAGTAGTAAATCGTTTCACCGATAAATTTTTTTTTACACTATTATTTACCGGGATGTTGCAAATATAGTTTTAGTTCTATTAAAAAACACGTTACGTACCTTTTTCTTCATAATTTTAAAGAAATACCAAAAAAAAATTACAATGCAAAACTTAGTTGACTTATTCTGACACTAGTCATTTTAAACACAGTCAATTTAGGAAAGTTTTAAAGTTAGAACCCTTAAGCGAATACGGCTGTAATTGTTTTTTTTTAAATTTAGACTATCGAAATATTTAGATAGTATAGTATCTCAGTTGTCTTTTTACCGAGACATTATAAATACCATAATATGATGATTTTGTGTTAATTCATTTTTTTTAATCATTAAAAAAATTAAATGTTGTTGCAAATACAGTTTTAGTTCTATTAAAAAACACAGTACGTACTAAACAAGGTTTTTATTGTAAATCCGGCTCGATGACGCGGCCACTGTATGAATTTTAAAGAAAAACTGACAAATCGAATTACAATTTTATTTAATTAATATTAGCTAAACTTACTATTTTCAAAATCCTATTCCTTGGATAGTAAAGAAAAATAATAACTATTCAATAATTTATTATTGCTAAAGATTCCCATGCATCATGTCAAAGGGAGTTGCAAACATTTAAGTGTTCCAGGAAGCTTGTGTCCGCTTGCACTTCCTCGAGCACAGAGTACAGGATGTTTCCTTTCCTTCATATTTTATACGATAAAACAATATGAAATAAAATTAAAATAAAAACAGAAATATTACTTTTTGTAATCTAAGTTCATGAGACCTATATAACAGTTTTAAGTATAAAATAAATAACATCTAAAAGACAACCGGAAGGCGGGGCCAAGGAAGGATACTGCAGTTCAGCACCGAACAAAGAACAAGCAAAAAATTTAGAGACCAAGATAGATCTTATTTATTGCTATGTATGACTGCTAAGACCTTATTTAAATTTTCTAAAATAAACTTTTTTTTCCTATTTATTTGAAGTTTTTTTAAAAATTTTTGAAGGTAGACAATTAAACATTTTAATTCCAAAATAAATTAATCTTTTTTGAGTGTGGGATATTATTTAACCGAGTAATATAATCGAGTTATTTGCAACAATTCGTGTGTACCTGTTGTTTCAAAAAAATATATTAAGCAAGAGTGACTATATAATGATTTGATACTGAGTATTTTTGTGTTTTGATATAATTGTTTTTTTCAATGGCGGCTCGTCAAAAGAAGTAGGTGAAGGGGCTCTTTACCAAAAAAAATTAATCCAGGAGGAAATTTTCTCAACAAAATTAAATATTAATGTACCAATACAGCTACCATTTTTTAGCCCTTAAAAAATAATTATATTCGGATTAATATTAATTTTTGTACAACTGTCAAAAAAAGTTGACATTTTTTCATCGCTATCGATACGTAAACCTTTTGTTTTTTTAACAGTGAAAAAAAGACTTTTTTTCACGGTGAAAAAAAGACTTTTTAACTGGAAAAATGATTTACAAAAAAAACGATAAAACATTACTTTTTAAAAAATGTATTGAATTTTTTTGTACAAATTTACTAATTAATTACCAACTACCAAAAAATCTCATTTGTTACAATAATAATTGATGGTGAAGTTCAAACAATTGCTTCCAATATTAATTCCCGAAGCTGGTCCACCTTGCTGCTGATCAGAAACGCTAGATATTCCTTGAAAAGTTGAGTCCACAATTGTATCAGTTATATTGATTTGTTTGGAAGTAGAGGAACAATTTAATTTATTAGAAATATCAATTTTATTACTCAAACTATCTTCTATATATCCTTCTGCTATGGCGGCAGATTTCCAACCACCGTGGCGTTTTATAGATGTCATGTTACCCCCTGCATTGGCTAAGAGAGTTGCAGAACTCCTCCTAAAACAGTGACCTGTGTAGCTCTTATGCAATTCTTTGCCCAGCCATTTTGCAATCAAGCTAGGAATTTCCCCTATTTTATTTATTCCCACATGTTGGTCAACACATTTTTCTCTTGAATATTTTAAAAATAATCTCTTTTTGTGTGTATGGGACGGCCTTAGTGCTCTATACTTGCGATATATCTCAATATAATCAGAATTTGAAACGGTAAACATTCTTGGGCAATAGGTCTTTGTATCCGGTATTTTAACAATCAATATAGACCCGGTATCTTCAATGTCATCAATAGTTACCTTCAATAATTCTTCACGGCGACAAGCACCGCTGATTCCCAAAATTAACGCAACCTACAATTAAAAAAATATTGAAATTACTGAAATAATACAAAATTTTGATCATCTGTACCTTATAAAGTAAATTTGTTTCATCATCAGCTTCTTGAATGAATTTATTAATATCGTCTCTCGATAAAACTTTAGATTTCTTCCCTTGGTATCCGACGTTTTTGTTCTTAATAAAAGGCACCAATTTTGAAAACTTCTTTATATCAATATTTTCTTTAACATTCAATGTACTCTTCAACATTGAGTAGACACTCCATAAAGTAGAAGGTTTTACAGTTTTTGATTTCTCCTCAAAATATCATATAAGTACCTTTTCAGACACTTTTTGTATATTTTTCTTGCCGCACCATTCACGGAATTGGTTATAATTTTTCTCGTATATAAATCTTGATTTCGCCGGTAACATGTTAGCTATAGCCGAATTTGCTATATCGGCTATATCTGAAGGAATCTCGCTATCACTATCGTAATCTACATCCATTTTAAGTACTTATACTATTTATTTAAAAAATTGCAATAAATATGAACAGCTATCAACGTATGACAACAAAACAAGCAACGTGCCAACAAACCATTTCTATAGTAACGACAGGGCTGTTAACTTGATTATGTGAAATTATATGGTAAAATTTTTTTATAATATACAATTTAACCGATTAATTCAAACTTTCAGTTGTACAAAAAATGTTGTTTGTATTTCGTTTGTGAAATTCGTGTGTTAATGGCACATTCGAGAGAATTTTTCGCCTCGACCTGCGGTCTCGGCAAAAAATTGACACTCTCATATGCCATTAAAAAAACACTCACTTCACGCACTTAATACAAAAATAACTATTAATTCGAATGCTATGCATAATAGGGCCACGGCTAACTCCGATGGACACTCGTGCATTTTGGTACGTCCCAGCCAACAACATCGGTGAACTCAAAGCAGCAGTGAAGAGCAAACATACAGTCAAGCGGCTTTGATTTCACCGTCACTATGGTTACGTGACGTTAGTCACGCGCCAGCATGTAAGAATTTGCATTAAGATGAAGAGCAATTTAAATATAGGTCAGTCGTATGCACCATTGTTTTAGCATTGGCTCGCGGTATTTATTTTGAGGCTTCGCGAAACTTACGGTTATAGATATCGTTTTTACGTGATTTACTGTGTGATTAAAAAGTTTTGTTTTTATTTTTTAGTTAATTCAGTAGTATGTACGTACCTACTTATTTAATTTTTATTGTGTGTTTTAAAGAACCCAATTAATGACATAGTTTGTAATTTGTTGGAAACTCCATTTAGTCGTTGGACAGATGAGGATAAGAGAGACACACAGAGTTACACGGGCGACCTACTGGAATCTTAAACATAGATTTTAAAAAAGAATTTAAAAAAAGTGGCAGATCCTATAAGATTAATTTTAAGTGTTTCTGGTTTTCAGAATATAATTGGCTATGTAGTAGTGCCGCCTTACTAAAATTGTTTTGTTGGACGTGTTTACTCGTTTTGAATAAACGCTGCGTTTAGAATGGGGACGGATTTACAGATTTTTTAAATATTACTCGATTGTTTCGTTAATACGGGGATTCTGGAGAACACTTAAAATGTCAGTTAATGTTAAGAAATTTTGAATAAAATCAAAATACTATTGCCAATGTTTAAAAAAAAACCGCTAAACCTCAACCGAAGAATCGATCTGATTTACAAAAACTAGCTATGTAAGTACCTAATTAAAATATAAATTAGTTAATGTTTGTTTAAGAACCCGCACTATACCTAGCTCTTCACCATTTTTTAAGACCGCCAGCCGCCACAGTTTCTTTAAAAATCAAAGAACGACTTAGTTTAGATAACGCAGCCCGACGGTGACGTAAGTTAACAAGTAAAATTAGCAACCCAAAAAATAATAGGGTGGGTTCTTTTATGTTGAGAAAGCCATGGCATTCTCATGGGAGTCCGAAAAATTCGGTCTGAATTGAGCGGTTTGCAATACAGTATTTACAGTAGTTCTTTACTCGTGCCTTATTGTTCAACGAATAAGCGACAACGTGATTATCAACTCCCCATCTTCATTTACTATTAAAATAAAGGTAAATAACAACATAACCCAATGTCTTCAGGGCACTATTCTTTCTATGGTTCAATACGTCGTTGCCAATAAAACGTGCTAGACAGAGAAATAATTGTAAGGAAAAGCTGCTGATTGATTAGATTATTTATTTTAATATTTTTTAAAGTTTATTTTTTGACTTCCTATGACTTTTTTTACATATTGGTGTCGTGGGCATTTATTTATTTGTAAAAATAGTTCTTTTCGGAGCTTTTATTATCGTTCTCTTGTGCTTTGCTGTGTAGTTTATGATACGTAGTTAATTATTGTAAAAAGTTCTAACCTTTAATGGTATGACGCGAAAAAATTTACGACGGTGGCTGAAGTCCTCTAAATAAAGATATGCTAAAAATTAAATATTTATTTACATTTTGTTGATAAAAATATTGTGCAAAGTGCTTTTGAACGATTCATTAATTGTATAAAAAATAATGATTTTGTAATAGACTTAAATGTTTGATTCAAAACTTTAAACACCTGTTAGGAATCCGTACATCGGGACATTAGGCACATTAATTATAATATTTATAAAATTAGATTTGGTATTGACCATATTTATTTGATTTAATTCGTATTTTATGCAATAATTTCCAATAGTACCCATCTTTAGTTCGCAATGTTTTTTAACACAATATTTTAAATGGTGATTCGCTTTTCCTTTCTCGCGAATTCCTTTAATCTTTAATTTCCTTTTCATTGGGTAGTTAGTTTATACGATCTCATAATATATAACATTGCAACGTCTTTTGTCCCAATGTTTGTCCATTTTTCTTTCTTACTGATCATGTATGAATATATGATTTGCATGGTATTCTTCTTCACAATTTTTTTAGTTATGATCAACCTTTATTTATTTACATGTAACTTGCTACCAGCCGGTTTTATTTTTATTTGAAAATGTATTTAGTTAAAAACATCAACTAAGTTTTCACAGGTTTATGATTGATGTCTTTTGTTCCTTTATTATTACTTAATGTTTTCAAAAATTTATAGAATAGTTATTTCTAAATAAAATTTCTTTTGTATTTCTATATACCGTAGATATTGCCTGCATTCTTCTTAATTTTTTTGCTAGATTATTTTGTCAACTAACACAATTACAAAAGTTTCTGTTTTTTAAAATTTATTTAGTAAAAATAAACATAACTAACATGTGGAAACAACATTTTCTTTATGTTGTAAACATTTATGAAATATTGGCTATTTACATTTTTGTTTCAATAATGCAATGTGCTATATTATCAGTTTTGATCTACAATATTTAAATGTATGATTCACAATGTATTCTTAAACAACATATTTTTTCAATGGAAAAATGGAAACAAACAACGTTATTAAAATTATACATATCTTCGCAGGGATTTGACCCAAGCATATTTTGGGTGTTACCGGACAAGCATGTCATTTTTTTCTCTCTTCTTACAATTCATAAAGCTTATACTGGTTTCTGGTCAGATTGTAGGGGCCACTTTGAGAAGTCTTTCCTAGGGTTGGTATAATAACTTGAAGTTTAAAGGTTGAAAGAACGCACAATGCATTGCTAAGCTACCCTATCATTATTTTGGGGTTTCTTTTTGGTTGAAAATGTGTTTCTATGGAAATTATCTGGCTGGTAAAGTTACCAGCAGATGAATCTAGCGAATCAACTCGAAAATTTTTAACTTATAATATCCACCAAGTTTTAAATAAGTGTAAATATTTTTTTTTAATTTGCTGTTGTAAAACAGGTTTCTGTCATCGCTCCTAATCAAAAATAAATGGACCAACCGTTAAGAACGAATAGTAACCTAAACTGATTATTCATTTTCCTATCCTAACAGTGGTTAATATGAAATTATATCCTTTCAGTTAACTGGAGTGGTCTATCTATTCATTCAGTAGATTGTAAAGAAAACAAAAAATTTAAATGAGGGAATAGATAAAAATATGAATTTATATAGAGTAAACATACTATTGTTTCAAACAAAGTTTTTTAAATTTAATTTATTTGAGTACGATCTATGGGTATAGAGGTTTTATCTCTTCATTTTCAATCTCTATTTTACACATATTTAATATTACACAATAGTTACAGCTGTGTAATTATTAATTTTAACAGGAACTGCTTGCTGCAGTGCGATTGAAGCTAAGCACAATGGTGCTACCACTTTAATACAAAAACTATTTCAAAATTTATTAGAAGAAGAATGAAACAAAGCTTTTACAGTAATAATTCTAAATGTAATTTTAGGGTTGTTTAGTTTTGTATATGTCAATAAAAAAACAATAATTTATTTTTGTTATCTATAATAGTATCTTGTACAGGGTATCAAGCATATTATAAGTATAGAAAAAATTACCAGTTAACTCGTTTTTCGACAATTGACACCCAGATACATAATATCGGCCAGCTGATCTAGCACCTTCAAAATTTCCCCCGATTTTGACAGAGAAGTATTCAGGCAGTTATCAGTTTGTTTTATTTTACGTAGTTTTAAACGATGTTTAGATCGGTTTTAGTGCTAGACTTTGTAATTTAGGACATTAAATTGGACGTTTATATCGTTTTATATCGACGTTTTTATCGTTATACGTTTATATATTTTTTAGTAAGTTATTATTAAATTGACGGTAAGTATAAGAAATTTGCCCCAAAATGTCTTGCTTCATAAACGTATGATATTTTGTTGTAGTCGATAAATAACAATTAGGGATCATAATTATTGTTCGCCTAGTACTTTGCTGATGCTGAAGAGAATAGGGTAATTATAAACAGTTTCAATATATTTTTACAAGTATTTGTTACATTTAGCGTTTAGAGTTATGTAAGGCATTTGAACCAATTTGTTTGAAAGTGTACCCTTGGGGGGAGGGGGGCTGGTATGGTTTTTCACTTTAGAACTAATGGTCACGGTTCCGAATCCCGCTTCGGACAGTTTCCCTTTTTTAATTTAATTTAAATTAATTTTATTTTGTTTTTAACTTTTTTTAATTATTTATTTTTCTAAATCGATTTCAATTAAACAAAAATCTAAGAGAATTATTAAAATTTTTTTTTTAAATAGGTAATAAAAAAAAAATTAATTTTAATATGTATGTATGAGGTGATTTACAATTAGGGAATCCAAACCACGTGATTCAATATGGCGGTTGGATGGCAAAAATCATTGAGTCACCAGTTAAATGCCACCAGCAACATTATTTTTATGGTCACGTGCACCAATTACAAAGCAGTATTTGCCAGCCAGCCGCCATTTGGACACATCGTTGGATTGCCTAATTAGGCAATCCAACGATGTGTCAGAATGGCGGCTGGAATATTTTGACATTTGACAATGACAAATCATAGGTTGACAAGTCCAATAAATGTAGGTGTACGGAGGGAGCATCACTTCTTGAATTCCAATGAATGTTCAAACTCCGCAGTTACCACGCAGATACCCTAAAAAAGTCTCCCCACAACCCCGCTCTAAAGTCAACAGGGGAGCAAATATTCGGACAGTTTAAATTTTGCATGGGATTTCCCCATGTTTCTAACCACGATACAGCACCAGGTATAGTAAATTTTGTTTTTAAATTATCATCCAATATAATATAGTGTTTGCTAGTGACTAGTGAAATAAAGAATTATGATTTGTTAATTTAGTAAAAAGTGTTTTTACAAATAAATTATATATTAAAATTTAAAATAGTTGTGTGTAATATTATCTGTTAAAAAAAAAGAATGAAATGTCCACAGACAAATACGGTGCGCAATCTCCTTAATAAAAAAAAATATATAGTAGAGTTTTATATTTATAATATTTATTGTTTTTACGATCAAAATAATATAAACTTTATTCTATTTCAATACATTTTCGTTTTATGGCCTGCAATCGTATTTTCAAAACTTTGCTACCCGATAAATATGCCACAAAACTCTTTTGGTTCTTGACGATAAATAACGGCTTCATGGATCAGCCGCATCTATATTTGAGAGCTTAAAATATTTGAAGGTTTATATATTTTATTGTCACTCTTTAAATATATGATGTTTAAACGGGTTTTTGATATATACATAAATACTAAAGGAAGAAGATACAATGTTGTGATATTTTAAACTTAAGACGGAAAGTATTTTGGCAAATTAGTTTCGAAATAATTATTTTTTCTATTTTGTTTTTAAAATATTGGATACACGGAGAGAAAGTTTTAATACAACGTATATGAAATATAATAATATTATAACTTCTAGTAGTATATAGGACCATAATCCAGAGTAATACCGCTTACAAAAATAGTATTATAGTTCATATGGTGACGGGTATTATTTTTGGAAATATAAATAATAATTATGTTATTTTGTTGAATTTTGATTGAAAAATTTAAATTGAAAATAAAAACTATTCTTATGGGTATTATTAATTAATTTCTTTTATGGTATTATACCGTTTCTTAATGGTATATAACGTATTAAGTGTGGTAAAAAACATATTACGCACGAAGCGTAGCGGCGAGTGCGATAATTACATGAGTGCGTAATTGCTTAATAACACTATAATTTTTCTACGACGCTTACTAATAAACTAATGATCGGTTTATAATTTGTAAAGAATCGATTTGAGCTTTAAATCTCAAATAATGATAATCAAATATGCAAAACACAAGATAGATAAATGTAACGATTTGAGTGGTTCAAGGCTAACTTGATTGTTATACTATCATAACGCACAGTTGAATGTTTTTATAAATGAGAACTCACAGTTGTGGGTTTTTATTTTTTACGTACAGTTGTGCGTAAGAGTGGATTTAATTATAGAGTGAACTGTACGTAAAACAATGTTATAGGAGTAAAAAAGTATATTATCGGTTAGTAGTAGTTATATAATAATTTGTAGTAAGATGCACTATTTGGATATTATACAGGGTAAGTAAACGATAGAGTAAAGTACATTCAGAGCTGTGAAAGTTACTTCAGAAAAGTAACTAGTTACTTTTTCGATACTTTTGCACAAATGTATCTAGATACTTTTAAGGAATAGTTACTTTTACCTAAAAGTAACTTAGTTCTTAGTTACTTAGTTAAAGTAACTAGTTATAGTAACTAAGATACTTTTACAGTAACTAGTTACTTTGATTGTAACTACGATAATTTAAAAGTAACTAAGATACTTTTAAAGTAACTAGTTACATTGATTGTACCTAGTTACTAAAAGTAACTAAGATACTTTTGAGTAACTAGTTATTTTAATTGTAACTATGAAACTCTAAAAGTAACTAATATGCTTTTGAACTAGATATACCATAAATTTACCAGGTAGTGATAACTCATTTTCCTGTACACACTACCACTATTACCATCAGAAAACTAAACTAAGAAATGTTAATTCGAACAACGAACAAGTAGAATAAAATGCTTTCCAAGAAATTTCGCGTTCCAACCAGTTGGCTGTATGACGCTCGCGACTCGCCCCTCGTCCCTTCGTGAAAATCTGATTAACGGCCGCCGATCATTGGTCATCATCTGATGGACGGACGGCACGTGTGCATTATTGGTATCCTAGAGAAATTTTAAAAGTACCTAACTTAGTTACTTTAAAAGTACCTTAGTTACTTTAAAAGGAATTTAGTTACTTTCAAAGTATCTAGTTACTTTTTAAGTGTATAGTTACTCCTAAAAAGTAACTAGATACAAGTTACTTTTTAAAAGTAACGAAGTTACAGTTACTTTTGGCATGATTCCAAAAAGAACTAAGTTACTAAGTATCTAGTTACTTTAAGTAACTAGATACTAAAAAGTATCTAGTTACTTAAGTTACTCACAGCTCTGAGGACATTATATATTTATTAGAAATAAACCCATTTTTAACGCTACGCAGGATTTGGTTAAAAAACTGAATGTACCTGACTATAACGTCCATAAATCCACCGACGCGTATCTAATTGCAAACCTCATACAACACCGCGCCGCGCCGCTTTCCCCTACCTCATCACTTCGTCCCTGTAACTAATCAAGATAGCTACGTTCGTGACAAGTGACTCTAATGACGTTGGACATACCCCGTCGGGATGTTTTTGGCCCCGAAACTTCACAACGTAACGAAGTAATTTTGTTATAGTTATGACAGGCCAGCCAGAAACCTCGGGTAAACAGATGAAAGTGGAGTATGATGACGTAACAAGGGATGAACTAGAGGAGAATTTGTGTTACGAACAGTGTGATAATTATCGGATAGACTCTTTAGGAGTTCGTCGTGGTAAACGACATTAAAAAACTTTTGCAATTAAACTTCTTTTTGTCGTTTCGGCCAAATTATCATGTTATAAATTAACTTGTGGTTGTAAACTGCTAATAAAATTGCTCAAACGTCCGAGCGCAATATGGACAATCCACTCGAGTTGTACAGTATATTTTTTCTACGACTCAACTTCCGAACTTCATACTAAAAACTAAAAAAAATATTTAAATTAGGCATAACATGTTTCTGTCACTTTCGGTTATACCGGAAGTATCCGGTTATACCGGAAGTAGCTTCAACTTTCATTTTTTAAATATAACATCATAACTTGTCTTTTAAAATGGCCGTAACCTTGGGAGAAAGATCATAAAAAACAACTTTAAAAATATTCATATCGTTGGCAAATCAATGGACCAAATTACACTGTAACATATTCCTCGATTTGGATCATTTTTATAAATATATAATATAAACATAAATGTATCTATCTATCTTACATTTAACATTTTATCTATCTTTCTTACATTCAACCTTTTACGGAATAACAGACAAAATATATAATTATTAAGCACACTGTTCTTAATTAAAATAATTAAATGGGCGCAAGCATGCCTATTAAATTAAGGTGGTCATTTTCAACAATTCTTATAAAAAAAAAATTTTCCTTATGAATGTTAATAAATAGAGCTAATTTAATTTAATTATTTTAATTAAGAACGGTGAGCCTGAGGAGAAACACGCAAGAGACCGTTTTTATGCAGAATTGACCAGGCTAATCAGAAATAATATCGACATGGAAAAATATGAGTGGCATACCACTCGCTTCTTCATTTAAAGTTTTAAAAATTATTCTATTGGCGATAATGCTGAAACGAACCGAGATATCGAGCTGCGGTTTTAATAATTTTCTAGCAAACTTCATCTACTTTTCAATTATTGTATCATAATTATACCGTATGATTTATTTTTTCGGAGTTAAATAAAAAATGTGTTATTATTACAAATTGCGCCCTCTAGCATTTTTTTTTGAGAACTATTATGGACAACTAAATACGATTGGTATAAGTGCATACATTTCTCTTCCAAGCAGTCTTTAGTTTGCTAAAATCGGATAAGTCGTTTATAAGTTATAGCGATTTAAATTATTACACTTTCAACAGCTTCCCCCCTCTTATTAAAGTCGGTACGCCAATGATTATGAAACCAAAATGATGCATAATTGTCCAAGCTTTTTATTGGTGTTATCAAAGATATACCTTAATGTGGGATTTTCGGAGATATGTAAAATTTTAAAATTTACTCAATTACGCCCTCTTGCCGCAAAATAGGGAACTTAAAAATTATTTCCAGGATTTTCTCATGGCCACTCTAGTTATCATTTTTTTCTGAATTTCTATGCCCAGTAGTTTCCGAGATATGGCCGCTTTGTACCCTTAACTGATCTTGCTGTATAGGTACTTTTAAAAGCGGCTAAATGTCCAATCTAGTGAGACACTTAAAAAGTCCCTATTATCAACCTAAAGGCGGCATCCCACGGCGTGTGTATCGGCAAGCCACGAGCAAGACTCGCCGATACACGAGTCGTGGGACCGGGCAGCTACGGGGCAGCTCGTCATTTTTGGCGCGGCTTGGACGTACCCGCTTTTTGTCGGTAAACTTGACGATACTCAAAGGAAGGCGAGCCTCTTCGAGCTCGGCTCGTGTCATGTTCAACCCGATCCAACGATCGCTCGAAACGAGTACGGAGGTTCGGTTCAGGTCAGTAGCGTCTTGACTTTTGCTGCGAATGGTTGGCAGGATGACGGAAAAAATAATTATGGAGTTTTCCAACGAGTTGGTGCTCGAGTTTTTATCTTTCTACGAAGGTGAACCGGCGATATAGAACCCAAGGGACCCAGACCACAAAAATAGGAACCTGGTCCATGATGCGTGGAAACGAATTGAAGAACAAATGTCCAACAAGTTTACGGTGACGGAATTAAAAAAAAAAAGGGATAGCCTAATGGCACTTTTTTACATACAGAAGAATGACAGATACAAAAAAATAAAAGGACTAGTTTTCACCCCCCTCCCCCAGTATGCTATATCAAACTGTATTGAATTTAAAGGGGCAACCTATAAAAGTACTTACATATTGCGGATTTATACAAAGACACTCTCCACCAACGCCTTTTTTTTGCCGTTGTTGCTGGTTCAAAAAATTACCCAACATGATGTAATAAGCGGCTGCAACACAAGCTGCATTTCGTCTTCGTCGATTATTCATGTTTATGTTGCAACACCACTGGCACGACTAAAAAATAAATTTGCCAAACCAACACGAGCATTCTTCACGACCTTTCACGCGTCGTGGGATCGCATCCACTTGCCAAGCCCAGATTAACGAGCCAAGCCTAGGCGAGCCTAGACGAACTCAAGCCACGAGCCAGGATCGCCGATACACATGCCGTGGGATGCCGCCTTAAGATAAATATAAAATTTATAGGATCACTTAGGTATGACCTTTTGACTAGGCCACTGCTGAATATGGATAATATGATGGGCGATATATATTCTCTTATTATGAAACAATTACGTAACTATACGATTACAAACTTTCGAGATAATATCATGTAACTGCGAAAAGACAAAATTTCCAAAACTAAAGATAATAATTCGGTTGTATCCTCGTTGAAATAATAACGAGTAAATGTATGCTCATGAATAAGAAATTAATTAAACTAAAACCCTTTGACCTTTGGATCGTTTGAAAAGGGTAAAGAACCTGTGTTGACCTTTAATCTTTACAATGTAATTGAAAACAGATAAAACTTTGTAATGCTAAATTTTACTCTGTAAAATTACATTCTGAAAATATGTAAATATGTTTTGCCAATATTTTTAATTTTAATTTTTTTGTTACAGGTAAGAATCCATTTTTCACAATCCTGAACATGTTTGAGAGACACAATGGGCGAATACAATTCTATAAATCAGTAAAGTAAGAGCCACAAATATGGTATTATTGTTTAAATTTCTATCTTCTGTATAACAATTCCAGCAAACAATGTCGCCTTGTAAATAAGAAGCGTATATCTACACTCTACAGGGTCCTGTAATAGTGCGTCAGCCTTCTATAAATCCTATACGAATTAAGCTAGAAATTTCATTTATAATCAGACTTAGACTTTATTATAGGATGCATTTTAGGAAACTATTTTTCTATATACAGGGTGGCCCAAAAACGTGTGATTACAAAAAGTTGTATTTTTTTAAATGGGACGACTAGTATTTTATTGCATCATATTTATTTTCATATTAGAGTCCTTTATAATTATCCAAAATTTTACTTATTTTGCTTTGGTAGGTTAAGGGCGAGTTTAAGGGTAATAAATTAAAAACTAGAAAAATTAAGTTTTACGGTCCTGGAAAAAAATTCAATCTAAACTAATTTTTTAAACCATGGAATTGGGTGAAATTTATGACAAGGCGTCTAGAGATATTATGAATCTAATAGTGTTTCTCTACTTTATACAGGGTGATCATAAAAAGGTTTCAAAAAACGACACATTTTAATATCATTTTTCTCAAGTTTTTCAGATGGAAGACTGTATATTATTTGACTATTTAATGTAAACTTCTTGAGCAAGTTTTTTGTGTACCACAAGCATATTAGGGCCGTTTGCACGGGTTCCACTTAAGACGTTTTAGGTGGGGTTTAACTTAAGGTGTCATTTAATTAAAATTTTTCCGTTGCACAGTCGCTAAACCGGCGCATAAGCCAGCCCTAAGTAGATATAAATTAGGCCGTAAAATCCTCGGTTTAATTTATATCTACTTAAGGGCTGGCTTATGCGCCGGTTTAGCGACTGTGCAACGGAAAAATTTTAATTAAGCAACGAAAAAGTTTTAGTTAAGTGACACTAAGGTGTCACTTAAGTTAAGTTCCACCTAAAACGTCTTAAGTGGAACCCGTGCAAACGGTCCTAAGTTATTTTCAACTGTTTTCGAAATGATCGCAAATTTCATAAATTATGTTAAAAATTAAGTTTTATTATTAAAATTAAACATAGGTGACTAGACTAAACTACGGTAAATGTTTTTCTATTTAATCTGTTTACATCCCCCAATATTTCTACTAAAATACCAAAACAAAATAAATAAAATTTTGAAAAATTGTAAACGACTCTAATACGTACCTCAATATCCAGTAAAATACTGGATATTCCTATTCCTATATATGGAAAAATATTTTTCTGAAATGCACCTTATGATACAGTATTAGTTAGCATATTATGAATAAAATTCCTAACTAAATTCGTATAGGAGCTATAGAAGCCTGACGCACTATTGCAGAATCCGGTATACATCACGGTAAAAAGGGATTCAAACATTTATAGCAGACCCTACTATTCAGACTAACAGTTTTGATAATGGAATTGTAGTAATAATGATCGTGTAAGAGAAAATTTGGCTGGACTAGTAAATGTAAATTCTTATTAGAAAAAGACTAATACAAGAATAACAAAAGATTGACATCATTCAGGACTATCAGTCCAGTTGGTCGTCTAGGGTATGCTATAAATAAGAGAAGAGCCAAGCCGTATCGGAGCCTCGGCTACTAGCGACTAAAATACTGTTGATTGGTCGAGTTTTGCATTTGATTAAGCCGATGAGACACGAAAAATGGGCTTTGAAGGCTAATATAATATTTATTAGAATAAATTAGATAGGGCTTTTTTGTAGTCAACGTTGACTGTTATTATTTACAAATACGTATATTTCTGATACTATATTCGTAGAAATGTTGATGTTATAGGTAAAATAGTGATTGAATTTAATGAGATTGAAATGTTTTTAAGTGTAGGATTTTTAAAATCCGCAAAATCTCACATAACATAACTATTGTCTGACACACGGTTCTTAAACCACCTAAAGAATACAGAAAAAAATTTGTGATATAATCGACTGGCTCACTACTAAATACATATAAAAAAATTATACAGAAATATATGTTATTTTAATTTAAACTATTGAGGTAAAAATAAATTAAGCCCGATTTGACTTAAAATTTTACAACCAATTTTTTGTGTTTCCACGCCTTTTCGCCCCGGTTAAGTTACCGTGTGGATGACTATAGATCGAATTGGGAACATACTCTATGGATATTAAAATGTTCGCAACAACACTGTATGCTTCTTTATTAGTAATCCAACCCTGCATTTCGTATAGGGGATGCAATATTGCTTGATTGCTTTATGCGACGTGATATCGTCATCTACGTGTTGGCGTTTGAGTATGAGGGATGGAAGAGGTTAACAAACTTAGTAATGACATATTTTTATTGCCTCAGTTTATTTTACGTCCATTTTATGACATTTTTCTAACGACAATCAAAGTTATGACCATATAAAGGACATTTGAGGATAAGAGATTTCTAAATTACCGTTTACTTATCGTTAAATAGGAACAATGTTGTACAGGGTATGTTACTTTGTTCATTCTTAACAAGTATAAATTATATATTTTTGGAAATTGGGGTTACACATATAAAAGGTTACATATTCGACGATTACTATGAGATATTGTGAACGGTATAAGCTAAAAAGAAAATCTTATTGCTCAATTAGAAGTCAATAAAAATCACAACATTTTTATTTATTAACGGGCATAGTCAAGCCCTTGGTCAATATCGTAAATGTTTTTTTTGCTGAAGGAAAATATCCAAGAAATCTAAAGAATGCACTTGTCATACTTCTGTTTAAAAAGGGGGACAAGAATGTTCTTGAAAATTATCGACCCATCAGCATCTTTTTAAAAAAAAATTGAAAGATTTTTGAGGAGGGGGATCTAGCAATGGGTCTGTTTCTCGACCTCTCCAAGGCGTTTGGTTGCTTAGGTCATGTTGATTTGTTAAATAAGTTATCTAAATATGGTATTATGGGATGTGCATTGTCATGGACAAAGAGTGATCTAAGGGGAAGAACCCAAAATGTAGTAACAATTAATGGCCAATCTAAATGTAAATCTGATTCATTTTTATTCAACTCGGGGTACCACAAAGCAGCATATGGGGTTCTTTACTTTTTATAATTTACCTAAATGATTTGCCAGGTGCCTGTAGTAATCTTATTTCTTTGATTAATTATGCTGACGATACAAATATTATTATGTGACATAAAAACATAACTAATTTAATAAATAAATTGGCCGAACAATATTTATCTATTAAACAGGGGTTCCATGACAATGGTTTGATCCTGAATACCGATAAGTCTCAGTGCATTATATTTCGAACACAACAGAACAAATAAAATTTTCCTGACACTGTTGCTTTCGGTGAAAGTGATATAAGTGTTGCGAGTCAGAGTAAATTTTAGGCGTGTATATTGACCTATTTTTAAAGTGGCGTTATCATATTGAAGATCTATGTAGAAGACTGTCTAAAACTTGTTGAGTAACAACAAAGTTCTAAGATTTCATTTTCTTTGTCGATTTTGAGTTATGGTCTAATATTTTGGGGCCACCAGGTATCTAATCTAGAAAACACCTTTGTGATTCAAAAACTCGCTCTCCGATTGATTTTAACTTTAGACTATAAGCAATCTTGTCGCCGGTTGTTTAAAAAGCACAATTTCTTAACCGTTCCCGCAATATTTTTATTTGACAGCATAATGTTTATTAAGAAACATCCTTAAAAGTTTTCTGACTTTAAAATTAACCATGCATTTATCACTAGAGGCAAAAATATTGATTACAATTTTCCTGGAGATAGACTAACCTTAAGTGAGAAAAATTGTACATATTCTGCATTTACTTTTTATAATGCATTACCTAACAACATAAAGAGTATCAAAAGATTGGATATATTTAAACGAATTTTGCACAGTTATTTGTGCAACATAGAGCCCTATAATAACATATAGTTTTTCAACTAAATAGTATGTGTCTTTTATAGTGTTTTATTAATTCTTTGTTATTTGACGTATTTTAAACTTTGTCATTGTACGAACCTGTTTTGAAATAAATGCATCTTATCTTAATTTAACATTTTCATTTTTTATTTCGTATTATAGTGTATTTTCAAATTTCCAACCGAGAGTGCAACGTTTTGTATTTTCGGTTCCATCATTAGGTAGATTTAAATATGGATCTATACTTATTTTTAATGCAGTTGCGTAAAACATATATCTGACAGGGTCTTAATATAATACCAAGGTGTAGATGAAGAAAAGTCTGTATTTTAAAAAAAAACAACATTTTGACTCGTCACTCACCTTAAAGTTAACTGTATAGTCAAAAACTGGTTGGTCTCTATTAATATCCAGAAAAAGTTTGAAGCGACTGTATGCAAAATTTTAAGTCATTTACATAAAATAATGGAACAACTTTGAAAAAGCTGGTCCCAAGCAAGTCGTTTTTTTGTCATTTTTATACCCGTGAAATCCTTTGTTTACATACTTTTTAATTATGCACATCCCAAATGAATTTATAAAAGTTTAGTAAGAAAATCGATGTTAAGCCACCACACAAATTGCACGCCAAAATGCAAATGGAGTGGAAATGGTCCGGATTTAAATTTTAAATGTTGATCGGATTAAGATGTTACACGAGGGATATAATTTTTGTTAAAAAATAAAGAAAAACTCAAAAAATATCGTTTAAAAGTCTATAGCTAGATAGAGCACACATTAGCATTTACATTTTTTTTTATATGATATGAAAATTTCACACCTGTCTGCTTTATAACAAGTTAATATGGAAACCACAAAAATTCCGGAACTTTTGTTTGGTTGATATTTGAGACTTATTAAATATTAAGTGGATATCGAAACATAAGTTAGCGGCAAGCGGCCAAAGTCGTGCATCTGTCTTTTGCATTAAAGTACAGAGGGGCGTCAAAACAATAGGTTCCCTGGGGCGCAGGTAGACAATGACGGTAGTTTTCTCCTTATTAGGATTTTACGGAAAGCCATAACCCAAGTAGCAACTCCAGAAATAGCGAAAGCGCACAGGTCATTTAGTCAATGGCCCACCTAATTAATTTATTTTTCAATACAAATAAAAATTATTATTCTTATAAAATACAAATATTCCAAAATTTGTCATGCGAAAGCTCATCAATACAAATCGAACTGATCGAATCAAGCACTTCGCTTGAGCCGGGTCACTTTTTATTTGAGCTTACGATTGACCTTATGGGTTTATATGGAATTAGAATATAAATTGAAACCAAGAGCGAATACGGGCTTTCTAAAGTTAAAAAGAGACGGGAAAACGCCAAATCAAGTCGATGCCGGCGACCTTGCCACATGCACTTTACTATTACTATACTATTATTTATACCTAATGCAACATCCCAGGTATACAGGATGTTACAAAATCGACATACCAGCATTGGAATCTCGGGAACCATAGGAGTTAGAGAAGCGGTTAAATGGGGGCAAAGTTGTGCAATTCGGTGCTGATTATAATGCTTCTTTAAAAGTTTTCAAATTCCGAATACTTCCGATTTTATTCGAAAAAACCCGAAATTTTGCAAAATCGTTTTTATTTTTTCCTGAACTCATTCGATTAGCTATTTAAAAATAAATGACATTTTATCATTGCCACTTTTCTCCTCTACAAAATGACGTTACTAAACTAAAGATCCGCCGTTTCGTATCCGAGCGGTCCTCACCTTCATTTTTTTAACCGATTTTTAAACCCTGCTCCCCTTAAAATGTAATAACGATATTACCTTCTCATAATGATGAATTGTCCTTGCTTATTTTCTTAAATTCATGTTTTCTAAAATAGAATTTGCAAGGTTGCATTTGGTAGTATAAGGAGAAGATCGGTTAAAAGGGCTGTGGCCAAAAGTGGAAGAAATATCCATCGTTTTATTGAGCAAAACGGCAATCTCTTTGAACATTTAGAAAATTAGAATTTATAATTAGTAAATTAAGAATTATTAGAAAATTCTTATAAAATAAATTATATTACTTATGTATGAATGTTTTAAATAAAATAAAGTTTCTAATTAATATTGTAATTCGTTGCCAGGACCCGACTAACAAGAAATGTAAAAAATATAAATTTATAAAATAAGCAAGGACAATTCATCATTATGACAAAATAATATCGCCATTACATTTTGAGGGTAGGAGGGCTTAAAAATCGGTTAAAAAAATCCAGGTCCGTATTTAAAAAAGTAAAGTTGGTGATGGCCGCTCGGAGACGAAACGGCGGATCTTTAGTTTAGTAACGTCATTTTATAGAGGAGAAAAAGTGGCAATGGCAAAGTGGCATTTATTTTTAAATAGCTAGTCGAATGAGTTCAGGAAAAAATAAAAACGATTTTGCAAAATTTCGTTTTTTTTCGAATAAAATCGGAAGTATTCGGAATTTGATAACTTTTAAAGCGGCATTATAATCAGAACCGAATTGCACAACTTTGCCCTCATTTAACCGTTTTTCTAACTCCTATGGTTTCTGAGATGCCAATGGTGATATGTCGAATTTGTAACACCCTGTATATATACAGGGTGATTCACTGTGGATGGTACGTTAGAAGTATATGACGAACCAGTTAACGAATCGTTTTGAAAATTTGGTTGTTTATATAAACGGACATGCTCTATTTATCTAAAATATTTTTAATGATGCAGTGTTGCCACGTCTACCTAAAATTAGTAGCAACTTCGTTATTTTAAATGGAACACCCTGTATTTTATTAAATTTTTGAACCCTCTATTACTTTCTTAACAACTTTATTTAATGTTGTTCTATACTTATCTCTTACCGTTTCTAAGATAATAATTAAATTGCATTTTTTTGACGAAAAACGTTAACTTAAAAAAATGTTGATATTTTTGAACTCAGAAATATTAGAGCCCCGAAAATTGGTGACTGGGTAAATATTACCAGGGGGCTTCTAACCCTATGCCGAAATCTTAGTTGCGATATACAGGGTGGTTTAAAAATACAGTTAATTTGGAGACTTCAATAGGTGACCATAAGTATATTTTTTTAAATGTAACACCCTGTATATTATCACTGATTTAGAAAGCTACTTAAATTGGCTTTTTATTTTTGTATAACATATCTATACCTAACTAGTCAAGTTTCTGACTTATAAGCCATTATTTGTAAAATTTGCTCAAAAATTTGATTTTTAGTAAGTATGCCATGACAAACTCTTGTTTGACATAAAAATTATGGCACTTTCTTTAAAAATTCAGTTAAAAATTACTGAAGAAAACTATTTAAACGCAGTACTTATGAATTTATTTATTTTATTTGGACAGTGTGATATAATTATCGCTAGAACATGTATAAAGTTTAATGAAATGTACCCAAATCTACCGCCAATGAACTTAAGAAAATTCTTACGGATCCAGAAAAATTTTATTGAGTTTGGTTCAACATTAAAAGCCCCAAGAAACTTGCCTCGACCCGTAACTTCTGACGAAGACAACCAGATTAATGTTTTGGCTTATTTTCATGCATTTCCTCAGTCGTCAATACGTTGTGCTAAATATGAATTAGGTCTAACATATTCATCAGTCCAGAGGATTTTAGAACAGCATAACATGCATGATTTTATATTTACTAAAGTTCAAGCCATGAAGCCTCAAGATCCACAACAGAGAGTTGAATTTTGTGAGATGTTATTAGTGCGCACCCAAGAAGATCCAAACTTTTTAAGTAAAATAATTTGGACCGATGAATCTAAATTTTCAAGGGAAGGGGTTTTCAATAGAAGAAATAGTCATTTTTGGTCAAGAGATAACCCTCATGTCACCAAGGAAGCTGGATTTCAAGAAAAATTTAGTTTTAATGTTTTCTGCATGTTAATGGACAATCAATTAAACTATTTTATATACGACGAGTCATTAACATCGAGAAGCTACTTACATATTTTAAGAACAGTTATCGAAAACTTTGTTGATAATCTGCCCCTTGAAGATTATCGAAGCTGTTGGTATCAACTCGATGGAGCTCCTGCACATTGTACAAGAGAAGTTACAGTGGAACTCGATAGACTTTTTGATGATCGTTGGATAAGACGTTTAGGGCCTTGGAATTGGCCTCCAAGATCACCCGATCTCAATCCATTGGATTTTTACTTGTGGGGCATGTTTAAGGAAAAAATTAACAAGTCACCAGTACATTCAAAAGAAGAATTGCTACGTCGAGTTACCCAAGCATTTAGAGAACAAAATCCAAACGAGATTAGATCTTCCACGACTAATGCGGTAAATACCCGCATCTTAAAGTGTTTGGATGTAAACGGACAGCGTTTTGAACAATTGTTAAAATGATCGATTTAATTTTTTTTTATTACAATCCTGAAATAGTATAAATTTCCTTAAGTTCATTGGCGGTAGATTTGGGTACATTTCATTAAACTTTATACATGTTCTAGCGATAATTATCACACTGTCCAAATAAAATAAATAAATTCATAAGTACTGCGTTTAAATAGTTTTCTTCAGTAATTTTTAACTGAATTTTTAAAGAAAGTGCCATAATTTTTATGTCAAACAAGAGTTTGTCATGGCATACTTTTTTTTTTTACAAATAATGGCTTATAAGTCAGAAACTTGACTAGTTAGGTATAGATATGTTATACAAAAATAAAGAGCCAATTTAAGTAGCTTTCTAAATCAGTGATAATATACAGGGTGTTACATTTAAAAAAATATACTTATGGTCACCTATTGAAGTCTCCAAATTAACTGTATTTTTAAACCACCCTGTATATCGCAACTAAGATTTCGGCATAGGGTTAAAAGCCCCCTGGTAATATTTACCCAGTCACCAATTTTCGGGGCTCTAATATTTCAGAGTTCAAAAATATCAACATTTTTTTAAGTTAACGTTTTTCGTCAAAAAAATGCAATTTAATTATTATCTTAGAAACGGTAAGAGATAAGTATAGAACAACATTAAATAAAGTTGTTAAGAAAGTAATAGAGGGTTCAAAAATTTAATAAAATACAGGGTGTTCCATTTAAAATAACGAAGTTGCTACTAATTTTAGGTAGACGTGGCAACACTGCATCATTAAAAATATTTTAGGTAAATAGAGCATATCCGTTTATATAAACAACCAAATTTTTAAAACGATTCGTTAACTGGTTCGTGATATACTTCTAACGTACCATCCACCGTGAATCACCCTGTATATATAATATTCGTCGGACGTCGGAAAAATGCTGCTTGGGCAATTCCGAAACTCTTCTATCATTCAAAAAACATCATTGTTTCCAACCTTCAAACAGGCATTCTATTCATTTTGTGATGAACTACAAGCTGGTGGAAACTTATTTCTATTATAACCTGTAGCTGTAAATAATTACTGTTACTGAGTTGTAACAAATAACTACCATGTTAGAACTACTAAGGTTCGCTAATTCACACTGAAATATGTTAGGCAAGTTTTTTTATGTACACAAGCTTTTACTTTGATTAAAAAACTTTATATGCCCCAAATAAACTAAGTTGGAAACGTTTTAATTTAAAGAATCCCTACACTTTACAGCCCCCTCGGGAATACATATTATTTGCAGGATCGGACAAACAGTTGGCGACATATGGAAACGATAACACATTCATCATTAGATTTGGAAATTTAATAGCATATTAAGGAATAACGATAATATAGTAGGAAAAGTAGGATTTTTTAATAATTATTTTGTTTAAAACAACCTATGTTAATTAAATTTTTTTTCTAGAAACTTTTTAAACTCTATTCTTATTATCAGGCTTTTTCTATTACATTTTTTAAGTAATCTATGGTATGAAATATATTATGCGAAAAAATATTCATAAGAATAGCACAAACAGGGTAGCATTTATGTATGAAAATGGTCGATTATTTCTTAAAGTAATATACCTTACGAAAAATCTTATATAGAAAAGTACAGAAGCATAATTATCTTTCGTTTCGTCAGATCCATCCCCAGACGCGTTTCGCCATATCATGGCTCATCAGTAGAGCTAGGATTCGACGAAAGAAAGGAGCAACTCAAAACTGCTTATAACAGTATTTGGTGGGGCACACCAGCAAGATTTTGCACGGAGCGACATTATATAGAAAAGTTAAGAGTTTTTAAAAATCCATTGAAATGCAAAAATATTGAGTATACAGAATCAGTCAAAAAGCTACTACCTATTTTCTTAGAAAATAGGTAAAACAGCTAAAATAAAACAAACTCAAATAATTACCAACAACCAAACAAACAAGAAACCCAATTCTCTCTTATCACGTGGGATAAGCCCCTCTTATCCATAAAGCCCACCCACTTGATAATTTCGAGTCAATATAACAAAGATGTTCGCTACATTTGTACCTGATCGAAAATTAAGCTGGGTTTTTGTCTACTTTTCCAGTAAACACCATGCAGAAAATATAATAATTGTGCAAAAGTAAAAAAAAACATTTTAAAATTTTTTTAATTATTAAAGAACTGTTAAGCACACCACCTATCCAAAGAGAGAAAATACGGTTTAGTAAACAACAATTTGGAATCCTATTTTATATACATATAAGGCGTTCAAAGTGTCCACTGTTGACAGTATAATGAATGAATAAATTTGTTGAAGAAAATTTTCCATCGAATCTAAAAGAGTATTCGGAGGCATAGTGGAAATTTAATGCATTATTCTTTCTTTCAACTCGTCGATAATTTGTAGCGTATTTTTGTGTTATATGACCTCACAGAAAAAAATCAATAGGGCATATATCGGAGGACGTAGTTGGCCATTCAATTACACCCATTCGTCCAATCCATTTAGTGGGAAAAGTTTCCTCTATCTTGTTGAAACCATATTTATTCAGCCGATAAATTAAGATTATTATTGTTCGGGAATAGTAGTCTAAGCTCTGGAACAACATCCTTATCAAAAGTAATAAATATCGTTCAGAGTTTAAATTTCTGTGTATTTTTCTAGGAAGCTATGACGTATTCACTAATAATGCCACACCGAACACTTTTTTTGTGGTCGTTGGCTGTGAACTTGTTCCATCCAATATGGATTTTAGTTTGATCAATATTTAGAATTGTGTCGCCCGTTTAAACCAATTGTAGATTCATCAGAAACCAAAATGTGGTTGACAAACTTGATGTTGTGATTTTGTAGTATTATAGACTATTAAGAACCTTAAAACTTTTTTACTTAATATTTTTCGCTAGCATCTCACTTTAAGAAATAATCGACGGTATCCTTATATAAAAGCGAGCTTCTATAACTGCTTGGTACAGATAAAAAAATGCACCAATCCCTTTAAAATGCTGGCTAATATTCTTTCTTTTCACTGCATACAGGGGCCAACTACAGCTTTTCTTGGCATAAAATAATTAGATGGAAAATCTTGGCAAAAACTATATTAAAGAACACCCAAATGGGTTGTGTAATTTTTTATTAAAAAATTAAGGAAAATATTTACTGTCTTAGGAACTTTTATTTTAATAGTAGGCGATAGTACTTGATAAAATATAGTTTTTATTTAAAGGTATTTAGGCAGATTCCAAATATAATTTTCTAGAACTGAATTCTTAAGGAAATCTAAAATGTTTCCATTGGCGTATTTAGGGGGGGGGGGGGGCTACGTCGCTGCAGCCCCCCTCCCCCAAGTCGAATTGCAACCTAAATTTTTGTCTCACCCTTGGACTCTTAATTTAAAGTTTAAAATAATGTATTCTTTGCTTAGATTACAAAGGTCTTGTAAAAAACGTCTAGTTTCTAAACTTCTTCTTCTAAAAGTCCTGTTTTATATAGAGATTAAGGTTTCGGACGCATATCATTTTAGTTAATGATTTATGATGCACTTTTATAGGAAAACAAGTAAAATTATAATATTTTTTTATAGTATTTTTCTATTATATACTTGTCTGTTCCGTTCCCCTTTTTTAAAACTTTTTTAAATCAACAAAAATAAAACCCAATGCAAAAAAAAATTTACAACAAAACAATTAGGTATTTATTTTTAAAGAGAAAATTTAAAGTAAAAATTTTAATTCAAACATTTTTTAATGAAGAGGTGTGATAATTTATAATAAAAAAAAAAGTGCGGGAAGAAACGAGAATGCTTATTTATGAATACACAAAACGGCACTTAAGAAGGAGTATTTCAAAACCTAAGCATTTGCACCAAAAACTGTTCTTAGATCTACGCTCCTAAAATACATGATTTCTGAAAAAATCATCAATTTTGGCGTGGTGAGCGATATTTACTTTATTTTTAATCATGAAAAACCGAGCCCGATAAATGCTGGTTAGAGTCATACACAAGTCTCATGTTAAAATTTGGATTGACACTCATATTCATATTTTTCACAAATATAAAAAATGTTTTTTTTAATAAGTACCAGAAATATCGGAAAAAAAGGAAAAACAAATTTTAATAATTTAATTTTAGAAATTTGATAGTAGTTAGTTGAATTTTAAACGAATTTTGGGCGTGACCCCGAACATTTTTCGCCTGCGGCGCTTTTCCGCCTTCTTCACTAGGTACAATATCATGATATACATGTAGTCCCGACTGTCCATTTCTTCAGGAAAAAAATGTCATAATTACACCCATTGAGCCCCCCCCGAGCATATTTTCTGGCTACGCCACTGAGTGTGCCCGTATAAATATTAAAAAACAGCGAATATGTGCAGGATTTTTGTTATTTTTCATAAATTTTAATTCTACTCAACTAATAAAATAGGAATAACACACTTGATATTTTAAAATTAAACATTAGTATTTACATTCTAGGTTAGTTTTTGTTAAGTGGATCCGAGCCAAATTTCTTAACTCTTCTCCAAAATTACCAGCTCTATGCAAGTTTATATCTATAACCTTGCTTTCTCTTGAATCGAATCCTGTCCATATTTAGGAATGCATTTTTTAAAACTTTTTAAATTTTGACTCTGGACTTCGGACTATTGGACAACGTGAGAAAGTAATTTTGATATAAAAAAAAAATTATAAAATACAATAAATTTTAGCATTTCTTTTTTTAGGATTTTCATTGGCTTATATCTTTTTCCTGGATTTTTTTTACATGAAAATAACTTTCTCACACCCGCGTAGATACTACCTTTTCATTGGTGAAAACGGAAATTCAAAATCTTGCTTAGTTTTTTAGTAATACTTAATGAAAACCTAAAATATTTTGCTATACTAACGTTGGATTGCACAAATATTTTTAACCAGAATGAACTAACGATCAGCAAGTTTGACTGTGATACAAATGACGTTGGCAGCCACTTTGCTCACAATCGAAGTTACCTGATTAGTAAATTAAAAATTAAAATAACCGGGCCGCTTTGATCGTGAAAACAAAATTTCTGCCAATGTCATATATGTCATCGTCAAACTTGCTGGTTAGTTAATTTTTTTTTAAACTGTGCAACCCAAGATTAATAAAACAACCTTTTTATTACAATGCTTAACTAATATAAAGGTATTGTGCCATGTTTCATTTTTATAATTTTCGTTAGCGTGATGGCGTGGTCTTTTTTACCTTGAATTTCAGTTAACAGAAGTAGTCACAATGACTCAAGTTTCGAGTGATTGTGCACCACATATTTATTTTTCTTGGAAAAACGAAGTACTGAGTCGTAGAGGATTTTTATGATTGGCCCCTGCATGTTGAACTAAATTCGATTGTATAAATAAAGGAAGCAAAATAGAAAAAAAACTTTGCTAATCATATTATTATAATACAGCATAAAGTAAACTTGCAAAATTTTTGTTAAATATTAAATAAACATTTTGTGGAGAATATTGAAGTTTACTTTATCCTATATCTTAACAGCTCCACTCTGAGTCAATGGACTATGTTCACAAGATTATTATAAGCTGCTAATATCATAAACATAATTGAAGAGGAAGTCGTTCAGCTAAATGCGCACAAAGAAAGCCCTCTGGCGATGACGTCTGACAGCAGCTGTAAAACGAAAAATAAACGGAAAAATGTTTTGTATCACCCGTTGTGGTTTAAACATGAAATGTTTGCTTGCATTTTATATCTTAGAGAGGACCATGTCATCCCTTTACAATATCGATGTTATATTAAATTGCGAAAATAACAGTTGACATATTAGGGGAAAGCAGTTCGAGACATTGAACTTGTACGTATTTATTTTAAAAAGCGAAGATAAAATAAATGTGACAACATATTTTCAAACCTGTTGATCAACATTAACCTTAACAATATGTTATTTAAGTTTCTAGCTTTTTATCAGATGCATGGTTAAGCCCTCACACATTTAATAAATTCATAAAATGCATGATGTTAGTGCTCTATAGGCTTCCTAATAACCAACTAATTAATGATACGGATACTATTTTATGGATACGGTACGGATAACTATTTTTTAAATCATATATACTGCCAAAATAACGCGTCTATGGAACTTTAAGTGAAATAATATTTAATACCCCCTCTTTAATGACGATTAAAAAAAGGTCGACCAGTTCCTTGATCTTACTATCCCCGAAAATGACAAACTTACAACTCAATATCTTCGACCTAATATCTATTATTTTATCCCCTTGACTTTTTTGGAAATTTATTGATAAAAATTTGTATCTTTGACCTTCATAATCGTAAAATCGGCATATCAGAAAAAGTTATTTCATTCCTCCTTAGACCCTTAACTTTCTTTATCATTTTTCGCCCTCAGTGTCCTCGAAAATATATGTTTAAACTCAACATTTTTCACAAAAAATATTTTTGTCGCTATATTTTACCCCTTCTTACCTTATTATTTAAATTCCTTAAATTAGGAACACTTCAGTAACCTTACCTACTCTACAAAATATTATTGAAAAAAATCATCAAAGTCGGTTAGACCAAAAATAAGTTATACTTCAACAGACTTCTTAGAAATATTATTAAAATTGAACCTCCATCTTTTTTGAACTGCGTTTAACAATGCAAAAAAAAAGTTATTTCTATTATTCAGATATTCCTCTTGAACATACGTTATAAATAGTGTTGTGTGCAGAATCGGGTATTATCAGAAATTTAAGACTTTGCAATCAAGCATTTTAATGAATTAATTACTTTATTGATAACTGAGGAGTACTGAATAAGAAATCCACCTTCCACACTTCTAAAAATTATCACCTCCGTAGGAACCGATTCTCGAGTAGTCTCATCACTGCTTCTAAATCGATACGTCTACTCATACCTTTAACCATAAACTCATTCCCTATATAGAAGCCATTTATCCATTAAGGGTTCATAATTCATAGAGAGCCCATATTTTAAATGGCCACCCTATGCTTTGAAGTTGCCTAATTCAATTTCACTTACAGTTAATTACGCTATCAGTTTTTCGTGCTCTAAATTTCCAATTGCATTTCCGTACATGCAATGGCGTGCATTGTTCGTAAATCAAAACTTTGACACCATTATAAAGGGTGTGATTATACAGGGATAAGCAAAATATTTGCTACAAAAAGTGCACGACAAAAATTATTCAGCATTCTTAGCGAGTTCTTAGCGAGGATAAGAAGTTTCTGTTGTTATTTCTTTTTAAAAAAACACTGACTTATGGAAAATTGCCATTAGTATTGTTTTTTTAAATAACATAATTTTAAAACATTGCATTAATTTTTTTCTAAAAATCTGGCCTGTTTTACAAAAATGTTCATTATGTAGAGGTATATAGTACATATTATGCATTAAACCTTATAGTAATTGTCTAGAAATGAGTGGAAAACGGGAGATTTTTGAAATACTAAAGTGCATCTGTGCACAAATATTTAGTTCGGTCAGAAAATAACAATAGTTCGGTAGACAGATAATACCAAAATGTTATTATACCTTTAATTTTCGCACCATTGCGTGAACTCTTTAGGAAAAAATTGTGTATGCATAGGCATGTACAATGTACATTGGCGATTATTTTGAAAGAGTTGACCATAGCGAACGTTATAAGTTCATATTAATGCGCAAAACCCTTTTTTAACTGTTTAAAACGAATTCTACAGTTACTTTGTTGTACTGTCGAAGTTATAATTTTTACGGAAGCAAAAAAAAAACAAACAAACCCTTTTTTCTTCTGTGCATTTAAGCATTTTTCTTAGTAAATATATCGCTTTTTGTCTATTATTCTACAAAAGGCCGAATGTGAGAAAGATAAATATATTCAAAGTGATTTTGTGTAAATATAAGAAATTACCCAAATCGACCAATATGTTATAGTGTAATTTGGTTCATAGATTTACAATCGAAATGACTTTTTCTGCAATTGTTTTTTATTATCTTTCTCACAAGTTCCCGGCCAACTAAAAAGACAAGTTATATTGTCTGATTTGAAGAATGTTTTATTAATTTATATTTATTTAATAATCTACTGGATTAATTCCATTTTTACAACAATGTTCTTAAAGTAAAGGAACGAGTATAAAACATTTCATAGTCTAAACAATAAGGTCACAAATAAAACAGTAAAAAACAATCTACAATTAAAAGAAGTACAATAAAAACAAATTATAATTTTTTTTTAAGTTTGAAGTTCGGAAGTTAAGTCGTAGAAAAAATATTCTGAAAAACTCGAGTGGATCCATATTGCGCCTATGACGTCGTGCTCAATTTACTTCTTCGTACCATATGGACATCATATTCACTCTTGTTGTATAAACTACTATTACTACTACCTTACCTTACTTCCTTACCAAATCTTCTAGCTTATTTTAATCATATATTGTCAATAATATTACTTTGTCATTATTTGGATTAATACGAAAAATATATTAATTTTGTAAAAATAGAGACCAACTTTCAGCTTATCATGTTAAACAAAAGAAAATGGTTTTATTGTTTAACATGTTAAACTCGAAGTGGTAAGAGAATAAAACACTAAGATGGGAGGTAAAACCTATTTTTCTCTAAAATGCGCCGTTGCAATGCTACACCCTAGCCAAGTTTGAAAAGAACGCTATATTTTAATCGTCCATATCTAAAAAAAAAATTAAATTTAGACATGACATATTATACAAAATATACCTGAAGGGAATTAGAAAATATTATATAATATAGGGTGTTTAAATTTAAAAAAATGTATGTTGGATATGCCACAACTATTTGGGACACTCTGTATATTGTCATATATAGACATATATGAATATTCTATTTTATACAAAATTCCCTTTTTCTTATTATTTAAAGTTAATATTAAATATACCTACTGACCCAATTATTTGTTATTAAAACAAGCACACTACAAGAATGCTATCTAAGCATATTGCCGAGCTTGCATTTTATAACTGGGTTAGTTTATTAATACTGATTGGTATAAATAGCAGGCCGGTACTATGCAAACGATACCATTCGGGTTAGGACCATTCGGGTCTCGACCAGTTTGGTCAAGATCATTCAAGCCGATCATTTGGGTAGAAACCACTCAGTCGACATCATTTTGGGCAGATACGACTCGGTCCAGATAAGTAATATTGGGTCAGTAGCAGCGCAGAGTCCTGTTCCAATTATCAGCCCTTTGCCCTAGAGAGCTCGTCCCTAGTTAATAATGTTGTAAGTAAAACCTAATTTTGTGTAACCGTTCAACTGTCGTTTTATATTATATAATAAAGTAGGTGTTATGGAGACTTGTCGCCTTTAATTCTTCCCCACGTGACATTATTTTAAACTTGTACTAATGCCTATTTATAACTCTCTTTAAAAAATATTTAAAAATTGGGTAGTTTAGATGGTATGGAATTTAAAAGCGGGCCACCCTGTATATAGTTTATTTAAATTATATTTTTTATAACAAAAACAGTTATTTTTTATGTAGCTTATACTAGAAGAAAATAATAATTTAATAGTTATAATTATACTATTATAAATATAATAAATAGTTAAAGGAGTATCGAGCCTTTGAAATAAATAAATAGTCTCCCTGAATTATGGACCCTAATGGGAGTAATGGGGGGTCGGAAAAGTGGGTAAATATGTTTATATAGAGGGTGGTTAATTGATCAGAAATATCTAGCATCAACCCTGCAAATTATAATTTGAAAAGCTTTTTTAATTATAAATACTTGTCCACCTTGTAAAATGTTTTTTTAAAGATTTCCTGACTTATTCATATTTTTTGTACTGTTCTAAGCATTTTATTTCTATTTGTAATATAATTATTGAATAATACTGATAATTATAGCTATTAATAGAACGAGATTATTATGCGATTTATAATAGTCGAGGACATTACTAGGTGACGAGGCAACAGCCGAGTCACCCGCAATGTCCGAGACGGTATTAAATCGCTAATAATCGAGTTGTATTCAAAGATTTATCGCATCATTGACAACGGCGATGCGAAAATAAAAACAAGGTTTTATGTCATTTCATTTTGGCATTTCAAAAAGTTATCATTAAAATCATGCAAGATTTTGATATTCCTGACGATATATTAGCTACAGCCAACATTATAAGGTTGAACTTGCTTCCGGACAAATCTAAAATCCATTTTGAAAAAGAATATCGGCAGTTTTGTGAGTAGCGAAACAAAGTACATGTTCAAGGTGCAGAAGAAACGGTATTGCTGGCGTATTTCGCAAAACTCTCTGAGGAATACTCTGCTTCATCCTTATGGCCGAAATATTCCATGTTACGAGCGACTTTAGAACTGAAGGAAAGAGTGGAAACCGACAAATATGGCGCCTTAATACGTTTCATCAAGAAGCAAAATGTTGGATATAGAGCAAAAAAATCAAAAGTATTTACAAGAGAACAAGTCAACGAATTTGTGTGTTATGCCTCAGACGAGGAGTTTTTAATGATGAAAGTGGCTTTTTTCATTGGAATTGGAGGAGCCTGTCGAACTAATGAATTAGCGAAGATGACCACGGAACATGTTGACGTTTTAGAGGACAAGCTGATTGTTACTATTCCCGACTCAAAAACCCACAAGAAACGTATTTTCGCTGTGATATTTGACGGCGAAGTCAATCCTGTGCTATTATTTAAAAAGTACGCAATGTTAAGGCCAGACCATGTCACTCACCAAAGATTGTTTGTATCATATAGAAAAGGGAAATGTACGGTACAGCCCTGCGGCATTCACTTCTTCTCTAAAATACCTCAAAAAATAGTTAAGTATCTCTCACTTGAAAATCCTAATTTGTATACTGGTCACTGCGTTAGAAGATCTTCAGCAAATTTTGTTGTTAATGCTGGAGGAGATATATTAGACCTACAAGAACTTGGTGGATAGGAATCGGCGAATGTTGCTAGAGGGTATTTAAAAGAAAGTGTGACCAAGAAAGTTTCCATTGTCGCAAAATTCAAATCGGCGATGTTTCCGGCAGTGGATTAAGCACTGGGGAACCGCATGAAATCGAAAGGAGTGCTTGCTCGGTCATTAATCAGTCTTCAGAGGGCATACCTAAGATCGTGGACGTTAAAGACAAAGGTGTATCCATCAAATTTAAAAACTGTCAAAATATTGTTTTACATGTTCATGAAAAATAGTTCTAATATTATTTGGTATCTAACGTATTAATGCTTTCGTAACTAACGTATTAAATTATGGTAACTAATGTATTATGAGTAACTAAGGTGTTATGTAGGTTTTAGTACGTTTATGATGTTAATAATTATTAATAAAGATATCATATAAAAATGACTTAATCTTCAATGATACGATAAAATACATAATACTTTTTCTAGTCTGTTTAATATACTATTAACTAAACTTCCACGCAATTAAATAATAAAAAAAATTAATTTCATCTAGCTAAATTTGGTCTTCTTCGTTCCAAGCAACACTACCATCCGGCACATACACCACTACTATAAGTGTAAAGCGGACTGCGGCGGAGGCTCAGCAGTGAGTAACTGGCATTCGACCGTGGCGTTCCGAGTTCCATCCTCGGAGTGGGCATACGCACAATAAAAAAATAATATTAGTAGGTTTAAGAATGCAGGGAAGAGTGTAAAATTTTTAGTCTCCCAGCCCACCCCATTCACGCCGGTAGCCAGGCTGGATGAGATCGGATATCTCTTGGGGTGCGGAAGAAGGTACACACTCCCCAGTCGGTACGTGAACTGTCGCATGACTGAAGATCGTGATTCGGAATACACGTTAAGCTGTAGATCCTTTTGGGAATGGCCCTGGCAGCGAACGAAGAGGTAAAAACTCAATTCAAAAGAAGCGTATTAAAATAAAATAAATTTTCCTCAACTATAAAATTTAGAAATTTCAATTTCATCAGCCGTCGGATGTCGTAATAGAGCTACGACGCTCGCATCTCGTGCTATCTTTCTCGCTCACGATTATGATCATCTTTGCATATGTATGCCGTCTCGTTTTAATATAAGCACAGTCTATCGCTTTGCATAAAAGCTAATTTTAAATAAACTTTAACGCGGTTATATGAAGCGCCTATATAGGTCGCTTTACAGTTTACAATTTTTCTTTCACGCAAGTTGTCTTGCAGCAATTAGTATTGTGGCAATAAAGATTTCACTCACACTTTTTTTACAGGCGTGCATTGCCAAGTCATAGATGATGTACCACTTGCCAACCTTTAATATAAAGACATTCGGTTAGGACTTACCGGCGCTTTTTTATGGATTCATTTTAACATAACATCATTACAGGACACGAAAGCAAACCGACAAAAACAAAACGTACCCACAAGTTAGAAATAATATAAACAAAAATCAGGGATTTTCATATTTAATAATAATAATAATAATAATAATAATAATAATAATAATTCATTTATTATTCCAAAAATAAAACATAAACAAATTAAATTACAAATACAAAAATACAATGGAATAAAAGGCCCACTTGCAGCATCCCTCACGATGGAAGGCGCTGTTGAAGCCCTGTTATACTTTAAAAAGAATAAAATACTTAATCATATAAATTAAATGTACTAGCAATAGCTGCTTTATGTAATTAATACACCATAGCAGGTAGAGAAAAAAAAACTAAATACAGATGAGATAGTATCTCATTAAAAATATAAGTTCTTATTAATTGCATTTAGAACCAGAGTAGAGAAATACAGAGTAATTGAAAGAGAGAGATAGAGAAAGAGAGAGAGAGAGAGAAAGAGGGGAGAAAGAGACAGAGAGGAACGAAGATTAAAGTCGCTGTACGCATAACAATGGGTTCATTGAAGGTCCAGTAATATTGCCTTCATTTTTTTCTTAAAACCTGACACACTTTGTGAGAAGTCTGTGATTTTATATTTGTTTATAAGATAAGCTACATTGTAGGAGAAAGATTTTTTAAACATTTCTTTATTGTGAGCTGGTATGGTTAAAATGTGTTTTTTACGTATGTTTAGATTATGTACGTCAGTTCGGAATTTAAGCTTATTGTAGAGATAAGGAGGGCCTTTAAATTTAATTAACTTATAATAAATGCATAATGAGTGGAGAGTTCGTCTATTAAACATATTCAGCCAGCCCAATTCACGTAATTTATGTGATACCCTTTGCCTGCGTCTTATTCCACACACCAGCCTTATACAAGAATTTTGAAGTTTCTGTATCCGCCTAGTATCAACTAAGTCCAGAAAGGGGCCATATACGTTGTCCGAAAAATTACAATGGGACAGGACTAATGAGTCGCACAGTTCCATTTTAGTTTTTTGAGAAAGGTAATGTCTGTGAGAATAAATCATTTTTAACATAGAAAATCCCCTTTTTAGACATTGTGTTACATGCTCTTTAAATTTTAACCTGGTATCGACAATAAGACCCAAGTTTTTTGTATACTCTTTAAAAGGAATAACTTCAGAGCCGATTTTTAAATTTATTACATCTAACAATGCATTTCTATGATTTTCGTTACAAAACAAAAGAGCTATGGATTTGATGGGATTAATTTTGAGTAAATGATTAGACGTTACGTCCAAGAGCTTATTTAAATCCTCATTTAGTTTAGTGATAGCATTGTGTACCTCGTTGAGCCTGAATGAAAGGTAAATTTGCGTATCATCCGCATATAAATGATACTGTGAGTGTTTCAAATATTTTATAAAATTTGAGGTGAAAATGCTAAAAAGAAGAGGACCCAGGATGCTACCCTGCGGAACACCTGTGTTAACATTTTTGGGGTCTGATTTTTTACCATCGAGAACAATCCTCTGAACCCTGTCGGACAAAAAAGAGGCCAGCAAAGAAACTGAGTTTGGAGTAAAGCCAATGTAGGCTAGAATTGCAGTTAAAATGTCATGGTTCAGCATATCAAAGGCTTTGGTAAAATCAAGAAGTACAAGTATTGTTGCTTCATTTTTATCATGCGCCACTAATACGTCATCGAGAATATCAGAAAGCGCAGTGGCACAGCTGTAACCCTCTCGAAACCCTGACTGTTTTTTTGGTATAATATTGTACTGAAGTACATACGAGTTAATCTGTCGCTCCATAATTTTTTCTAAAATTTTAGAAAATGTCGGCAATATTGAAATTGACCGTAGTTGTCCGTATTCTGTAGGATTGCTCACTTTGGGTAATGGGACAACATGTGCAAACTTCCAACCCCTGGGAAAGTAGGACTTGTTAATACAACAGTTGATTATGTGCGTTAAATGAGTTACAATAAATGGACAGCATAATATAATGAGATCTATATTTAAATTATCGGCTCCAAAGGCTTTAGATTTAATTTGAAAAATTATATTAGATACTTCGTTCTCCGACACTGGCTCAAATGCAAACTGCCTTTCAAGAAGTCTATTGTTTTTGTAAAAATTTAAAAGTTCGTGTTTAGGATTACTATTATTATTAGCAAGTGTCGTAAAGTAATTATTAAGTTCGTCTAGTTTTTTTAACCCTTCGGGAATTTTTTTATTTTTAGAATTTAAAATATTTAGTTTTTTAAGCTCACGCCATTTTTCTTTTATATTGCAGTGTTGAAGTTTATGATTAAGGTACGCTTTTTTTTCTGATCTGATGGCTGAAGTAGTAAGATTTCTTAGTTGTTTATAATAATCCCAATGCTCCACAACCTTTGTCCGCCTGTAGCGCTTCAGAGCCTGATTTCTCAAATGTTTCATTAACTTAATATTATCGGTGATCCAAGGACAGTACGGTTTTTTTACGTTTTTACTTACTTTGATAGGCGCGTGAAGATCAAAAATACTCAAAATGGTGTCTGTTAAGAATTTGACTTTATCATCAATATTATCAGTCTGATATATAACATGCCAAGGAGCCCGTTCCAAGTCGCCCTGAAAGCCATTGATATCTATTTGACCTAGTGCCCTATAGGAATATGTATGATCATGATGCGTAGTATTGGTAAAAGTTAGGTTGCAGTAAACCAAGAGGTGATCAGAAATGTTAATATCCTTTACCCCGATATCTTGAACATTACTCGAATTGTAGCATATTAAATCTAGGAGGGTAGAGTTTAAATTTGAAATTCGTGTAGGCTCTGTTATTAATTGCTCTAAACTAAAAGCTTCTAAAATATTATTAAATTGTAGAACATATCTTGATTCAAAGTTAAACAAATCCAAATTAAAATCCCCTACACACAAAATTTTATGACCCTGACTAAACAAATCGATTAGTGTATCCTCGAAATAATTGAGGAAGTCAGTACAGCTGCCATGTGGAGGACGATATACACACCCCAGTATTATGGTTTCGCCGCAATATTTTAATTTAATCCAGACATGCTCAATGAACTCCCTACATTCACCCAACAACACTGAGAAGTCCACACCGTCCCTCACATACAGACCGACGCCACCACCTCTAGTCAGCCGATCCTGTCTTATAAAACTATAGTGTTCAATAGCGACCGCCTGTTCACCTATGCCTGCGTTGAGCCAGGTTTCAGAAATTCCAATAACATTATAATTATTTGCGTTAATATGATCTTTAAATATGTCAAAGTTATTAAGTAAGGATCTTGCATTGACATGTGCACAACTAAACATAATTGGTGAAGAAAGAAGAAGAAGAAGAAGAACAGAAAAGTAAGAAGTAGAGAGCGAAAGAGAAAAATAGAAATAAAAAAAAAATATGGGAAATTAGTCAAAATTAAGATTGACACAAAAACACAATCTCAGAGGATCGCCCAAAGTAAATAATAAAAAAAATAAAGGAAATTTATATAAATATGTATACATTATATTATCATCTATAAACATTAAAGCAAAATTTCATTTTACCTTAGCCTACTGGGGCAATATAGCTACCCACCTAAAGTACAAAAATTTAATATCCATGCAGAGTAAAAAAAATAACATATTATAATTCAAGACGGCAATAATTGTATTATCATATATCCTTATTAAAACAAAAGTTTGATTTAACCTTTACCCATTGCGATGACACAGTGTAGCTGCCTACCTAAAGTACAAAAAATCAACGCAGAGTGAGAAAAATAACAGATTAGAAACCAGAACGGCAAAAACACAAATGTTAATTGTCCTTTTATGGATCTTGTGATATTATTACAATTATAAATAAAGCAAAAATAAAATTATTCTTATAGTTTAGAAACCAACTGCCGGTGAAGGAAAATAATTAGAACGTACTTACGATATTTGAATAGACGTTCAAATGAAAATTAAGAATTAATTAATTTCGCAAGATCTTGTTCGTCCGCGATCCGTCGTGTTATATCGCCGCACTTAACGTAAATATTGCCATTCAACACCCACGCATTTTTGCTGGAAAACTCACGAATTGAAGCACTAAATAAGGCCAAGCGCACTTTGGTTAAGTCCTCCTTAATTTGAATGCCGGTATTTCGAAGATTTTTACGGCTTTTCAACACAACAAGTCGAGCACTATCTGAAACAAACCGCACAAGTACTGCCGGTGGCTTATTATTGTCACCGTTTTTTGCGGCAATTCGGTGGCATTTTATAATATCAGTATTTTTAATGTTTACTTTTAATATTTTAGTAAACAAATTCACTGTATCGGAACGCAGATCCTCGCCATCTTTAGATGGCATACCGAAGATGCGCACATTTAAGCTTCGTGATGTCTGTTCTTGATCATCCATCCTTTTCTTAAGGCTTAAATTTTCAGCCTCCAGGTGATCAATCCTATCCGAACAGGATTTCAATTTGGTTTTTTGAGCCTCCAATTGCTCCTGAAATTTTGCTTCAACCATTCTGGCCACCTTCTCAGCGATCTCCTGCAGGAATTTTTCGCTAAATGTGCTGATGATAGTAGTTTTGATCTCTCTCAGGTCAGCAGATGACAGACCCATAATGGCGACCAAAATGCACAATAAAAATTTTTCGCTAAAAATGCTTTTCCACTGACACTTACAGATACTTAGGGCACAAATTTACATAGATGAATAGTTTGCACTAACAACTAACACATATACTTAAAATAAACCATCGAAATAGTAATCCTATTTTAAAAAATTTGGAGAGCGATACTGCATGTGATTGTTATGTTCGACGTGCCATCTGGAATTTAGGTTGGTGTCTCATAAATCACCAAGAATCCCCAGAATTGCGCTTGCAATTATTGCAATAAAAATACGGTCGAAGTTATATTTCTTGCAAGCAATAGAAGTTGCGCCAGCTGATCACTAGCTTCGTTCTGCGCATACTCGCAGGCAATCTTTTCTTGCGTGAAAGAAAAATTGCAAACTGTAACACGGCTTTATGCGAAAAATATTACACACTTTTACTCGATTTTGTTATAGAGGTGAAAGATAATAAAAATATTTTGAAGATACTTAAGAGAAGAAAAAGTAGTATTGTTTTTATGAATATCTACTGGATTTCTCAAGTACATATTTTTTAAACTAATATACATCTTGCCAAAGGTAGACAACGTGCATGCCAATGGTAGTCGTCAATTGTTTCATTTTCATATCTATCTTAATTTCTATAATTGTGGTTCATAAAATTGTAGCTCATGTAATATATTTTCATTGAAAATTTAGATCAAATGAAAAACCATCCTTTGGGCAAACGTCGTTACTTTTTTCCTTTCTTACAGCAAATTTTAAAACAATATCCAAACACGCATTTTCTTCTGAGAGCACTTTAAATTTTACTTTGAAACACGTCAGCACACTTGTCAGAGTCAGAGTACCTTTTCAGAAAGAATATTGTCAATTATATTAAATTGTAGGTTGAGTAGAATTTAAGTGCAATGTTTTATTGGCTATATAGATTGCTCCAGCACGTTAAAATATTATTTAAACTACTCCCTTTAACTGCCCCCATTAATTAGGTGATAAACAATCGGCGATCTGCTCGCTTTCGATCAAATTGCCGAAAGATATCCAGGTTAGTTTGCGATTTCAATTATTGTGGTTACCGAGCAATCTTTTGATTTACGAACCGGAAGGTAAATCGGGTTGTAATTGACAGCAATTTGAACAGTTTTCTACAAGATTGCACGAATAACGCTCAATGAATGGACGTGTCCAACCGGGTCGCTCAACTTACTTGTCCGCCACCTAGAAACACGGCAACTATAAATTAATTTTATACAGGGTGTCCCGAAATTAGGTGATAATATTTTAAGGGGATAAAGTACATCCAAAAATAGGACTAAAATCCTCTATTAATATACCTTGAAAAACGCTATGTTATGGGGCTAGAGCCCCCCGAATGGAAGCATGATAAGAGGTTATTTCAAAAAATCTCAGAAACTGATTGAAGTATCAAAACAAAATTTGACACATGTTTTACCCATGACAAGACGCAATAAACGGTTCCTTCAGCTTAGGTGTATTTCTTCCAGTGGCGTCCCACTGGGTAGGTAGTGAGGAGAATATTCCCCTAACTTTTTTATTTGTAGGATTTTTTAACGCCGGGTGCAATTTTTAAAAGCACCGAAGTCTTCTATTGAAAAAAGGTACTCCTGCTTCATTTCGGTAGGATTCACCATTTTTCAGTAAAATCGATTTTAAAATTTTCGGTTTTTTACAAGTCATTGAAAAGGCTAAGCTGTTTTTTGCATATCTCAGCAAACACTTAATATTAAAACATGAAATTTATTAAAAGTTCTACTAGCGATAAAGCATATTTATTAAAGGATGTAACATTAAAATATTTTTCCAGTGGCGTCGCACGGGGTGGAGCTTAAAGTAAATGTTACTATTTTTTTTTTAATTTGAGGGGCTTTCCTTTCATAATATTTTCAAATTCTCTGTGCCTCACAAAACATAATACGCAGGTCTAGATTTTGCTTCCAACAAAATGGAAATCATTTTGAACATTTGCTTAAGAATTAGTTTCCCGTGTGGTTTTACAATTAAATTTGATTTTCAATTTGTTATTCGTTTTTGTTTTATTTTAAGTCTCTTATGAAAATAAGTATTTAAAAAACAAGGACTAAAAATCTGTTGAAAACCTTATATTCTGTCAAATTACAATAATGGAAAATTTAAAAATTTTAAAAAATTACATTAAAAGTATGAAAGCCCCTCAAATTAAAAAAAAATAGTAATATTTACTTTAAGCTCCACCCCGTGCGACGCCACTGGAAAAATATTCTAATGTCACATACTTACATAAATATGCCTTGTCGCCAGTAGAAGTTCTAATAAATTTCATGTTTTAATATTAAGTGTTTGCTGAGATATGCAAAAAAACACCTTAGCCTTTTCAACGGCTTGTAAAAAACCGAAAATTTTAAAATCGATTTTACTGAAAAATGGTGAATCCTACCGAAATGAAGCAGGAGTACCTTTTTTAATAGAAGACTTGAGTGCTTTTAAAAATTGCACCTGGCGTTAAATAATCCTACAAATAAAAAAGTTAGGGCAATATTCTCCTCGCTACCTACCCAGTGGGACGCCACTGGAAGAAATACACCTAAGCTGAAGGAACCGTTTATTGCGTCTTGTCATGGGTAAAACATGTATCAAATTTTGTTTTGATACTTCAATCAGTTTCTAAGATATTGTGAAAAAACCGCTTATCATAGCTTCCATTCGGTGGGCTCCAGCCCCATAACGAAGCGTTTTTCAAGGTATATTAATAGAGGGTTTTAGTTCTATTTTTGGATGTACTTTAACCCCTTAAAATATTGTCACCCAATTTCGGGACACCCTGTATAGATTGGTTGATTAGCATATTGCCTAAATATCACCAAATAAATGGACAGTTCCTGAGCAACCAAAGATATTTTTAAGCAATTTCATCGTACGACTTGATTACATCATAATCGCCCAGCCTTTAGCCTTCTTTTTTAACGGCCTCTTCTTGCAGGATGCATGTAATGCACTAACTAACTGTTTGCTGAGTTTTTTTGACATTATAGCGACAATATGAAAAATTTTGACTGACACTAACCTACTAACTACAAGTATCGTTAGTATCAGTAAACATTAAGTAACGGTTCATAAATGCAGCATGCAATGTAAAACATTATTAAGTTGCGTGTCCCATATTATCTACTATAATTTTTCTCCAAATATGGTCGTTTTTTGTCCTTTATGATAAAGAACGTTATTAGAATTTGGTTTCGGTATTATTTTTTGAACAAAGGAGGCAAGTTTTTCATCAAGATATTTTTGACACTTCTTATAATATAAAAGTTCCCTGGGCAGTCTTTTTTTGCAAAATGGAAAAAATTTACGATACATTTATTTAGAAATATGGTATCAGGAGCAGGTGATTATATTAAAATACATAATTATATTATTATATTGTCGGATATGGATCCTTAAGGATGGATTGCTCATCTAATAGGTGTAGTGGAAAGATAGTGCATTGAACAAGAAAAATGCCATTTCTAGTTTCGTAGGAGGAGTCAGTAGACAAATGTTTATAAAGATAACTGTTTGTAATTCGTTGAAAAAAGGGTTCCATATAACTCAAAGCACCACTTACTCTGGGGAGTTGTTAAAGTATTCAAGTGTAAGGATAACCTCTTCCCGTTTGGTCACTCAAGTCTCTCTAAATGATGTAAAAACACAATTCCAGAACTGGAGCAGTTTCCAGCCAGTGAGTAAGCGATCTTTGTAATGTTTATTTAAGTGGTAAATTGTTTATTTCTCTTTTGACCTGAATTCACTATAATTCACTATAAAGCGGAAATTGTTTCTCTTGAATTTATTTTAAAGTGCGTCGTATGTGAGTTTTAAGGAAACAACCCTTCTGTAGAGAGGAGAGAGGCTGAAGAAAAATACTGACAACTCATATTTTTAATGTTGGAACAAAAAATCTAATGCTGCAGGCTTGCTATTTAAAAAAATCCAATATCGCGTCTGACCTGTTAAATTTGGAAACCCATATATTTTTTTACATCAAATTTGGCATCTTCACAAAAACTATTAGGGAATACGTAATTATTTTTTTTTATTGTAGTCGGTAGGAAAGTCGTCAATCGTGTAAGACACCTAAAATAATGTCTCTGTACTTGCAACAAAGTTTGCATATGACATAAAACTTTGTTTTTACCAATTAGAAAATGATTGTAAATATTGAAGATTTTATATTAAATCATAAGCAAGTTTTGTTACAAGACAACTGGATGGTGTTATGCACAACAATGTTAATCCATAAAACACTAATTTTAAAGAATGTTGTAATCACCCGTTTCTATAAAAAATGTATTATCACGTTTTTCTTGGTGTAAACATAAACAGTCATTTCGTAAATTTTCTAAATCGTTTTTATAACCAATGGTTGGTTGGTTGGATCGTTTAAGGCGGGGGTCGGGCGTTCGGCCCAAACTTTGCACTGCAGCCTAGTGGCTTATTGTGTTCCCCTATCTTGCTAGAAAAGGTTTGTTCCTTTTATAAGGTCCAGCAAATTCCTACCAAGTTTGTCATGTGGGAGGTTATCCCCACATTGAATATCTCTGAAGATTTTGAGTCTTCCTCGGGTCAGTGCTTCGCAGTTATATATGATATGTGAGGCGGTTTCGTCCTCATCGCCGCAAAGCCTGCATTCAATGGGACCATTGTAAATTCCTACTCGGCGTAGGTGTTTTCTTAAGCAGTGGCCTGTTAGTAGGCCGACGACTTGTTTTAGCTGGGTGCGCGTTAGATGCATCATTCCAGTTGATAACTTTTTGGAGGGTTTCCCAATTGTGGCCCTCGCTTGGGTATGACCAGGTATCCTGTTCCATCGGGATAGGTGTTGTTGTTGTGCCCACCTGTCTGATGTTGCTCTGGTTGCCTGTTTTGATATGCCAAGGGCCGGTTCAGGGTCCCTGAGTTTTTGAGATGATCCGGCTCTAGTTCATCGGCCTTTTCGTTGCCTGCTATCCCCGAGTGGCCAGGAACCCATACTTTAATGCAAAAGATAAATGCACTACTTTGTCCACCTACCGCTAAAAACTTTTTTTCTATCTACTTATACGGACACTAAACTCTCTACTTTATTTTTAAAAACACGGCATTGTATACGGATTGGATCAGCACCCAGTGGGCTACGGCAGCGTGATCTATATTTGAATCTACAAACCCGTAGAAAAGTGTAGTGAAGCGTAAAACGTTTCCTATACTGGTGTTTGTTGGCCACCGTACTTGGTTTATTTAGTTCTATGTTTTCACGTTTGATGGCTATCTTTTGCATTGAGTTGATTCCTGCTGATGGCGCTACTAGGTACTATATTTATTCTTAAAAATGTCTGGGAGTGGCTTACGGGTTTTGGCTTTCTGAAGAGTCCTAACAAGAACGAAACAGCCTGTCATTGTCTACCTGTGCCCCAGGGAATCCATTACCTTTGGCTTCCCTGTGTCCTGCTATCGCTAAAAACTTTCTTTCTTTTTACTTATACGACCACTAAACTCTTTACTTTATAACCCATAATGTTAAAAATGCAATTTTCTCAATAACATATGTGTTGTGGGTAAACATTGTTTTGCATAACAACATTCAACTAATAAATCCAATAATTAAGAAGTATTTTTAAGATGATAGAAAATTTTGAATTATGCTTAACTTGTTGATTGATGACTGATAGAAGAGTTTTGGACTTGCATTGTCTTTATTTGTTTTATATCACAACGTTTCAACTGGTAAGTATCTCCAGCCGTCTTCAGGTGAATACTGTTGATTGATATTAAATCAAAATTGTTGATTGATATTAAGTCAAAATCCGTAAAATGTAGGCACCCAAGAAAATTGTTGTTAATAATATTATAAATAATAATATTACATATTTCATAAGAGTACTTTTCCAATGTGCGCATTTATATATAAAAATTGGCAATATACCTACAGTAGGGAATGTTTTAAAATTAGGTAAATAAACATATTATTTATTGAACAAAAAAAACAAATTCTACCTCCAAATATTTTTGGAATTTTATATTAATAAAGTTTTCCATTTCCCTCTTCCTTCAATATGCGGGAAACTTTTTCGATAAATTTACTTTGAAGCTTAACGCGACATGTGGCTCATATTACGTTACATTATGATCCTGTTTTCATATATTATATACATCACAATAATGTCACGGCGATATATTACTGTCTCCCGTCATATCTAATACATCCATAACTACATATATATCCACAGTAATAAATGTATGCAAATTTGTTTATTTACAACCATAATAATATGTAAACTCCCCGTCACAAAATTTAGTCTCATCCAAATTCTGATGGTCCATAACATTTATCCCTTTGATTTGATCTTGAAGACTTTTTAGGCAGTTTGAAAATCCATTTATTAAGATTATTTGTTTTTTTTTAAATAATTTTCCTTTTTTTGGTTTAATAACATTGTAGCGCGATAAATCAAAATATTTTTTTTTGTAATAATTTCAAAATACCCTGTGAAAAAATTCAGATATAATGTTTTACTTAAAACTTTTTTTATAATCTTACATGTAGTTTTAACATTTCGTTTATTGAATCTCTCGTGAAAGCTGCACACTTGGAAGCGCCCAAAGCCCTGGGATATTTTTGCGCCCCCCTTCTACAGTGGCGGATTTAGGATTTTTTCTAGAGGAGGGAGGGGGGGGGGGCGAAAGGAAATTGCGAAATTTTTTTGGGTGCCACACCCTTTTTTGGGTTTAAATAACCGTAAAGCTTAATCTGCGGCAATATGCCAGACTTTAAAAATTAACTGGTTAATCAAACGCCGTTTTTTCTAACCACGGTTGAAATCGCTTAGTTTCATATCTTGTTTGATTATCTTAGTCTCTCTTGGAGTCTTGGCGCTGGAAAATGTGGTGCCCCTTTCAGATTTGGCGCTACAAGCCTAGGCTTGTTCGGCTTGTACTATATTCCGCCTCTGAATCTAGCCAATGTTTGTCAAAAGAAGTCGTTTTCGAAATTAAGGAATTTTTAAATCACATATTGGCCAACGCGTTTGCCAAGAGAAACGTCGAAGCATTAAAAACGTACGCAAAATGTACTTACTTTTGAGTTTTAGTTTTTTAGAAATGCTGTATAAAGTTGAGATCCGGGTTATATGCAGTCCATTTCAATTCTTGCAGCCCAACCTTATTTAGATATTCGCCCATTAAATGTGCATTATCATACATTGATATAAATTCCCCAATTAAAATAGCAAATGGAACGACCACTTTTTGAAGGATTTCTTTAATGTAAAAGTTGACCTTTGGAGTTTTCACACACGCTATTAAAATTATTGTTTTTATTGATGGTTTATTATATTGGTTTTTGTCAATAAACTTGTTGAAAATTATTTTATTGGTATTTAATTAAAATTGTTTAGCTCTAATGAGAAAAGAGATTGGATGGATGATTCAAATAACAAAAAGTTAGGAATATATCTAAGATTGTACAAAAAGAGTGTTTTAACAAAATTAGTCATCTCAATTTTTCCACGGGGTGTTTTAAAACTATAACAAAAAACATTATTTTGACTTAAACCCCGGATAATATCACAAAAATGTTAGTTATTAAAATAATCTTAAAGATATAAATACAAAGTGGTGAAGTAATCCTGAAATTAGGATTAAAATTAAAAACGTTAGGGATCATCAAACTTAGCCAGCATTTTAAAATGGAGGAATTTTGTTCCGGATAATTATTCGTTGACATGCATTGTGACTTTTTCAAAATTTGAATATTAATTTTTTAAAGTTTTATTGCTTCTCACCCTTGTTTCTCTTCCTAGTTAAAGCAGGTTTTACTGACAAGGCCAGACAGGTGTTATATAATATTTCCTAGAACATTTTTGAAATAAAGTAGACCATTTTTTTGTTAGAACTGGCAATAAATTGTAAATAAGTTTCAAAAAATCACTTACCTTATTTTTCGACAGTAATAAAACACGTTTTAGCTTGATGTACCGTATACTATTTGTACTATTAACTTAAAAAATAGTCATTATTTACTGTATTTCCGAACGTTAAGTTGAAAAATCACCTAGGGCTTCGTTCAGAAACGTTATAAAGTACACATTTCTGCGACCAAGTTTTTATAAATTACTACAATATTACTCTGTTACATTTGTTTCGACATTATCAAACGAGTCCATGCTATAGAGAGCGATAATAAATGAGTTTGCGCAAGTTCGTTCGTTTGTCTTTTTTTAAAAACCTAAATGTAATCATGAAGCACATTTTACTATATATTATGTAGATACTTATTTAGGTATATATTTAAAAAATTGGAACTTAAACGAATGATACAAAACGTTCAACATCATTTCCAATTAAAGCCCTGGTAAGGGTGGAATTAGAGGAAGAGGGTTGTTGTTGTTGTAGTGGGGATTACTTACCCCTCCCCCAATGAACGACCAAATGTGCCCAAATCATCTTAATCGTCCTCAATTATTGGATTAAATATTTACGTTATTTTATTTGCCACTTTATTCTTTGTGAAATTTTTTATGTGCTGTTGTGTTGTTTTTCTTTTTATAGATAACAAAATGCTATACTAAGTTTTTTTTAAAATCAGTTCTCTTGTGCCTACGGCAAACTTCGGAGTGCAATATGGACAATTTACTCGAGTTGTACAGGGTGTCCCAAATTCTAGCCTCATCATGGGGATCTCGGAAAGTATAAGAGATACAGCATCGGTGAAATGGTGGCAAAGTTGCGGAATTTTGTGCCCAATAATATAGTAAAAAAATATTTTAGCTATCTTTTTTAGTTTTAGAAATATTTGAAAAAAACTAAAATATTGAGATTTTGTTTTTTTAAATTGGCCGACTTATTTTATCCGCTATTAAGAAACAAACACAATATTGTTAAGGCAACTTTTCTTGCTCCATATCGTGGTGTTTTTAGAATTTCGTTGCAACGTTTCGTTTTTGTGGAACCATGATCAAGTTTAATTTTTTAAATACGGACCTGTATTTTTATTTTATTTTTTTAAATCTTTTTTAGCTCTGAATTCAACGATGTATCACACTTAATTATATCAATACGTTTTGATGTCATAATTTTATCATCTGCATTGTGATCATTGTTTTTAAATAAATACAGCCCTGGTGTTAGTTACTTAATTATTTTTAGCAAATACAACATGTAAATAGATCCGGAATTTATTAGTTATAGAATTAATTTACTTACTATATAACATAATATTTCAATTTTTATATAACAAACTATAAAATAAAACTAAACAAAACAAACGTGTCTTAAGAGTTTATGTCGTACGTAGAATAAATCCACTTCTTCATTTGGTTCTCACATGATTTTATAAAGTTCGCGTCTTAGCCACCTTTGTACATTGTACATAAAAATAATTAAGTAACTAACACCAGGGCCGTATTTATTTAAAAACAATTATCACATTGCAGATGATGAAATGATGGCATCAAAACGTCTTGATATAATTAATGGTTGAATTCAGGGCCTAAAAAGATTTCAAAAATAAAATAAAAAATACAGGTCCGTATTTAAAAAATTAAAGTTGATCATGGTTCCACAAAAACGAAACGCTGCAACGAAATTCTAAAAATACCACGATATGGAGCAAGAAAAGTTGCCTTAACAATGTCGTGTTTGTTTTTTTATAGCGGATAAAATAAGTCGGCCAATTTAAAAAAACAAAATCTCAATATTTTAGGTTTTTTTCAAATATTTCTAAAACAAAAAAAATACTGGGCACAAAATTCAGCTCTTATAGTTTTCGAGATCCCCATGATGAGGCTCGAATTTGGGACACCCTGTACAGTATATTTTTTTAGGACTCATCTTCCGAACTTCATACTAAAAATTAAAAAGATATTTTTAAATCAGGCATTATAAATTGTCTATTTAGTGGTCGTGAACTTGTGATAAAAATAATAAAAAACAATTGAAGAAAAATTTTATTTCGTTGGAAAACCTATGGACCAACTTACACTGTAACATATTTGTCAATTTGGATCATTTCCTATATTTACTTTATTTACTTTATTTAACCCATTTATTCCCAGTGTTGCGTTTACGCAACACTTAAATCAATATTTTTTTTTGCCTTTCAAATTTTTTTTTTGTTAACTTTTTAACATTTATTCAAAGAGAACAAGGGTAAATATTTAATAAAAGTCTAATAAATTTTAAGTTTTACTAAAACAAACAAAAAATACCATGCCCTAAATTTCCAAAAAAAAAAGTTTTTTTTCTTGTTTATTTAGAAAATTATTTAAAAATATATAAAATTCTATTTAAAAAAAAATAACAATATAATCTCTTAGTATGGACCTACTTCTTTACGATAAATTGGTTACATAATAAATCTTGAAGTAACGTTATATAAAAAAATACAATAAAATATAGAGTTGCGAAAACGCATCACTGGGATATTACATAAACAAAACTCGGTCAATTTCGTGTTAGAACCCGTCAAAACCCAAATAACGATTAGAAAGAAAATTCATTATGTCTGCAGTTTAGCTTGAGTTTGCGGTTTGTGCGGATCAAACTAAAGTTGATAGTGTTTAAAATGTCTTTCAAACGGTTTCTTACTCAAAAACAATTAGAAGAGGCCATGGAGGAGGCTATAGATGAACTTGAAGTGGAAGGTAATTACATAATTTTTTTTTTACCACTTAGTAGATTTTATGGTATTTGTTTTTCTTTAGGTTATGTTGATATATGTATATACCACCAAATGTTGACACCCTTACCGACGAAGAAACTTTTGATGATGAGACAAATTTACGCGAAACGGAGGAGCCTGAAGATATAGCTGGGACATTTGAGTTGCATATTTTCTTAGACAAGGTTGTGAGTGTACAAGAGTCTCGTAAGAATATAGCGGGCCCTTCAAACTCAAAAAAAGCAACAACAGTATTTGAGTGACTCATCGGATGATGAAACACTAGCTTTCAAAAGGAAAAAGATAATTGGAGCTGCAGTTGCGCGTCAGGATCCACTTGATTCAGTGAAATGAGAAAACGACGAGATCAGGTATACTCACTCCGCCACCTCAGTGGAACATGACCACAAAGAAAACTTAAAAAATGGATATAGTGGAAAGTCTCCTTTAGAAATTTTCTTTTAATTTTTTGACGACCAAGTTAGCACTCTTGTTTTACATTTTACGATGAAATATGCTAAAGATAATAACCGTCAAAACTTTTCATTGCAGAAAGAAGAACTTTTAAATTTTATTGGTATTCTTCTTTTCTCTGGGTATCATAGCCTTCCTCAAATGACGTTGTATTGGTCCAGTGTACATGGATGGGGTAGATTTACATGATAATGGCATTGCCAATTATAGATGCAGGGTACTTGGAAAAAAAATGGTGGTGGCCTATATTTGTAAATGCTATTGACAGCTTAGTGGTAAATGCAATAAATGCATGAAAATTTTACAATCTTGTTAACGACACTTCAATGTCTCAACTGGATTTTAAATCCTTTGTAGCACTACGTCTTATAAAAACTGAAAGGACTGCAATAATTAGAAATCTTGCAAGCGCTATCGACGAAATACGGTATGACAATATAGGCCATGTGGTGGTCCGTTCTCCTGAAAATAGACGGAGGTGTCGAATATGTCACAGCCAAACTGTTTACACCTGTCAAAGGTGCAATGTTCACTTACACACTACTTGTTTTGCCGAATATCACACGGCGCCTTAAAAGGCAATCATAGATTTTCTATTGTATCGTCCCAGTGATGCGTTATCGCAACACTTTAAAAATTTAAATATATTTTTATAATTTCCTTTTTTCGATATTTTTTTTATTTGAGTGTCATATTAGGTTTAGTTTACTTATTTTGTAGTTGTTTTTTTATATAAATAAAGAGGTAAAAATAAACACAAAAAATTTTTTTTTTATTTATCGTCCCAGTGATGCGTTTTCGCAACACCCAAGTTTTTGAAAACTAAAAAAAAATTTAAAAAAATTGCACTGAAATATCTTTCTAGAAGCCAAATTAATAAATAAAATAAAAACAATTGTTAAATTTTTCTAATCTTTCTACCCTTGGGAATAAATGGGTTTTAATCTCCTTGAATATATCTTGCTCACATTCGGCCCTTTGCAGAATAACAGACAAAGAGCGATATATTTATTAATAAAAATGGACAATTTTTTTTTCTAAACCATGGCCTTCCGCCACCGCCTCCGAACAAACCCTTTTTTCTGTGCCAAACAAAATAAAAAACATACCTAACCTCAAAACGATTAGTTGAAATTAATTTTTTTCCAAAAATGTTTATAATTTTATCTGGTTTTATGTACTTAACTTTATTTTCCACTATTTAAGGAAGATTTACAAATTACTTATCGATATCTGTTGCGTATAATAAAAGTTTTAAAGTCGATTGGAATTAGATCCCCGTTCAAAATATATCAGAAAATATCGCGATGGACAAATATTTTCGCGGAAAAAAACCAACCAAGGTTAGTAAAAAACGTTCATTTTGTAGGTGTATAGTACATTTTATGCATTAAATATTTTAGTAATTGTCTAGAAATAAGTAGACAACTGGAGATTTTTGAAATAAGAAAGTGCATCTGTGCACAAATCTTTAGAGAGTCAGAAAATAACAATAGTTCGGTAGAAATATATTTTGGTATTATACCTCCAATTTTCGCACCATTTCGTGCACTCTCTAGGGAAAAATTGTGTAGGCATAGACTCTGGTATAAATGTTTTGATTTAAATTAAACAAGAATAAATTTCATCGGACATATTTGCATATTTTTGAAGTATATTCTTAACCTTACTTCTGTCCAGCATCAGAAAGCGACTCGTAAAATCTACAACATGTATATTTGGTTTCTTTGTAATTGTGATTGGTCAGTTTGATATCCTAACTAGGATGGATATGAAGTCATATATGTTCAGTTAACCGGAATAGCCCATTTTTCCAATTACTTAAGTGTAAAATAAACAGCAAATTTCAACGTGGGAGGAGAACAATAGATATTTCACGGTGTACGTTATATTATGCTTATGTTTTCATAATAATATCTTTTTATATACGTCACAACAATGTCACGGCTATATATTACTGTCTCCCTTCACATCCAATAATCCTGTAACTACACGATATTATTTACTAAACCACATTTAAATGTAAATGTGGCAGATGGGCGCGATATTAACGCTGTACACCATTATTCTAATTTAATACGCCTTATTTTAATAAGAAAATCCTACAAAGATATTATGTTTTAAACCATTTAACTCCCTATTTGTTTTGATGAGTTTTGCTGCGGCCCTTCTGTTTAGTTTAAGCACATTATTTTCTATAAAGGGTGTACAACGAAAAGTTTAATGGCAGCGTTATCAATTTTAACGAAAACATAAAAAATTATCCCCGTATTTATTTACTGAAGGGTTTAAAATTTAAATATAAGTTTTGTAATCATGGCAATAATAATACATTATAATATTAGTAGAAGAGACAATCCATGCGAAGCATATAATGTAACTCTTATTCTCCGAATATCATATACTGTTTTTTTTTCAAACGTGCATCATATTATAAATTAAATAAAAGAAAACGAATTTTTAATGTAGATAACAAGATTGATTTTTAACTTATTTTACTTTTCTTTTTGGTATCGTTTTCATGGATACTCACTTATTTGGCATCTATCAAAACAAATATTTCAATATAATGTATTTATACCCTTAGGAGTATTATACTCCTTGTTATATAAATGACATTTAATGTCATTGAGTTATCACTTATATGACGTTTGAAGAAAATAGTACTACATGATATTAGGAGAATAAGAGATACTTTATGTGCTGAGCGTGGAAAGTTTGTCTGACGAACGTAGTGAGTAAAACAATCCATGCGAAGCACATAAAGTATCTCATTCTCCGAATATCATATACTATTTTTTCTTTAAACGTACATCATATTATAATATTATAAATTAAATAAAAGAAAACGAATTTTTAATGAAGACAACGAGATTTTTAAGTTATTTCACGGTATATTCCCTTTTTGGTATCGTTATCGTGGATACGTACTTATTTGGCATCTATCAAAACAAATATTTCAATATAATGTATTTATACGCCTAGGAGTATAAGTACTCCTAGTCATATAAATGAAATTTAATGTCATTAAGATACGTCACATATGTTATCACTTATATGACGTTTGAAAAAAAAATATATTAAAGTGTAGGTATTTATTTTTAACTGGTATCGATACTGGTGACATTTTACCAACCAACGAAATCCCGCTAATTGATTTTTCAGGCGCTAAGATCTCGGTAGTGGTTAATGCCTGAAACAGGGTTTTCAATTCGCTGGAAAGAATTATGCTTGCCGCTGCGCTGATATGAAACAGGTTTTTACAAAATTGTGTAGATTCAGGGAAAATAACTTTTGAAATATCGTTTAGTAGGATTTTGTTGGTTGGCAAAATGTCACTATTAAGAAATAACCTAACCACAAGGCGCTCGATGCGATCGGTACAGCTACACGTTTTTCTGTAAGAATTTGAAGATACTTTCCAAGATTTGATACAATAATTTTTTATTTACTTTTGAATTGTTTTTTCCTTTCATCGGCTTGTTGTTTGAAGTTTAAACCCAGTTTTCTCGCTAACGACCTAAGTATATGACATATTTTCTAAAATATGTTTAGATTTTTATGCAAAATTTAAAAATAAAAATTGTAGCATCCTTTAAAAAATTGAAGTGAAGTGTGTCACAGCGCGTTTTCGGGATAATTTTTATACTTTATATAACTTTTAAAAACTCAATTAGAATGAAAAACGAACGGGTCCAAGTATTTTTTCGAAAAGAAAACACATGAATATTAAATTAATTTGTTCCAACCTTTACTTTCTCACTGTATATGTATTAATATCATAATAAATATGTATTAAATTACGGTTAAAGACGTAAACTGGAAAAATACGTTAACCAGCGGCTAATGACGTAATTTTTAAGTTTCATCCCCATTAACGTCCTTAACCGGCCAATGATGTGAATTTCCGTTGTACCGGGTAGTCAACTAAGAATGGCCGCCGGCTATATCTACACAAGTAATCGTACAGCATCCGGGTAAATTTTTTTATGACAAAAGTGCCCAAGATAAAATGCTGTAAATTAGTTTTAAGTTCCGCATTTTGCCGCAAGAGGGCGTAATTGAAAAGTAAATTTTACATATCTCCGAAAATTCCACATTAAGGTATATCTTTGATAACACCATTAAAAAGCTTAGAGAATTATGCATCATTTTGGTCTTATGCTCATTGGCGTATTAACTTTAATAAGAGGGGGGGGGGGGGGGGAGCTGTTGAAAATGTAATCAGTTAAATCGCTGTAACTTATAAACGACTTATCCGATTTTAGCAAACTAAAGACTGTGTGGAAGAAAAATGTATGCACTTTCACCAATCGTATTTAGTTGTCCCTAATAGTTTTTAAAAACAAATGCTAGAGGGCGAAATTTGCAATAATAACACATTTTTTGATTTTACTCCGAAAAAATAAATCATGCGGTATAATTATGATACCATAATCGAAAAGTAGATAAAATTTGCTAGAAAAAATATTAAAACCGCAGCTCGATATCTCCGTTCGTTTCAGCGTTATCGCCAATAGAATAATTTAAAAAAATTTAAATGAAGAAGCGATTATATATTTTTTAGAAAAAAAAAATGGTACGCCAATGATATTTTTCCATGTGGATATTATTTCTGATTAGCCTGGTCAATTCTGCGTAAAAATGGTCTCTTGCGTTTTTCTCCTCAGGCACACCGTTCGGAATTAAAATAATTAAATTAAATTAGCTCTACTATTTATTTTTATTATTATTATTATTATTATTATTATTATTATTATTATTATTATTATTAACATTGATAATGCAAAATTTTGTTGTTTAAAATTGGTTGGAAATGACTACCTTTACTTAATAGGCATGCTTCCGCCCGTCTAATTTAAGATATGAGATATGTAAAATTTTAAAATTTACTTTTCAATTACGCCCTCTTGCGGCAAAATTCGGAACTTAAAAATAATTTCCAGCATTTTTTCTAGGGCACTTTTGTCATAAAAAAATTTACCCGGATGCTATACGATTACTAGTTTCTGAGATATGGCCGGCAGCCATTCTTAGTTGACCACCCGGTACGTGGCTAATGTGTGAGTTATTATTTTTAAAATTTATAATTTTATTGTATCTTTGACTGCCCCTTGTCGTGAAGGATCAATTTTATTTGAATATTGTTGTTAATGTTTACTTGAATGAAACTTCTTTTTTAGCTAACAAAGAAAACTTTATAATTTTTAAAAATTAATAATGTTTTATAAAATAAAAGATATTTATATGCTGGCTTATGATACTTTCATGACACTGAGAGTGGGACACTGCTCGGCACTTGCCTTGGATGCACGTAATTGGCAAGTTATTATCCTTCATTTGTTTAATTTTTTAAATAAATATCAAAACTAAATATCACTATGTGCACTGGCATGCACTTTGTTTACTGCACTTTTTCTCAAAATAAACTATTCGTACTTAATTTTTTAACATGGGCTGATTGCTTCGGCAATGTGTAATGGTTGGTCAAAGATGATGTTATCATAAATGACTAAATTAAGTATCTATTGACATGAATAATGTGAACGAATAACGTGCAGATAGTTTAACGTCTTTAGCCGATGATTGACGTTACTTCTTAGATTTACGACTATGACTGTACCATATATGTTGCTAAATTAAAGTGGTATGTCCAGCTGAATGACTTTATGCAGCCGACTAAAAATAACAAAAGCCGACTATTTTTGAAACTGCTCATCTAATCCATATAAATATCTGTTTGACGGTTGGAAACAATGATATTTTTTGAATGACAGAAGAGTTTTGGACTTGCATTGTCTTTATTTGTTTTGAATCACAATGTTTCAATTGGTAAGTATCTTCAGTCGTATTCAGGTTAATACTAAAAAGTATGACTATGAACTACAGCTCTATATCTCCATAACTATATCTCTAAAGGAAAAAACGAATAATCAGGTGCAGCTGACCACGTCTGGTCGCATGGCCATCATATAATGTTGACAGAAGCCGAAATCCTGCAAAGATCTCAGTTATACTCCTGTGCATCTAGCTAGTATAAATAGAGCGGTAGTTAACATACTTATTTAGTATTCCCCTGAAGACGATTGGCGATACTTACCAGTTGAAACGTGAATAAAAACAAATAAAAGCAATGCAAGTCCATAACACTACTCTCATTCATTAACTATCTCTTTTCTCATATTCATGTTGATTTTTCAAATCTTCTGAAAATAATATCAAGTGACTTAATAACATGCGTGACATCTTAAAAAATAAAGTTACCATTTTTATCCTTTTTATATATATTTCACGAGACATCATAAACATGTTACTCTTTTATTCATGTCTTTTGTCTTCTCCTGCTATCCAAAAACAATTTTATTTGAAAATTTATCGTTGTCGACATACACTACTTCGGTGTGGCTGCATATTCCATATACTTCACTCCATTTTCTTTTTCGGTTTTTCATTGGATGGGATTGATTAATAGTTCTTCCTCGCCTCTTCATGTAGAAATTGTTCTTTTAGAGAATATGGTCAGGGAAGTACGTTGTAAATCTGGAAAGAAAATTTAGTCGTACAGAAAACAATACATTCTAAAAATTGTCTTTCTATTTTGGATTAATTATTATTTGTTCTTTTGTTTACGTTACGAAAAATAACCATTTTTGGTTCGAAAACGAAAAAGTTTTTTTTCTTGGTTATATACAAGAAAAAATAATGCCAATAGAATAAAAATAATATCTTGTTTTTGTATCAATTTTTAATTTAGTTAAATTTGACATTGTATATAATCTGTTTAACTGTTACAATAAAGCTTCTACAAACTTGTATTTATTAAACAAGCTTGTTGTAAATTATGGATTTATAGTCTATATTTTTGTTAATTTTGATTTAGGCAATTCTTAGTTACCAGAATTAATTTTTCTTTTCAAATGATATTATTTTCATATGTATAACTAACGTCATCTTTGTTTTGACCACTTGACCATATTCCTACAATGATGACGCGAGTCGTGGTATGGAATGATGACTGGGATGTGTCGTGTAAATTTCTATGCATTTTCAAGGCGACAATCGGCCATTTTCATCTTGATTACCTGCTTATTGCACGTATGCTTGGTTGTGACCATATTCTTGTACATAAGAATATTATCTTCATCAACCAGTAAATAAACTGTTCTTATCTCCATGTTTTAATAAAATATTGTCAACAAGTTACAGGTTAGGTTGTTAAAAATTCTTCTTTACTCCTTTTTGGTTTCGAAGGTGAACAAGGATTTAATAGAACTGTAATTTCTTCTAGCGAAGTTAACCTCATCGTCCAAATTAAAGCTTGTGTCTTTTTTATAATACCCATCCTAAATAATACAGTACTAGTTAAGTGATTTATTACTCGACGCCTCTGTACAATAAATCGATTAGTGGACCGAAATTTTGCTACTTTCTAATTTTTCTACGCCTCTGGTGGCACACGAGATAGGTGCAACACATTAGTCTTCTTCCATGAGTTTAATAGAATAAGGAAGAAGTTTTTTCACGGCTATTTAACATGCGGTGAAAGTGTAATCGTTTAGTTAAGTGAAGTATTTATTTTCTTGACAGAAATTAATCTTATTACTTATTCAGTACTAAAATAGGTAATCAAAAGTGAAGGAGAAGCTCTATGATTCTTCTTTTTTTACCTTGCAATATAACTTATTTGTAAAACTTTTGCAGTATAATTTTTTTACTATGAAAAGGTTAATACTTTTTTTCTAAATTAATGTAGAATGCAGTAGTACGTATGTGCTTCCAGGTAAGAGGCTTTGAATAGATTTAATCTAATTTAGGAACACCTAAATACATGTTTTTTAATTTGCTGTTGTATGCACATAGTTTTTAGTTCTTAAAATAATATCACAATACAACTCAACACTTCCTTTGGCGCCAGTGTGTGCCACGGGGAAGTGTTCAATTTTTTTAAATAAGAAAAACAAATTATCCCACAAAATGTATTTTTACCTGCAATGGGAAAATTTATATTTAATAAACATTTAACAGTTTCTTTAACCATCGATCGACAACAAATATTGGAAATTTAAGGTTATTTACGTCTAACTTGGTTTACAAAGTTTAAAATAATCACAAATTTTGATAGGCAAATAAAAATGTAAAAGAAAATCTCCTTCGAGTCTAATAAACTCGCTTTATTTTACACTTCCTAACGCTGAAATTTAAAATTTTATATTAACCTCCAAATATGAAAATTTATTTCGGCAAAAAATATTCTGGAAAAAGGAATTTTTATGCCTTGAGGACAAGGAAAATGTAGTCCTTAATCATCATACGTTTACATATCCATGTAAGATGTGGGTCTTGGCAGCTCAAGGCTGTTTAAAGAAAAAGATAAAAAAATTGGATACAAAAAATATGAATTTCCTATAATATATATATATATAATATACAGCGAATATAATGAACCTTTTCGAAAAAATTTATTTTCCAGAAATTCCACTATAATTTTTAAACGTTATTAGAGCAGGTGAAAAACAGCAAAATAAATATTAACCGGCAGTTCTTTTTTGGTACAGAGAATACTATGTTGACTTTCAACGAGTGATGGGTATTTTAATACTTTACGCGATAGTAAATTAGTATATATATTTTTAAAAACTGCACATTTTTATTCGGTGTATCCACAAATTGACCCCCTAGCCCTCAGAGCTGTAAAGAGCTCCAGCCTAGGATCCTGTGGATATAAAGGGCCTCCATCCCCTGTTGCAGGCAATGGACAATAGATATGACGTGTTACTTAATAATCAAACTGTTCAGGCAAACAAAAAATTTGCAACCATAAAATGCAGAAAAAGTACTTAATAATTTATACACTGTAAAATTATTTCCTGTAATTTACTTGGTTTGTATAATGTAATAAAGAGCTAAAGATAGACACTGCATTCCCCTATATCAGCCTTTTCCAAAGTGGGCGATAACGCCCCCTTGTGGGCGCTGCAGGCCTAAAGGGGGGCGGTAAGTGACCCAGAAAAAAAATGGGGACGTTGTGTAGAGGCTTGGGGGGCGATTAGTAGTTTCATCTAGCCAGGAGGACTCTTAGCACCCACTGAGCACTCGACTACTGTCTGAATACTATAAAGTTGCGTTTCAATAATCATTCTCATTGGCAGGTGTAGCCCGTAAGAGTTAACTTGAGACCTAAGCACCGTTGTGTACTACCTACTGCGCTCAGTTCTTAAGTTAACTCTTGCGGGTTATAGTAAAAGTCTCGTTTAGAATGATTGTTTAAGCTCCGCTAATATAGCTCACAATAATTAATTAATTTAATTTGAACTTATAGTGGTTTTTAAGTAGGTGGAAAAATGGGGGCGCTAAAAAATAATTTATTCTCAAAGTGGGCAGCAGACAAAATAAGTTTGGGAACCCCTGCCCTATATCAAAACAAGTCGTCAAGAACTAAGCTTCACGCTACCAGTTAGTTCCTGACGAGTTCCATGAATAAAACCATATGGAAATAGTATGAAATTTTTATGAGCGTATAATGCGAAAAATAATTTTAATAATAATTAACCAGCAAGTTTGAGTGTGACATACATGACATTGGCAGAAATAATTTTCTCACAATTATAGGGGCCTGGTTACCTTAATTTTTAATTTACCAATTAAGCACCTTTGATTTTAAGTACATAGTGCCTATCAAAGAAATGTATGTCACAGTCAAACTTGCTGGTTAGTTAATATTGATTAAAAATGTTTTAAAAAGTTTTTGAGTTAGGTAATCCTTCCCAAAGTCACTGTTCTAATATAAAATTCGCATTTTGCGATATTCTTATGTGTATTAAAGATTAAGAAAAAATGACTAAAATAGGTTATGTTCCGCACTTTTTTCTTAGGTTTTATTCTTTAGGGCTATTATTCTAAACCAGTGTTTCTCAATCTTTTGTAGACTAAGGAACCCTAGAGCGCACTTTTTTTTTAGGGAACTCGCAGGGCTTCCCAAGAAAAAAAAGTGTTAAGTGTTTAATTACTTAGGGTAGCTAAGTACTTAAATATAAGACATAACGTTTGGTTTTGTGTCAAAATATAGACATTGACTACTTATTGAGCTTCTAAATAAGGAGTAAATGAAAAATAATTAAGTACATAATAATTAATAACTCAGAAACAGTAAAAACACTAAAATACATATTAAAAATATTTTTTTATTACCTAGCGCTTAATGGGATGGATCGGCCTATTTGTTTGATACAGTTTGTCAATATCGGATTTAATGTTTGAAAGTTGTATCCGTGTATCTGCTTGCTGAAGTGATTTATGTTGGCAATGTAGTCTTTGACTCAGACACAAAATCATGACGTGTAGGAAAGCACTCCATGATTCCTCTGTTTATACATGATTTCCAAAACTGTATTTCATTTAACTTGGCCTTAATTTTGTCAAGTTATTTTTTACTGACTGCTTGCGGAACCCCAATCGCCCCTTTGCGGAACCTTGGGGTTTTGCGGAACCCAGTTTGAGAATCACTGTATCTAAACCAAAATATAACCTTTGGTTCTTCCAATAAAACAAAATCATCTTGTAGATATAGTGGACAATTTCAAAACAAATGAATAATCAGTCTTCTAAATGCAATAATATTATGAAGACATTAATTTATTAGACGCAGTTAGAGATCTACTAAAAGAAAGAAAAAGAACGGCAGTAGAGTTTTGGACTTGCATTGTCTTTATTTGTTTAGAATCATAGAAACGTAGTGATTCTAAACAAATAAAGACAATAATGCAAGTCCAAAACTCTACTGCCGTTCAAGAAACGTCATTGTCTCCAACCTTTAAACAGACAAAAGAAAAAGAAGTTAATTATCCATTAATATAAAAAAAGTGATTAAATTGCAGAAAAGAAATAAAATTGAAAAATTTTGCTGCGGTTTCATAACCACTAAGAAAACTAGCACTTTAAGAAGAAATACCTCAAAAACCTAACGTTTCCGTGGAAAACTGTTAGTCTACGCATCAAAGTTTATTATTCTTGAAAACAATTATCAATTTTGAGGTGTTCGTATAATAGAGAATCACCAAAAATCTTTTGTTTCCATTGTCTTACATTTTTTCTTTTAGAAAGCAGTTTAAAAACATAAAAATAAGTTTGGTTAACTAGGTAAGCCTTAAGTCGTATCAGCCCAGAGCCCCCAAAATGTCACTATCTGGCCCTAAACAATTATCAGCATATTGTTTTTAGAAAGTAGTATTATGTAATAATTACGCGTTTAAATTATCCATATTTTTCCTCTCTTAGTTTTATTTTCCTTCGTAATTTATAGTACACACAAAAGATTTTTCAAGAAAGACCTAACAGTTCAATTTTCCCCAGCAATAAACAAAATTTGTAGCATGTTCAGCTTACATTTACTTTTTTCCTAATGTGTTTACAATTAGACAAAGTGATGGATGATCCTACTAGTTTTTACCCCTCTGGATATAAGCGCTGAAGTTTTCCTAATTAAAATTTAATACCTAGATGCTAGGACAGTTTGACATTTTAAGGACCTGATAAATTGTATGCTTGTACTTATCAGATTATGCGAAACAAATGCGATGTCCGCGGATAAATTAAATTGGCCCTGTTAAGGGTCTACACGGAAAAAACAGATTTGTAAAATTACTGGAGTAACTAGAGTCGGTTTTCCCAAAACTGAGGGAGCCTTAAATGCTCAACTTGGAGAGAAAATTGAAAAGGCCATAAAAAAATAAAACTGGCCTTTAAAAGTTCGTACCTGGCGACTCGTGGGTAATCTCCAGCAGGCCTGCTGGGGTTGTGGTTTTCTGGTTTTTCTAGTTTAGAGAAATGCGGTGAAAAAACTATATTCTTACTGGGGACGCGAGCTAAACGTGTCGGTTGGTCACTTTGTACTCGACTCTTCCTGATCCTGAAGAACAAACAATAGTCTATGAGTCATGACTAGAGCGCGGAACGTTCGTGACATTCCAGAGAGGTATTTGCGTATTGCGATTATACGTGCCAGGTCATGTGTATGTACCAATAAACATATAAATGGGGGAAAATACAACAGCATGGCATATTAGGCGCGCTAATATATCTGCATTAAAACCTAAATTTTGGTTCTCTAGAAGGAATAATATTTGCCGCTGAATTTGAAACAGAAGTTTTACCAAATTGTTTTTGTAGTTTCAGAGAAATTCGCGTTTAAAATTGGATGAATTTTGTTGGGTGGCAAATGGTGTAATACCTAATATTAAAACTGGAACTGACGAAATTCTAAGAATATAACTTGCAGAGTTAAATGCTTTCTGGCCGCGTAATCCGTAGAACTAAAAATGAAAATCTTTTAGGAATATATCACTGGTATTTAGTGGGCTATACGCGTAATTCTTTTAATTTAGTCTTGGAAGTTGCGCTAGCAGGGCGTGTCTTTAATTATAGGTGGCCATAGGCCCGTTACGCAATCCGGGCCCCAATTATAGGAGTTCATTGAAACAAATTTAGACTGGGAAGGGAAGTCAAAAAAAAAGGTTGGCGCGGTATGCAATATCAAAAAATGCTCCTATAAAACGTGATATCTAAGTAACCCTTTCTAAGCTCCCAGGAACTAGGGCACCCCCTCCTATGAGCGCCCCCATGCCTCTTACAACTTTATAGTGTTTTTTCCTTATTAAGTTACCAAATAATAGTTTATTATGCTCAAATAATATCATAAAGAAAATAAATAAGTTAATACAAAAACAATAATCGATGGTATTAAATTTATTAAATCTAGAAAACAGTGTAAACTTATGTTTATGCAATAAACATAAATTCAAAAAAGAATTAATAAGACTTTTAAAATAAACATGGCTTACAAAGAAGCCGAGAAAGAAGCCAACCTAGAACAAAGAATAAATTGAGATTTTCGCCTCTCGCCTCGCGCAAACATAATTACAAAAAAAAACTCTTATATATTTGATACATAGAGGTACTTCTTTTTAGTACAAATATAACAGGGTCTTATCATAAAAAAGAATCTTTCTTACCTTTTTTAATTAATCAACAACACATAACAATCTAAAATCAAACTTTGTGAATGGCGTTAGCGACAAATTCGCTTCGTCGTCGTCTACACGCCTAGATGGTTTACATCTGGTGTTTTATTTAATCGTGTTTACATGAAATTTGTAAATTTACACCGCCAACGTAATTAGACATAAATACCCACCTCCTGGTAAAAGATGAGAATTTTTATGTCTAATATATTTTTTACTTAGAACTTGTTTAATAATGTGTAATAGTAAATAAAGTCACTTAATATTATTATTTTATCTGTTTAATGTATATATGCCTTAGTTAGTGGTAATAGTCCAACCTTTGATTTTTTTTTTAAGGATAGACGTAGTCTGCTTTTTCATTGCCACAATTTGTGAATAGGCATCATTATATTATAAGTTTTATTTTTCACCATTATTTATTTAGGTACTGTAAAACGGGGGGAAGTTGACCGATTTGCAACTTTAGAAGGAATTATCTTTGTGTTAAATTAGAAAAAAAGGGTATTGATGTGGGCCTTGAAGTAATTATTAACCACAGTTTTTTAGGTTTTGAGGTAAAAAATTTAAGAAAATTATGCGTTGTTTTGGACATTTTCTTTTTACTGAAAAAAGACTAAATTTTTTTAAATTTTCTTGACATATACATATTAAGAGAGGATAAATTATGTAATAGAATAGAAATAATATACGGGAAAGAGATAGCTATCACTTGACAGATCAAAGTTTGACCACCTTGTTTTATACAGTAGAATAAGAAGTATATAGTTTTTCACGTTATTTATATCCGAAAAAACTTATTCCACAATATTTTATTTAGTTTACTAGGTTATTGATAGGAAAAAATGAGGAAAAAATCTTTAAAAAAAATAGGGATGAATTTATAACCGAAAATATCTTTTTTTGTAATTTTGGTCAAGTTGACCCCACCGGTCAACTTTTCCCCGTTTTACGGTAGTCTTAACTCTATACCACAGGCATACAGAGTTAGATGCAAGACTAACTAGCCACTGCAGCTAAATCTTGCCCTGATACGACTGTGAATTCTTGCTTATGTTGTAAACAGTTAACTTTTTATATGTCATTGACTAAACAAAAGACGAGTATTATTACTATTATTATTCTGTAATACATTAATTGTTTCACTAACCAGGTAAATTTGATTGTATGTATCTATAAATATCTGCCACTGTTACTAAGATCACAATAAAAGTTGTTTGGTTAGTTAATTATTGGTTAAAAGCTTTGTGCAACAACAAACATTTAAGAAATAAAAAGTAAATATAAGATAAACATGAAACAGTTTTGATTTATTACTGGAGAAAATTGAACTGTTGTATTTTTCGTGAAAAACAATTTCTGCAGACGATAAATTTTGAAGAGCCCTTAAGAGAACAATAAAAGCAAGAAAAAATTAGATATAAGTGTAGTTGATATAATTTTTTATGAGTATTTTATGCTTATGCTGTACTTAATTAATGATCTTGATTTAATAAGAAAAATAAAAAAAAGTTTTCTTATTGATTTATTGTGAGATTACAGGAAACAAGCAGGTAACTTGCAAATATAATAGACTGTTGTCATAGCAATTTAAAAAGAGAAGTATAGGTAACAAGCAGGTAACTTGCAAATATAATAGACTTTTCTATTGATGAGGCCTTTACTTGATGAAAATCCATGATAATACAATAAGAAAACACAGTATATTCTTGATTTTCACTTTATATTAGGTAGAAACCATTACAGCTGTTTCGGTACACAGTACCTTCGTCAGATGGTGAGTACTAAAGACTAATTTACAAGTTTATAATATTTGTTAATATAGTCATAACAGTGTATGAAGGGTAATTTATATTACCTAAAAATGTAAATTTAATAAGGGAGAGTTATTCAGGTCTAACTGGTCGTTTAATAAAATATTGGAGTATTTAAGTTTGTTGATTTCTAAAGATTCCAGAAAATTTAGTTTGCGGCTTTTGTTTTGTACATGTAATATTTCAAAATTTTCGTTAAACATATGATTTTCTTCAATTAAGTGGTTAGCATAATTAGAGTCTTTTTGATTTTTGAGAAAACTTCTTTTATGTTCATATATTCGTTTCTTAAAAGAACGACCAGTTTGACCTATATAAACCTTAGGACATGAATCGCATTTTAATTTGTATACACCAGATTTATACCATTTATTGACTTTACTTTTATTGTTTTTTATATATTTTCCTAAAGAGTTGTTTGTTTTAAAGGCAATATTTAAATCATGTTTTCTTAAATATTTCGACACTCTTTCGGTAAGTTCACCTGTATAGGAAAGAGTATAAAATTTATTATTACTTTTCGGAGGTTGGGGATAGACCATTTTTATTGTTTTATTGTATTGTTTTTTAAGTAGTATAGAATCTATTAAGTTAGCTTGGAAACCATTATTTACTGCTATTTGTTTTATGATATTTAATTCTTGTTTTAATGGAAGGTGTAATAAGCGATGGATGTAACTGTTATATGCTGAGATTTTTTGTGTATAGGGGTGTATAGAAGAATTATGTATAGTTATGTCTGTATGTGAAGGTTTATGAAAAATACTGAATTCAAGTTTGTTTTGATTTTTATTTATTGTTAAGTCTAGAAAATTTAAAGTATTATTTTGTTCGATTTCTAATGTAAATTCAATTTCTTTATGTATGTTATTTAGGTAATTCAAGAAAATTTTTAATTGTCTAGAATTACCTGTGAAACAAGCAAAAATATCATCTACGTACCTGAACCAGAATAATAGATTTTTACTTAAAGGATTGTTGTGAATTTTTGATTCTAAATTATCCATAAATATTTCGGCTAATAATGGGCTAAGGGGATTTCCCATAATTAGACCTTTATTTGCAGTATAATAGTTATTGTTAAATTCGAAATAATTTTGGTCCAGGCAAACAATAAGGGCGTTTAAAAGATCTTGTTTAATAAAATGATTAGTGTTATGTTTATTTAAAAGGTTATCTATGATGTCTACAACTTCTAGAGGAGGAATGCTGGGAAAAAGGGAAAAACTTTTTGAAAGAATTAAATATCATAAAACAAATAGCAGTAAATAATGGTTTCCAAGCTAACTTAATAGATTCTATACTACTTAAAAAACAATACAATAAAACAATAAAAATGGTCTATCCCCAACCTCCGAAAAGTAATAATAAATTTTATACTCTTTCCTATACAGGTGAACTTACCGAAAGAGTGTCGAAATATTTAAGAAAACATGATTTAAATATTGCCTTTAAAACAAACAACTCTTTAGGAAAATATATAAAAAACAATAAAAGTAAAGTCAATAAATGGTATAAATCTGGTGTATACAAATTAAAATGCGATTCATGTCCTAAGGTTTATATAGGTCAAACTGGTCGTTCTTTTAAGAAACGAATATATGAACATAAAAGAAGTTTTCTCAAAAATCAAAAAGACTCTAATTATGCTAACCACTTAATTGAAGAAAATCATATGTTTAACGAAAATTTTGAAATATTACATGTACAAAACAAAAGCCGCAAACTAAATTTTCTGGAATCTTTAGAAATCAACAAACTTAAATACTCCAATATTTTATTAAACGACCAGTTAGACCTGAATAACTCTCCCTTATTAAATTTACATTTTTAGGTAATATAAATTACCCTTCATACACTGTTATGACTATATTAACAAATATTATAAACTTGTAAATTAGTCTTTAGTACTCACCATCTGACGAAGGTACTGTGTACCGAAACAGCTGTAATGGTTTCTACCTAATATAAAGTGAAAATCAAGAATATACTGTGTTTTCTTATTGTAATATAATAGACTGTTGTCATAGCAATTTAAAAAGAGAATTATAGGTAACAAGCTTGCGTCTGTACCTAAGCGGGAGAAAGCGAGACGCCAGTCTTCCATGTAAATGCCGAGAAGGAAAGTGACTTTGGATGGATGTTTCCGTTTGATAGATGTTTACCCGCAATAACGTTTGGCTTAACTTGTTTCAGATTTGGACGCGCGTCCAATATTATGAGCGGTAAAATTTGTGTTTTAGGTACTTCAATGGAGTATCTAGGAGGTAGTCTATATCCTTCCCTAAAAGTTGGTAGGTACACCATTAGTGGCGGATCCATTGTTGAGGGGGGTGGGGAGGGGGAACTAAAAAAAATGACTGCTATAAAAAAAGTATCCCGGCTCTAAAAATGTTTCTACTCTCAAAAATCACTTCTAAAAAAAATTCTGACCCTTCACACGCCCTAAAATGTTGAAGGCTCCATGTAAAAACACCCATTTTGTAAGACTCAGCGGGTGGCGAAACTGTCTTCGCTCCCCCCTACCTCCCCTTGGATCCGCGCCTGTACACAATGCAACTAAAAATAATTGAACAAGAATATACCTTGTATTAACTTGTTTTTTATAACGATGTTTTGCGAATGAAGTTTTGAATCAAAAACGCCAACGCAAAGCTGCTTTGATTATTCTTGCTTTTGATGGGCCTCCTACGACCGCCCTCACATATCTATTTATAAGATTCAATTTTTTTTCGTTTTAATTTTCTTATTTGTATTACTTTTTATTTTGTGACTGGTTGTATGGCTAATTAGCCAAATGCCAATTAAAGAAAATACTTTTTAATTATTTTCTTTAATACATTAATAAGGGTCTGACCAATATAACTGCTTATCTCTAAGGTTACTTTTATAATGTATTATTCATATTTAAAAAAGTAACATTTTATTTATTATGTATGTATTTAATGAAATATCCGGTCTGCCTAGGGTAATTTCAGAATTGTAGCATTAAATCACAAACAATGTGTTTAATAAAATATAATAAAAGGTTAAAATAGAAAATACAGAAATGCGTGAAAAGTGTGTACGTATAAATAAATATTTAATTTTTATATCTCCCGTTTTTTAATAAAGCTAGCAAAATTGACAAGCATTTATTTCAGTAAATATTATTTTAATTTACAATATAGACGGCCAATATACCGGGTGATTCACGACGAGCTTGCATTAGAACTTTTGAGGAAACTACTGAAAATATTTTTTTGAAAATCTGTACGTTTAAGTTTATCGATATGTTATCTTAAACTAAAATATTGACATGTTTCTGTCACTTCCGGATATACCGAAAGTAGCTTCAACTTTCATTTTTTAAATACAATATAGCATTTTTGAGCCCAATGAGCCCTTAATTGTGACGTCCCTGTATATGTTATGTCAAGTTTAATTATTTTTTTAGATTTGTTGATTCTTTAACTATACAATAATAAAAAAAAAATCATCCAGGAGCTAAGGTAACAAATATATGCGGATAATTTCATCGCTATGCATTTACCTACGAAATAATTACAAAATATGCAGATATCTCAAAAACTAGTAGACTTAGGTAAAAAACATGTTTCATAAAATGTAATTAGAATTTAATGCAAAATCAAAAATATATTAAAAAATGCTATATTGCATTTAAAAAAAGAAAGTTGAAGCTACTTCCGGTATAACCAGAAGTGACAGAAACATGTAATTATTTTAGTTTCAAAGAGCATATCGATAAACTTAAACCTATAGATTTTCAAAAAAATATTTTCAGTAGTTTCCTCAAAAGTTCTAATGCAAGCTCGTCGTGAATCACCCGGTATACGGGGTGTTATGAAAATGACTTATATATTTAAACCCGTAAATCCTGATATGAAAAAAAACTGCAGATAAATATTTTAAAATGGCATCTTGCTATAACAACTGAAAAGGTAAATAAAAATTAAACTTACGGTAAAAATGGAGATTGCCACAAAATATAGAATCTAGGGGTTATAGAGGGACTGTGCCACTCTCAAAGTTCCCTCTAAGATCCAGTAACGCAGTTGAACTGTCTTCAACTCATAAGACGCAGTGTGATAAGCCAAAAATGCCCACAACAAAGTTCTTCATCCACTCAAAAAGTTTCAACTCCAGGAAAAAAAACTCTCCTCTACAAAATAAAGCCATCAGCCTCCTTCACGACACTTGCCACAACTAAGCATTCTTTAACTTTCCCTTTAAATATGAACCTAGAAATATAGAAACAAATAGTAATAAATCTAATATATGACATAAACTCATGAGAAGGGGACGGTGTGATGAAATAGAAAATAGTTTTAACTGCTTATAGTTCTTTCTTTTTTTGTAGGAATATTCGTTGTTGCAAAAGCTATATCCGATTGTAACACGCCCTTCACTAATAAATACTAAATAGTCCCGGGCGGCCCCTAGTCCAGCTATAATAAATATAAATTGCTATAGGTTTAAATTCAAAACCACCCTTAAGATACTAAATATTAAGCAAACTTTACAAGATATAATACCAAGACTGCTGATAAATCGTGGCCTTGGGGCACCATTAGGATATACCAGAAAAATCATATCAGAGAGAAGTGCAATAAAGCATTTCGCGGGAATTCAGTTTCATTTAACTTTTATATTTTTAATGAACTTGAATTAAAGTTTGATTATTTACATATCTTTAAGCTTTATAAGGTTGCATTTACTATGACATATGACGAATTAATTTTAACTAGAAAGCGGCACTTTTTTCTCTGTATTTCATCTGAGCTATAATCAACCATTCATAGGTCAAATGAAATACTGTCACTAAAAATATATTTGAAAATATAGTATAACAAAGAAAATGATAAATTACTGACACGTCACTTGTCCAAAAAAGCAAATTTTGGGAAAATGAAAAAAACATCATATTCTTTAAAAAATAAATTTCTTTGCTTTAGTTTTGTTAGCTAGAAAAAATAGTTGAAGTGAATTGTAACAAAATGAAATTTTAAGTTTCATTAAAAAATAAAAAATTTTTGTTTCTACGAATTTTGTAAAAAAGCACATGTGCGGTTTCTGCACAGGCAGGGAAAATTGTTAGTTTTTTTTTAAATTTAATTAAACGTAATTGTTTATAAAAAATGAATCAAAATATTATGTTTTATATTTAATTATTATTATTAATTACCAAAGAAGTACAAATAATAAAAGTCTTGTGGTTTCTTGCCCATGAAAGCCTCATATTTCCTTATATTATCTTCAAGTTTTTGTTTGCTTTTATAGGAACATTTTACAATGTAATGCAATACGTAACTGCAAACGGTAATATTGCTGTAGACTTTCCTGACTGTTGGAGTTTAAGTGTGTGTTTAAAAGCTCCATCTATAAAATGTGGAGCTTCGACGCATTCCTATTTTTAAGTTTCATATTGAGAAAATGTACTTATATTGAAATTAGATTTTTCCTGGTGGTTTGGAAGACGATTCCTCTGATAAGGAGTTTTTGTATAGTTTTGGGCACCAATCTATAAAATTTATTTTCTCTTCTGTTTTTATTTGTTTTTTAATATATCCTAATTAAGTATATTATATTTTTTTTTGTTTGCTACTTGTTATAACCAACTTGTTGATTCTATAAATTAAGGAAAATTTGTTATATTTTCTCATTTTTCTTTTAAATACAACAACGTCCCTATCACAGAAAAGGAAAATATTGCCTCTCGCAAGAAAATAATATATTATTTTGGAAAATCGACAACTAACAGTTAAATAAAGAAGCACATAAATTAAGAGCAAACAGTAGTCTATGAGTCATTACAAACAAACCGTGCGTTTCCACCGCATCGCACATGTTGTATATGCGTCGGACAATGGCAATAAAAAATTTTTTATATACAAACAATTTAAAAACTAATTTCACGATAATAAGTGGCACGGCGTTAACAAGAATAAAACTTGACAAAAAAGAAGTTATTCGTCAAACTAAAAGTACATAAAAAAATGTGAAAAACTTCACTACATTACAAACTAACTAAACCATGGTCTCAAGATGTATAAACCATTATCGTGGTATAAATGTATACCTACTTTGCAAAAATATCAACGCTTTCTTACCAAATCTATTTCAGCTGAATGACCCCAAATTCTTGTTAAGCAGAAACTGCACATGTCCGGGCCTGTGTAAAAGGTTTCTACAGGGTGATTTTTAAGTTGATACTTCTGTTTTAGCTGTGTATAGAACGCATTCAAATAAATAACATTTTCAAATAACTTTTTTCAAAACACTCAAAAATAAGGTACTTACATTTATTTATTAGGTACACTATGGATCAAATACGGTCCTGCCTAACTTGCCCGTGCACACGTGCTACATTAAGAGAACTTCTGGGTGCAGGACGAGCCCGCAAGGAAAAGCGTTCTGCGTATAATTTCGCAGCAGCAGTCGCACTGTGACGACACTTACCGTAAATTAGCACCATGTCTACTAGTTTATTGTTTTCAAATTTTAGCATTTTCACTTGTCACCAATTTAAAATTAACTTGCTTCAGAAAAACACACCGCAGCTGATTGCCAAATAAATAACTGACCACCGACCCGTAAATTGCATGACTAATATGACAAAAACAACATAAGGCATAGCAGGCTACGTTTTGATGACCAGGCCGGCACTTAGATTTTTTACTTCTATATCTTGGCTATTTTAAAGTTTTTAAAAAAAAGGTATTTAAAAATATTGTTTATTTTAATGCATTCTAGACACAGTTAAAAAAGAAGTATCAACTTAGGAATCACCCTGTATTTGCCAGAGGGCCAGGGGGTGCAAGTGCGCCGTCTTGCACTCGGCTTACTATTGCTAGATATTCACAGCCTGTTTAAGCCAATAATTTTGGTTAAGTTTAATATCATATTATTTTGATATGTTCATGACAGTCAATTTCCGGTTATCTTTGCGTTTCCAGATTTTAAGGAACATTGCTTGATCCTGACTCGGACTTTATCCGCAGTGTTTTGTTGTCACTCTCTGTCACGAAGGATAAAGGAAATATTATTCAGACATTTTTACATTATTTTCGCAGTAAAAGACCCTCGTCTTTCGTGTACACAGTCAAATTTTTTACACACAAAAATTTTAAATTGTTTAGTAATTTAATAACCGATTTAAAATAAATATAGATTTTCAAATTATCAGGACCCATATTCTCCAAACGTAAGAACATTCACTTCACGAGAAGGGAGTGTAACATTCTCCTAAGATACTAATCTCCCGTGTTCTTGAACTTGTATGAATGATCACATTCTATTAAAAGTGGAAGAAGTTACTTCTCCTGGCAAAGAGCAGTAGGAGCGGTCAAAACAGCGAGTGAAACATGCGCAGTGCGGCAAAAATAGGAAAGTTCTCATAAAACGAAGGATCGTTCCCTTTCTCTCAAGAGAAAAAGCATTTTTTCTGAAATGGAGAATAGGAGTCCCGGTACAGGTCAGATGAAAAAAAGTGGATTTAATATGGAGAATAATAGTAGTTTGAGTAGTTGTAAATTAAGCACGACCCCGTAGGCCGTGGATAATCCACTCGAGTTGTACCGAGAGTTGTACAGTATATTTTTTAAACGACCTAACTTTTTTTCCTTCTATGTGCTGAATGCACTTAGGCCAGGTTTGGTTCATTGTGCTTATCCTCTTTAATTCTCACACCCAGTGATCCCAGTTTCTTGCACTAGTTGTGTAGGTCAACTGGGGAGAGGGTCGAGATATCCTCTAGTTCCAGTTTTGGTTGCCAGAGTATTTGTTGCCTCGCAATGGCAAACTATTTGCTGTACTGTTTTTCTGACTTGTTCGCATAATCTGCAGTCAAGGGGCCGTATGAATAAAAAGAAAGCAAATGCTCCCAGCAAGAGCTTAGAGTAAAAGGTCGGAGTATAAGCATCTACTCGAGTTGATATGAATAATGATTTGCTTATACTCAAGAGCATTTGCTTCAATAAAACGAGCATGTGCGCCTAGTCATTCCTGTCGAAACTCGAAAAAATTAACGTACACTCGAGTTGCGTCTGCATTAATTTGACCGTGTTTTGATTGTAAGTGTAATAAAAATATCTTTAGACGAGGGGAATGAGGAAGAAAAAGGTACCAATCTGCTAGTAGCAATGCAATTGCAAGAAAGACCTGAAATCCTCACCAAATCACAAATTCCACATATAAAAAATAAAAAAAACGAGGCCTTATAACATGCTCCCACAGAAATAGAATGAAAAATAGGAAAGCCATTAACCATTTCGCAACTAATGAAAAAAGTAAACAACATAAAAACGAGACTAAGAAATAAGGTTGACAAGAACAAAACTGGCAATAAAAAAATTGTTTTAAAGCAGTGAGAAAAAATATATATTTCAAAATTGGAAACCTGCGCTTAAGTTGGCCAAAACACCTTTCAATTATAACCCTTTCTTTCTTAAACAGTCTATTGTAAGCTCTTTCCAATGCGTTATTAGGGTTTCTAAACGGAGTCATTAGCCACGGTTTTAAGCCATAACCATCATCACCCAGTAGTACTGCACCAGGAAACTGTCGCATAGTTACACGTATATCGCAGCTCCTCCAAATTCTTGCGTCGTGTACAGAACCCGACCAACTAACATTAGCACTAGTAAACATTTCCACTGAGTTACATGTTACCTGCACATTTATAGTCGCCAATCCCTTTCTGTTGATGTATTCATCACCGTGTTGATTCGGCTTCAAAATCTGAACGTGCGTGCAATCACTCCAATAGCACTTGGAAACTGAAATTTTTCTTGCCACGCTTGCTGTGCTTCGTTTATTTTGGGTTGGGTTGACGGAAATTTCATCCATAAATTGGACTTTTCAACTATTTTGTTCAATACATTGAAATTGTTTTTGAAACAGTCGACTGAGTGATTCCCAATTCTTCTGCTACACCCATCTGAAATCCAGGATTGGCCATATATCGCAAGAAAACCTTCATTTTATGATTTGACGTGAGAGCGCCTCCTCTTCTTTTAAGATTTTCTCCCAAAAAATACGTTGCCATCCAATTTACATTTTCTTCTTGAAATCTGTAAAGAGATTTAAAATCTCGCCAATTAGCTTTCCTTCGCACTTTTTATTGCTTCTGTGCACGTAAATTCACGAATTCTGCCATTTTATGACCAGCTTATTACAAGGTGCATCTCCTACTAACGAGATGCAAAAATTTTGGAGCAAATGCTCAACTAAGTAAGCAAAGCATACATTTTATTCGTAACAAGTTGAGCAAATACTTAAACGTGAGTTGATGCTCATGCTTCTAATACAAGTTTGAGCAAAACCTTTTACTTACATTTTTATTTATAAACTATATAGCATATGCTTCAAGTTTTGCAAGTAGAAGGTTTTGCTAATTTTTATTCATTCGGGCCATTGTCTCCATCGTACAGTTGCATTCTGTGCGATTCTTGACGGCCATGTGTCTTGTCAGAATTCCTGTAGTAGTTCTCAGCTGATTCCTGTTCATCTAAGGCAGATGTTTTGTTAGTCTCGGATCTGGAACCCCAATGACAGATTCACTGTGGTGTAATCTCTGTCTATTTTTTCAGTAAATTCTGTGTTCATTCCTGATCTATCGCTTTATGGCATCTTGTGCTGTGCATCTTGGGACTCCGAGTACCGGTTCTGGACTAATAAATGTATTTCCGGAGCCTTTTCTTGCGAGTGAATAGGTTTTTTCATTCCCTGTAATTCCTTCGTCTCCTGGTACCCACTGCAGTGTTACTTTGTTAACTTTTGCAAGGATCTGCAGTTCCCCTTGACATTCCTATATCAGTCTTGAGGTGACTTTATTGCACATTAGCGCTCTGAGGGCTGCTTGACTGTCAGAGTATATATGGATCCGCTTGTTAAGGTAAGCCCTTCTATTGTTTTCAAACGCGCACAGTAGTTTGGCGTAGATGTCTGATTAGAACACTGTGAGAGACTTTGCCAACGAGAAAAATGCATTTTTTCTTACTATGTGTATTTCCGCTCCGGTACCCTCTTTAGTTTAGAGCCTGAAGAAAAGTTATATAACATGTTTTCGCAACGGCTTAAATTTCTGGCTACATAATTTTTTTACAAGAAAAATGGTATGCCATTGACAATTTCTTGATTAATTCTACATGAAACAGTCAGACATGTTAAACCGTAAAATTATTTTTACATGGTAAACCGGAAGTTGGAAGAATTTTTGGATAGAGAATAAAAAGTTAAGATAGGGAGGTGAAAACCATTTGTCTTTTAGATGCGCTGTTCCAATGCTACAGTCTGTCAAAGTCTAAAATTTGCATATTTTAAACGTCAATATCTCAAAAACCAAAATAGGGTATAGCGGCAACGCTGCATTGCTGAAAATATTTTTAAACGATAGACCATTGTTGTTTCTCTGAGCAGCCAAATTTTTGAAGAAAACGTATTACCCGTTTTCCATAAACGTCTAACGTTCCATTCGCAGCAAAACACCCTGTATTTATAATTTAAAACCTGTATTGCTTGTATTTCATTCTGGGTTAAAGTTGAAGTTTATAATAAAGTTCTAAGAAACGTTGTTCACTTTTGGAAAGGAATCCTTCCTAAAACTTTAATGATTTACTTTGTGAAAGTTCCAAAATCCACTTAAATTGTTAAAACTTTTTTATTAAATATATAAAGATGTCTCCATTTAAATCAAATTTTCTATTTAAACATAAACGTAAGCATATTTTCAAAAAACAACATTTAAATGAGGTTTAAATATTGACATTAAATGCCAATAATAAATAATGAGAGTTTCCTGCTAACTTACCGAGAGATCGAAGACTTACGCATTCACGTAGTCACCAATCAATGATAACTTTTTATCAGCCTATTAGCCTGATTATCAGTTTGTTAACATTTTTTCAGTATTGACCATGCACAGGTAGCACTTATCAGACGACAAAAATCATCTGACAACTTGTCAGGTCGATTTTGAACTGTTAACAATTTATCCCTCTGATGAAAAAATTACATTAATTGTAAATGTTGGAAGGTTTCTTTTAAAAACTAGCACGAACGTCTTGTAAATATGAATAGAACAGCTTCACTCCATTATCTACTGGATTCCTCATCTAATTCAATGGTAAGTACCGTATTTTATTATCGCAGAGATAAATCCTAACAAGCAGATAACTATCAGAGGCATAAGTATTTGATTTTGGTGAATATGGCCGTTAATAAGTTAATGGCCAATTTTTTCCATTTCCGCTAATAACAATTGATGAAAAACACATCATATTAAAGTTACTTACCCTGGCCTACTCTGTGGTCTGTAGTAACCCCAAAATATATTACTAGAATGTTATTAAAATTATTTGAAATCAGTTTTCGCGGCTTGGCCGGCTGTTCAATCGAAAACGGAAGAAAGTTGTTTAAGTCCGTGATACGAAAACACCTTCTCGGTCAGAGTTAAACGGAGCAATACACGATATGAAAACGTTGTCATGGAAACCGTCGGTTCTCATTACTGATCACTATATATTTTTTTGTTGAGGTGAGATCTTCCAAAGACACCTTGTGAGGCAAGGTAGTGTCGGATTCAACCCTGAGGGGGCTGCCTACCGACTAAAACACCCTGTGTTCTTTCAGTTTCAGGGCCCGAGTGGCGTATAAAAACCTCCAGACGTCTTGCTGATCTTTCCACATCTCCATGCCGAAGCATGTTTTTGTTTTGGATTCACCTGTATATGTTGACCGCGTATACAGGAATTTGTCGTCTCTCTTTGTTGTAGAAGAGTTAGTTATTTTTGGCGGTGTGTTAATGTGTTGTTTGTGGTGTAGTGGAGTATAGTGTAAGATGCCTCTTCCAGGATGCCATATAGGCATTATCTGGTGTTGACGGGTAAGCTCCTTTTTGGTTTATGGGTTAATACTTATATGGCACCTATGTTACCTACTTAATAGCATTTCACTTAAGCTAGTAGTTAATTTACATTTCACTTAAGATATCGCACACTTAGCTTAGTTAACACTTTAATTTTTCTTCCTTTTTATTTAAAGTTGACTTTTTGGCAGTTTGTGTGCCCTCCTTACATTTAGTACCTCCTCCGGATTATATTCTGTGAGCCTACGAAGTTCTTCGTTTGGATGCGTCCTTATTTCTTCGAACATTTTCCTGGCTTTCCTTTTCATGAAGACTAACGATCACTATAGCTATAACGGCGGAGTTAAAATAGCAAAGCGTCGCAACGGGCGGGCAAGGACAAGCAGCATAAGAATCCCCCAAGCTGCTATGAACGGTCGGAAATTCTTGTGAGCTGTCTACTATTGTGGTCGTGGTTTGGTTTTATTAAATTGGGATGCAACTTACCTACGCCTACGAAACAGTGTCGCACGGCGGATAACGTTCCTTTTCAAAACAGCACGGTATCATAAGGTATTTTCACAAGAATTTTGGGCAATGAGTACAACTTTTTATTTTGCATTTTTAATTTATATTTGTAAAAATGGGTACGCCTATGGTTCGAATACAAATGTTTCAGCTTTACCAATCTACTAATATCAACTGATACCACCATTTCGGATATTTCGCCGGCGCAGAGGATAGTGCGCCAGTGGTATAACATTGGAAACGAAACGACTGGGTCGATGTTAAGAAATTGCGCCAGCTGCCAATTACTTCTTTAGGCCAATAAAATATATTTGTGGGTATTCTCTGAAGTATTCTGTAAAATTGTACTTTACCTAAGTAGCCGCCACTTTTTCCCAGTAAAATTTTCTTTGAACAACTTCTATAAACTTATAAAAAACTGTATATTAAACTTTTTAAAAATGTATATAAATTGCCGTAGTACTTAAATATTATAAAACGATGCTGTTAATTGATTTATAAGCTGTTGTATCTTATTTCCTATTCCATTTATTTAAAATGTTTTGTATTAGGCCGGCCGAACTGCCAAGACCACCCTCTAAAATTTAATCTCCCTAATGGCGGCAGCAGCACTTTGCGGCCTGTGGACCGTAACTAAAAGCATTTTTGCTTTGTGGCACTTTGCGGACATGAAGGTGGAAGTGTAAGTGACAATAAATTGTGTGTTAATAAAATGTTTTGCCTGTCATAATTTGCCAGGGGCAAAATATGTGAAACATTGAAAATAAGTACTGGCCTAATGTAGCTACATTAATCATCGAGACATCAAAGAGACTATGCAACTGGTGATGGGGCGGCAGTGGCTCAGAGGTGAGGTACTGGCATTCGACCGCGGCGGTCCGGGTTCGATCCTCGGAGTGGGCATACGCATAATAAAAAAAGTATGTCCGAAATTTAGTTGATAAGGGAATGCAGTATGCTACTAGTGATTGCTAATATCGGGACCGAGAGGAGCATCATGGACCTCTGGGGGCGTAAAAAGGATAACTAGTGCATACACGTGGTTCGGATTCCACGTTAAGCTGTAGGTCCCGTCTGGCTGACATTACCCAGACGAAATGGGATACAATGGGCCCTGTAGGCCTAAGTATACCGGCTCTTCCGCCAACCCCAACAAAAAAAAAACTGGTGGTGGGCTGGGTTACAAAACTAAACTGCTAGGCTTCGCCTTCGTCAATGGTACATTATTAAATTTGTTTTGCTACCCTTTTTACCAAGAACATTGATTGGTCTAGTCGTAAAGACAAGCATAAAAAAAATTCTTGAAAAAAACGTGTGAAGTCGGCTCTAAAAAGTGAATTGGTTTAGGTTTGTTGATTGATTAAGCATTCTATTGTGATTCTTGATTTGAGTCGGTTGGAGTTTACGGCCTTGAGAGCAGCTTCTTGACTGTCTGACAGGATGTATATCTCGTGGTCGTACTAGCCTTTTTCGCCATTTTTCTGTACACATGCTTGTATAGTACATACTTCCGCTTCTTATACTGTGGCGTAGTTTCCCAGGGAATGATAATTTATATTCTGGGTATTTTCCTAAATATACCCCGCCCACTTCGTCGGCCGTCTTTGATCCATCAGTGTATCAAACAGTGACGGAGGTATATCTTTTGATCATATGTTAGAGTCGCACCTGATGTTATAAGGTCTGGTGAAGTTGTAGACCTCTTTCATGTGATCTGTTTGCAACTCCAAGAGCTCGTCATTGATTAAATCCGTGACTCTTGTATGCCCTATTCTTACAGGGTGTTGTTTTCATTCCCCATTTATTTTCATCCTAAAGGCGCTGCAGCTGGCCTCTTTTTCTTTAATAGAAAACTGTATAAGCCATCTTAACTCTGTAATTGGTGAAGCCTTTAAAAAGCTTGGATTTATTCTTCGAATACTCTAAAACTATTGTATTGCTCATGTCCGGCCATGTTTGGGATACGGATTAATAATCTGGTCCTTCTATTGCCAATCTTATATTTATTCTATTGAACAAGTACAAGCTAAGTTCTTAAACTCATATGCTTTTAAAACTGGTACAAGTGTCTCAAAACTTGGATATTTGGATTGGTGTAGGACAGGGGTCGGCAACCTACGGCACGCGTGCCAAACCTGGCATGAAATGGCACGCCTACTTGTTTAAAGGATCTGTTACGCCCCTACGTTACGTTTCCGTGGACTGTGGTTTTTCGGGCAGGACCGAGGACCTTTGCAGTCCCATTACTTTTGTCCGGGTGCGCCCTTTGCGGCTGGGGCCTTTTTTTTAGAAATCACTTTGAATTGGAAGAGATGTTGTTACTATTTTAGTTAATATGTATTACGGTTTTTAAGTAAATCTGTTACGATTGAAAACAATTTTGGCAACACTATTAGTGGCACTTTGGCTTTGTTCAAAATTGCACAAGGGCACCTCTTTGTTAAAAGGTTGCCGACCCCTGGTGTAGGACATTAGGTTAGGTATAGGAACTCATGTTTATCTACAAAATTGTCAATGGCTTAATCAATGCAAACAATTTAGTGGAGCTCCTTAACTTTAATGACCCCAAATACTCAGTCGTGACCTATTCAAACCTTCTTTTCATCGAACTAACTATGAAATTAACAATCCAGAATCTAAAAAATATTTAACATGAATGCTAATATCTTGGATTTTATGGCAATGATATCGTCCAAAAGAGCATGTTCTAATTTGTGATTGTTCGGTTCTAACTTAATTTAATTAATTTTTAATGCTATCTGTACTGTGTCCCTTTTTCCTTTTCCGTCATTGTCATTGAATATATATAACTTTTAATTGGTTGTTAAGTTGTTTATATTTCAAATTTCCTTTTTTATTCATTGTTACATACCTAAATTATATTATTATTTGTAAAAATGAAGTTGTTAATTAAATAAGCAAATAAATAAATATTGATATGAATCGTTTAAATATTTTTAAAATTTGACAGCCGTAATAATTAAAGGGCATCAAACCTAATGCCGTCCTAAACGGACAGTTCTGGGTTTACAGTGACAAGTATGAGAAGAAGTCAATAACGTCTTGTATTGTAAATATTTTTTTTTTGTTTTTTTCTCAAATTCATTAAAAAAACGTATTTTAGAACGTACTGTATTCTTTAATAGAACTAAAACTGTATTTGCAACAACATCCCTGTAAAATTAGTTATCGGTAAGAAGATTTAATTACAAAATAATCAAATTAACACAAATGCCTTACATGGCATATAAAATAATGCCACGGTGAAAATACAATTGTGAGACTATAATAATATATCGAAATATTTTGATGATCTAAATTTTAAATCCCTTAAGTGAGTACAGGTGTTAATTTCATTTTAAAGATCTTATATCTTAAATTGAAAAACATCTTATTTTAAAAAAATAACTCAATATTTAGGTTATTTTCAAGAAAAACAATCTAAAACACAAAAATATTACCTCATTTCAATAACTATTGTTCAATTATTTTATACACAACAACGAGGTATTAAATAGACTACAAATTTTGCAAAATGAAGCGATGCCTATAATTTTTAATGTAGACAAATAAACGAAAATACATTTTATGGTAGAGAAACGTCAGTGGTTAAATATTAAAAATTTAATATATTTTTTGGTTTGTATTTTCATTTCTAAAATACAACATAACTTACTACCTTTTTATTTAACAGATTTTATAACTCAAAAACTTGAAAAACTACCTAATTAACGATTTTTGTCTAGATAGGGTGTCAATACATTTAACATATGAACCGGTTTACTTTAAAGGTTTAAATGAATATACCAATTTAAATATTTCATTTAAAATTGAAAATTAAAAAAAAGTAATTAATTAAGTATTCTGGTAAAGAAGTCACATCTAGATATATTGTCGGGCTACAAAAAGATAGACAACTGGAACGGGTAGCTTAAATAGTTTGAAGATACGTTCTAATTTATTTAGTTTATTGTGGGATATTTATTTACTAAAACACTAAAGATTTTTTAATAGTTTTATTAAAACGAACCAATTCAAAACAATTTACGATTACATTATGGTCAATAATACACAAGTCTTAAGATATAAAAATAAAGTTATTAAATCGGTAATTTTAGAGAGTTTTCTCTAAAGAACAGTCTTGTTCCCTAAAACTCACATACGACGCTATTTGAAGTAAGTTTAAGAGAAACAATTTTCGTTTTACAGTGAACTCAGGCCAAAAGGGAAATAAACAATTTAAAACTTAAATAAACATTACACAAACCACTTACTTATTGGCTGGAAACGGCTTTGGTTCTGAGATTATATTTTACATAGAGTGAGTTGAGCTACCAAACGGGCAGAGGCTACTCTTACACTTGAATACTTTAACAACTACACTAAGTAAGCGTTCTTTTGAGTTTTTATATAGTTTTGTAACCCCTACCAAAATAGAGAAGAGGTTACGTTTTGCTGTGTCAGGAATTATTAGCAATAATAGAGAAGATTCTTGAATGTACTATTCTTTAACCAATTACAAAAGTTTATTTTTATAATCATTTGTCTACTAGAAATGTCCTTGTCTTTGTTTTTTGCACTATCTTTCCACTACACCTATTTTTATCAAACCCAACACCTATTAAGAGTCTTAACACCACAGCCAAGTATTAAATGAGTTAAGGTGGATTTATAGTCGCCGTAACGTAAGCCGCAAGAAGGAACGTATGCCGTAAGAAAAATAAACATATGATTAGTAACACATTTATTTATAGTCCAAAAAACTTAAGCAGTAAGAATTAAGCCCAAACCGTAAGCAGTAAGGAAATGGTTTATTTTCATTTCTTACGTTACGTCTTACGGCTTCGGCCGGGATCGGTCATACTCGAACATAACCGCAATGAACTCAGTCAGGCATTTTCTTTTGATTTACGGTTGTTTTGAGTTTTAAAATTTAATTTTCTCGTACGAAACTTTGTAAAAAAGAGCGACTTTGAGACAGAACACCTGCTATTTTGAAACAAGAGTTTTTAACCAAAACCAAAACATTAAATTATAACCTAACTATTTGTTCTCTTACTTCTTAACTAATTTAATCTATAAATGGATTTCTTGTGGCGGCCTAATTCTTACGTCTTACGGACTACTGCTTAAGTCTTACGGCTTATGTTACGGCGACTATAAATCCACCTTTAGATGATCTTTAAGGTTACCAATCCATATTCGACATTACCCCCTTCTTTAGGGTCGATGTCCACGGTGGTCACCTCTGCCTAAATACGAATCCATATCCGACAATATTATTTGGGAAATAATGTTTCTGCTCAAGAAATTTCCTTTCCCAATTAATGAAGTATTAGAGGTAAAATCTTGTGACAGTTGAATCCTGCAACTAGTTTAAAAATATTTTTCTTGGTATTGTAAAAAAAATAATGAAAGGTAACGTCCTTTATTGAAATTAGCATTGAGATGACAATTTTTTTAACTGGCTAAGAAATTTATACGGATTCGTACTAAAAAGTTATCTCTTTTACGAGCCTCTTAAAAGATAATGTCAGCAGTAAAAACAGTCACCTTTATAAAATGTTAATTAAAATTGAAAGGGTTAAAAATCCCCAAGATAAAAAAGCTCTTTGCTTTTCCGTAAGTAGCATCAGTTTCACTATGAATTTTAAAAAGCCTTTTTTGGAGCAACGGCCTTTTATTAGGTTGAATCATACCCAGGGGTGGTTTTTGTTTTCAGAAGGCTAATGTTATTTGTTTAGTAACCCCAGGTGCTTTCTATTTACATATACCAGGGGGTCTTAGATCGGTTGCTGCTTTTCTTATCCTTTCCCCTATATCAGAATATAGAATATACAATGTTTTATTGGAATTCGCATACGTGTTTTTTTAGTTAAATTTTAATAAGGCAGAATAGCAAAACTATTTTCATTATTTATTGCAGACCTTACACGATCATTATTACTGACAGCCTTAATAGGAAAATGACAGTAAAACTGATCATGTAAGGGTAAATTACAAGGATTGATGGCCTGACTGATGTAAATTCTCATTAGAAACAACACCGATGCTAGAATAACGAAGGATTGATATGATTCATGACTGTCAGTCCAACTGATCGTGTAGCAAACAAGACTGCATGGGCGTAGATATGAGGGGGGGGAGGCACTGCAAACAAGGCAGAAACGGCCATCATTGTCTAATCAGGCCCCAGGGAGTCCATTTTGTTTGGAGCCTTCCTTGCTTACCTTACTACATATCTCTTTTTTTTTATATAGTGACAATAAACTTTACTTTTCTTTTATATATATAATCATGCCACATATTTGAAAGTCAGTTGGGTGTCTTAATAAAAAAATTTTGAAACTTCATAGAAAAGTAATGGGTTCTTAGAGAAATTATAAAATATAATAAAAATAATTATTTATTTGGTTAATGTTTATATCAATTAAATAATATTTATTTAAAGCGAGGAATATTATATATATAAATAATTTCCATTGTTTAAATTTTTCTGGCTATTTATTTGCTTACTACTTTTGTAAATTTATTTACAATAAATAACTATTTAATAAAACGGATTAAATAAAAGCAATAAAGTTTAAATCAAATAAATAAATATTGATTTTAAATAAGATAAATATTTTATCGGAATACGCATTACCGACCTTCACTGCCAGTCCAAGAGTCGGATGCGCTAGGCAGATTCCCAACTGAAGCGTTGCAGCAGTCACTTTGAACAACAATATTATTTTTAGTACTAATGTCTTCTGTTGTATTGTTAAGTGGCGAATGATGAATGCACTATGAAACAATTACCTACTAAAAGAATGGGATTTAGACCTGATCATTTATGTGAAAATCACTATGTAGAATGTATGTCCGCAGATGGGGTTTTAAAAAGGAAAAATAAAAAATGGAGAAATTGATAGAAATAAGGTCATTTTTCCATAAAAGTTTTTGCTTGCATTAAAAATAAAATGAGCAGTGCCAGTGTTGTTTTTAAAACATTCATTCATAAATATAAAATGTTTACATGCGAATTTAAAACAAATTGTTTCCTTAAAATTTTGCGTTAAACTTTCAAAAAAGACAAACCACCAAATTACCGCTTTTATATTTTTTGCATACTTTTTAAAGCACGCAATAACTATACAGAATATTCTTTTTTCGTATTTTTTCCTCTTTTAAACCTCAGCCGTGGACAGAAGGTAGAGGTACAAGAATCAAAAATACAATTTACTAATTATTCACTAAATTTAGATTTTAACCCTATCGTATAGAGCACGAAAAAATAAAAATACGCTCTCCAATAAAAATCCACGGAAGAAGGTATATACCGACTTCACAACAAATACATCAAATGGGCAACCGGGGCCAATGAAATAGGTTTGTTGTCAATTCATTGCCCGGGACAGTCTTCATTCAACACGCTCGGACCCATCTCCGACCTGATTAAGCTCTCGAGACTGGTTTCTATTTCTAATCTGTTCTATTTAAGTTCTTGGAACAAAAATAAGAATATAGTAGGTGACAAATAAAAGAACTAATAGGATGACGTACGCCTCATGTTTTTAAACTTGCAGCAGACGTATTTTAATTGTTTCTAGAAAAGGTTAATGATACTCTAGGAAGATTTTTATTATTATGATATGTTTTAAATGGGTTCTAGTTCCGGATATTAGTGCTGAATATGATAAATTCGATTATAGTGAAAGAGCCCATTGATCGAAATAAATATTTGATGCAACAATCTGTGTATTAGTTAAAAAAAAATTTGGAATAAAATAAATAATTATTTGGATTAACCAAAACGATGATAAGTAAATAAATGAATTATTTGCGTGCAGGTTAATCGTTAATATGGAAACATGCATATTGAATAAATACTTGTTTTTTTTTAAATATAAAAGTCATTTCTGGTTCAAATAATTATTAGGATTTATTCAAATAAATATAAGTGTGGCATATTATCAAATAATAAACTTAATTTTTATTTGCTTTAAATACATTTTTTATCAGTGTATCTTTAAAAATATACTAGATATGTACTGATAGCCACATATATGATGGTCGAATTTCAAATTTATATTTTGGAATAATAGCCGAAAACATTATATCTATGATTTTTTTTTTGTTATAAAAGAATTATTTTATATAAAGATAAATATCGACATAAAACTCTCAGACACAATCAGTTGATTTTATCTTTTCTTTCCCAAATCACGGAAAATAATAGATGTGTCAGTAAGACGACAAAACCAATCAAACTTTGACACTAATAAAACTTTTCTCTTTGATAAGGGGCTCGAACGAACGAAGGGAACGAGAAGAAACGTGGGGGTGGGAACTCCAAACTTTATTACTTACTTAAATATCACGTCTGATGCCTGTTAAATTACGTTAAGAGTTGGAGTGTTTTTATTAAAATGTAAGTTATACAGTAAGCTTTGGAAAGTTATTAATCAAGGTATATTTTGGTGGTTTAGAAATACAAATAATGCGAGGATTGTGAGAAATATTAATAATTAATAAACATATAACTTAGCGCAATCGGACAAAGTGGTATAACTGTCTTTTGCATTAAAATACGCAGAGACGCCGGCCGTAAAATCAAGAACTAAAAAAAGTAAAAACAACCAAGACACGGTAGGCAACACATCTAGTATAGAAAACAACAATTTTCGTATCTTTATAACAGTCGGCAATACATACAATATATAATTTTTTCTACTCCCAAATGGAAATTTGCTGTTTCCTTTACACTTAAGTGGCGAGTAAAGTAGGCTATTCCAGTTAACTGTGCGGCAACATTTCATAACAATCCTAGATAGGTAATGAAACTGACCAATCACAGTAGTCAAGAAGCCAAATTGACATGTTGTTTTTAAAAGTACTGACCAATCACAGTATATTATTTTTACTGAGTCTCCGCCTTCTTTTTCAAGACATTAAATTATATAATTTAAATGCATATGGTACAATTTGTTATTAATTTGTTCAATATAATAAAATCTAGACGCATTTATAATAGATTTATCAATAATGCAACCTGCTGAATGTGCATAGAAAATTAATTTAATGTAGTATCATTTATCAGTTGATTTTCCGATAATTAACTAAACGTTAGAGCGTTGGACTATGAAACCAATGGTCGTGAGTTCGAGCCCGGCAACCTACAAACTTCTTTTTTACATTTTTTAGCATAAGGTCGTAGAAAAAATATACTGTTCAACTCGAGTGGATTGTCCATATTGCCCTCATGCGATATGGACATCATATCCACTCTTGTTGTACAAACTACTAATTAGAAACAGATCACACCGCAGCACCAAACCGTCGTCATTGTCTACCTGTACCCCAGGGAACCCATTGTTTTGGCTTCCCTGTATACTTTAATGAAAAATACATATACAATATATTGTACGTTTGCCGCTAAAATATCTTTTTATTTTATTATTACCAACAACCTATTATAGATGGACCCAGATTGTTTACCAACGCCGGTCGCCATTATAAGCGATCAGTCTAAGCACATTTGCCAGATCATACTGAGAATATTTATTTTTGAAACATGCAAAAAAATGCTATGTTTTTTTAATCATCGACCTTAAATTTTAAATACAGTTTTAGAGACTAGAAATTTAACATAATTTAAAGGTTTTATGTAAATTTTTTAAAAAATGTATAAAATAGTACAGAGATCATAAAAAGTTAACTTCTAACCTACTTTGCATTGAAGATGTTATTAGAAATTAAGAATTTTGTATCCTAACATAGCAACGCTCCCTAGAGGTAGAAATTAGGAACCAAAAATTATTTTTCAGTTAATTTTTCTGGTCATATTTCTTAATATTCTTTTACACCAAAGTTGTAGCATTTGTGGTGTTCTAGATTCATCTGCTCGTTACTCTTAGTGGATCACCCTTCAGACCAATTACAAAGTATTTAATTCCTTAAACAGCTGATGTTGTGCGAACACGATTAAAGTCAAATTCGCGATACAAGGAAGTCCCCCCTCTCCCGTGAAAATGGGAGATCAATTAGGATGTGCAAGGAAATGGATGAAATAGACGGGATACTACTTGTAAAGTGCTTCGGCCACAGTTCGTCAGATAAAATATTGTTTCTAGGTTTACATGGCTTAATTTCTTGCACACTTCAAACTAACGTGCAATTTTATTTAATAAAAAAACACTGCAAACAATGCCACAAAATACAAAAAGCTTACTTATAATAACGCATGCTGAAAACAATCTGACGCGTCTGACAGCTGATCGTTACAATCGCATAATGACCCATCAGATCGAAAATATAATAGACACGACGTTGTCATGTTGACAAACTTTGAACTTATTTTTTGCATGTCAGTCTAACTTATAAATGTTAACATGTAGTTTGTTCTTGCCTAATAATTTATTATTTTTTACAGATAAATATTTCTTCTTATTTGTTTCTTGCGATCGCTTATACAGTGTGTCGAAGAAAGTATGCAACCTATTTATAGGAATTCTTTTTATTACCATTTCTCAAAATATTTCTTTCATGATAAAAGTTGGTTAATGCCTTCAAACTATAAACGCATATTTCAGACTTCACCTGTGGCTAATATAGTAAGGGAACAAATGCCATTTTTTCTAAATTGCCTTAAGAGTAAAGTACCTTAATTTAAAAAAACACAGCAAAATTTTATATGGAAATGTTGCAAATTAAAAACTAAATTTGAGTTTTCACGGCCTAATCTTTAGAAAAGCAAAATACCTATTTTATATGAATTTTTTAAAGTAGATTTTTGAACTTGCGCGTACTGGGTGAAAATGACAAATAAGTTATTAGTTATTTCCCGTAGTAGGCATGGAGCTGATTTTTATTTCTATCGTTATTTTGATTAGAATACAAGTTGGGTAAAATGTGTTTAAATATACGTGTAACACGCTAATATCTAAACCAACTCGTTGATGAATTGAAAAGTTTTAAAATGTTTGCAACTACTAATACATTTTTATTATAAACCCATGGTTAAGTTATTTTATAAATACGTTCAGGAAAAAAATTAAAAATTGAGATACATTATTAAAAATTTGTATACGACTAAGTTTTTAATTTGCAACAACATTATCATATACAATTTTTCTGTATTTTTTTTAACAATAGTACATTGTATACCTAGTAGGAAAAGCTGAACATTCCCGGACGACCCCGTAAAGATTGTATGTCGGGGCATAAGCTGAGACTGACAAAACGGAGTCCAGGAATGTGGCTTTTTCTTCGAGGTATACATACTATTTTTCCGTAAAGTGAAAATTATTAAAAGGACATAACTCATTACATTCAACTTGTTAAAATTTTAAAATAAATATTATAAACTTTGTTCACAAATAAAAGATGCCATTAAATATTTGTGTTGTAACTATGGAAACACATTCATATTGAATTGTCAAACTTAACACATTTTACTTTACAAGTAGACGTAAAGAAATAATATTTCCTTACAGTACAATAATAAATATTTCCTAACTGTCATTTTTCGTTGCCTAGCAACGTCTAAGTGTAAGGAAATATTGACTTTTTCTTTCAGAATTGTAATAAAATATGTCAATATTTCCAATCGATTTTCGGACAAGGTGCAAAGGTGGAAAAATGGCATTTGGTCCCTTACTATTAGCCGCAGGTAAAATCTGAAATATGCGTTTATCGTTTTAGGGCGTGCAGCAACTTTTTATCAAGAATGTAATTTTCTGAGGGATTGGTAAAAAAAAAATGTCAATATATTGAAAACACTTTTTTGGATACAGTGTATATTTAGTGCATGTCAACAACGCTGTTTCGCTATTAAAATTTTATATTATTACTACGTAAATTCTTATTTATCCTATGAACATCGGACGTCCTTAAGAGGAAACATAAATAGTTTTGTCTATGGTATCAGGATCACCCTGTAGATTAATGATACTGGACAATATTTCTATGACTGTATTTATGTCGTTACTTTTTTTCACTAAAATAAAACTTCTGATCAATGAAACGTCACCATCAATATTTGTTGTGTTTGTTCTGTAATCGACATAACTTGACAAAAAGTATATGATTACAAAAATTACTTAGATTGGAATACTACCCCTCTACAATCTGTACACGCCACTGAACATGGTACGTACATACGCATCCCTTATGGCTCATTTATTCCATCCCCTTATTAAAACGTCGCTCCGCAGCTGATACAGATCAATAGATCAATTATTCTAGGAATGGAGTTTGGAAATTTGAGTACACAACTGTTAATATAGCTTTTAGACATTGCAATATGGGGATTTATAATACTATGTGTATATAAGCTTATAAGTTTATCACCGCATCTAAAATAAATCCACTTTTCACCGTCCGCTGTCACTGAATTTCTCCGAAACTGGACGTACGATTTGCTTTAGTTTCACATATCGAAAAACTTATGCTTTAACTCTGTTTCTTATATAGCTGATTTTTAGATATACCTTTCATTTCTAAAATACAGGGTGATTCCTAAGTTGATATTTCTTTTTTAGCTGTATATAGAAGGTATAAAAATAAACAACATTTTTAACTACCTTTTTCAAAAAACTCAAAAATAAGGTACTTCCATTCATTTATTACACTATGAATCAAATACGATTCTGCCTAACTTGCCCGTTGAATAACATTAAGAAAACTTCTGGGTGTAGGATGAGCTCGCAAGGGAAAGCGTTCCGCGTGTAATCTCGAAGCAGCAGCGCAGCCGCAGCCGCACTTTGACGACACTCACCGTAAATTAGCACCATATCTACTAGTTCATTGTTTTCAAATTTTACCATTTTCACGAGTCACCAATTTAAAATTAACTTGCTTCAGAAAAACACACCGCAGCGTATTGCCAAATACCTCACCACCGACCCGTAAATTGCATGACTTATAAGAGATAAGACAAACAGCATAAAGTATAGCAGGCTACGTTTTGATGACCAGGCCCGCACTTAGATTTTTTACTTCTGTATCTTGCCTAATTTTACGTTTTTTGAAAAAAGATATTTGAAAATGCTGTTTATTTTAATGCTTTCTATACACAGCTAAAAAAGAAGTATTAACTTAGGAATCACCCTGTATAACATAATTTGTATTGGTATAATTGAACTAACTTTAAGAATTGGGTATATTAACATAGAAGGAAAGAATTGGACACTCAAAATCTAGTCTAAAAGGAAAGAAATAAGACACTCAAAGTCCACTCCACTTTAAGTCCGGACTATTTTTTACAAGTTCTACTACTATGTTATTAATGTTGTTTATGAATGGTATAAAAAAAATAGGCAACACAGGTTTTTTAAAGTTTATTTTTAAAAGTACTTAATATACACGTTTTTAAACATCAAAAAATATTATACGAATACATTTAGAATGAGTACAATACAATATATAAATAATATTTTAAATAAATAAAATATACAACAATAATATTGAAATAAATAAATAGCGAATCTCGTATTTTTATATACCTACACTTATGAATAATAACAATAAAATAATCCTATAAAAATTTTAGTAAATAAAAAGCAAATAGAATTAATAATAAGCTACAAAATTAATTAAACCTAACAGATAAAGTGTAGGTCAGATTTATGCCTATTGTGCTGTTAATAAGAATATGTTTGAAAACTGGCTATTGTACCAGATTGAAGAATGGTAGCCGACTTTAGTCGTTAGCAGTTTAGTAGAAATTAGTTTCTATACAGCTTCCGGGTAAAATTTTTTGACCAAAAGGCTTGAAAATTAAAGGATTATTCCTTCAACATTTTGATAAAAACCTAAATTTGTATTTTTGTTAGAGCAGGAGATATTGACGAAAATAAATTACCTATAAAAATTATTGTGTATTACGGGCGTTTTTATTGTAGTTATTGGGTAATTTTAACACACAATATATAATAAACGAACAAAAAGTTACAAATATAGTAGTACAAATGTACAAATATTATGACACTGTTTTAAATTTTGACATTTTTATGAAGAATGTTCAAAAACATAAAGTACCTATTTTTAATTTTTAAAATATAATATTTACGTTACAATTTACTAAATTAATACTTTATACTAACAGAACTTAACTAATAATTTAACCACAAAGATAATTACGGCGCCAAAAATTTAGTTATAAAATAAAATAACATAATTAATGAAGGTCCCACCACTTTTGTTTTATTAAAAATGTATGTGAGACAAGAAGTATTACGAAATATATAAGAAATAAAATATTGATGTTTGCGATACCTATTAAGAATGAGGTTCGCCTTTTCGTTTTTTGATCAATATTTCGTTACTTTTTCTTTTAATCGGACAAATACTTGAAGCATAATTACCCATCTACAATTTAAAGTTAAAAAAGTTTGAATTTCTGAAGAAGCAGAAAAAGAAAAATGGACAAATTTCACAAATTTTCGTATTTTGCTTTTATTAATTCATTAAACAAAACTTAGTTTAAAACTGTAAGTAATTGCTACTCAAGGACGGGTATTTGGCCCCTTTTTAAATAATCCGAAAATGATAAGAAATATTGATCAAAAAATGAAATAGCGAATTCATCACTATACTTTACTCTTAATTAGTCAAAATACAAAGAAAAGCTTAATTGTACCTTTGGACGTAATCGTTACGACCCCTTGCGGACACTTTACAAACTTGAAAATAATTTCCAGCTTTATTTTGGGCACTTTTGCAAAAAAATACTAGATATTTTGTACCAAACTAGGATGAGTAATGCATAAAATGTATTAAAAAAGTCGGAAAAATTAATTATTTAAAATTTTCATCGAAACAAATTATTTATAGTGCTTTAATTTTACCTCACTTTTTTATTCGACATTATTGTTTATCGTATATTATGAAGGTGTCGTAAACAGATTACAAATTTTACAAAATAAAGCAATGCGAAGTTTACATACAAGAATTGTTGTAAAAATTAGAATGGTTAAACATAAATAATTTAGTAATATTTTTGTGTTGCTATTTATTTTTAACATTCTAAAGGATACACTTATGATCTTTATACCTAAAGGACTGGTCTGAATTGTGATCATTATCGTCATAGTTAGATAACATACATTTTCCTCTTAAAAATTTTGCACAACATAGCACATAAATCAGTATTTTATGAAGGACTATAATCTATAGTAAGTTTTAGAAAAAATAGGAATATTATCCTTAACACTTTTTATTTATATCGTTTTAGTGTTTTGTAGTGTAAAATTATTTGATGTTCTATTCTACATTTTTGATAAAACTGTTATTTCATTACATTTACCCTCACCGCTGTATCTTTATTAACCATTTATTGATCAGAACTGTTTTTTTAACTTAATACCTCCAAAAATTACTTACAAACTCAAAATTTTTGACAAAAATATAATTTTAATCCCGTTTTAGTTTTATTTTTTCAAAATGAATTGAGCAAAAGTGATTTTTTAACAGTAATAGCCCAAAAGACAACATAACAATAATACCAATAATAATATAGTAAGGAATTAAAAAATAATATAACTGATATTAAGGGTGTTTCAGTTAAAAATAGTATATGTAATAAGCCCTGACTATTTGGAACACCCTGTATAATTGAAAATAATATCAGATTGTAGAACTAATGCCTCCCTGTAACTCTGTTTTTGAAAAATATTAAAAAAAGTAACGTAGTTTAGATGCTATAAAATCTTGCGTTGAGAGTGGGCCACCCTGCATATCCCGCATGCAAAAACAGTCATTACAATTGGTTACCCCAAAAAAAGTTATTCACGTGCAAACATCAATAAAAAGTTCTAACCTAAAATAACTCTGCTTTTTTTAAAGCCCAGTAACTTTAACAGAAAGATAATTTCCAAAGAAACCATTATCGAGACAACTGAAGATATAAAGTAATGAAGGGTATATGTAACATTTGGGAGAAATTTTAGTTTTTTATATGAATAAAAGATTTATGTATATAAATAAATTCGTTTCATTTCCTATCAATGTTGTTCTGATGATAAAATTTATCATTAATTAATATCAGAACAACATGTAGATTGTAGATGTAACGAAATTTTTTATTCATTTAAAAACTTAATTTTTCCCGAAATATTACATATATCTTTTATGCACTTGTGTCTTCAATTATTGTTTCCACAGAAGTTATCTGGCTGGTAAAGTTACCAGAAGATCGATATAGCGGGCCTAAGTCTCTTAAAAATTAACTATTTAGACATTTAATTCAATAGTAACATCCGGCTCAAATATTTAGAAGGTAAGTAGTTTTAAAATTAATGTAATAAATTTTCCTTTTTTAACGCCTAATTGTTATAAATGTAATTTCTATTATGCTTTATGGAACCAAAGCACAGTTAATTATTAATTTTAGTTTGACGTTTGGAACCACTTTTATTATCGGAATTTAACAGTAAAATAACAATATCTTTATAACCCTTCGCGGCTGCGTGTTGCCAAGGCGAATTGCCAGCATCATCTTTAATATCAATATTTGCGTTATTTTTTATTAAATATTTAACAATTTCTTTGTGTCCCTTATCAATAGACCAATGCAAGGCTGTCCAGTTGTTACCTCCTTTAGCATTAATATTTGCTCCATGATTCACCATAAATTCAACCATCTTTTTTTGGCCTCTCATCACCGCACAGTGTAAAGGCGCATTTCCTGAGCCACACCTACTGTTTATATCTGCATCATGATCTATCAATAGTTTAACCATTTTTTCGTTGCCTTGTTCGACTGCTAAATGCAAAGGTGTATTTGATAGAAAATTTTTTTTGTTGTTAACATCTGCACCATGATTTAGTAAAATTTCAACCACTTCACTGTATTCCTTTATTACTGCTTCATGCAAGGGTGTGTACCCATCCTGCGATTTTTTATTTACATTGGCGCCGTGATCTAACAATATTTTAACCATTTCTATGTTCCCTATTATTGCTGCGTAGTGTAAAGATGTATTTCCAGTACCACATATAATGTGCCATGATTAACTAACATTCCAACCACTTCTTTGTGTCCCTTTTCGGCAGCTATATGCAATGGCGTGTTTGCAAAATCATTTTTGTTATTATTTACCTCAGCGTCGCTGTTAAGTAAAATCTCAACAATTTCTTTATGTCCATTCATCGCAGCATCGTGTAAAGCCATATATCCATTAGTGCTTTTGTTGTTAACGTTTGCGCCGTGTTTAATTAACAATTCGACAACGTCTTTGTGGCCATTTGTTGCCGCATCTTGCAAAGGTGTTCTTCCCGAATCAAAACATTTATTATTAACAATTGCACTGTGTTTCACCAAAATCTCAACAACTTTTTGGTAACCATTTGCTGCAGCTGCGTGTAAAGGCGTTTTACCCGTATCAGCACATTTGCTGTTTACATTAGCCTTTTTATTCACAAAAGCTTGAACCAACATTACGTGACCATTTTCTGCTGCAACGTACAAGGGCGTTCCGCCATGATTGTTTGTAGTTTCTATTTTAGCACCATATTCTAACAAGCAGGTGACTATATTATTGTGATTACATCTTGCACCATTGTGTAATGGCGTGTTCCCATCTATATCTTTAGCTTCAGTATTTGCTCCGTTCTCTAGAAGCGCCAATAGCACGTTCATATGTCCCATTTCAGCCGCTACATGTAGAGCTGATTTTTCATTGCAGTCTTTGGTGTCATTAATTTTAGCACCGCTAGTTAACCACTTTAAAAGATCTTCCAAGCGACCCATACGCGCTGCATCCATCAGAGAATTGGAACCTGGTGACTGTAATTTTACAACTTGAGTGTTGAAGAATTTAAATGTATATTTTTCCATAATACTCGACTGGTAACAAACAAAAATAGCTTTTTTTATAAGAGAAACATTTAGTTTTTCACACAGCCTACACAGAACTTTATCTTCAGCTTCTGTAAATGTCGTTAACTGAAAAAATTCAACAACTAATAGATTGGCACTTAGTTGAGCATCGCTATCGCTAGACTGGAGCCGATGGAATAAATCTTTCCATGTAATTATTATTTGATTTTCATTAAGTACATATTTTCCAGCATCTTGAACATTTGCTTTAGGTCGAAAGTTCTTAAGTATTTGAGACATTACCGGTAGTCCATCTTTCGCGTCCCAATTATTCCAAAATAATAATCTCTTCTCTGGAAATTGGAGGAAATTCCATACAGTAAGCATTAAACCTGCCATAACTTGGTTTTTGAGTATCTTGCAATATTTTATAAGACTATAACCTTCTATAATGTCAAACTGGTTTCACTTAAAATTAATATTCATGTACTTTTCTAAACCTTTGTTTGTTAATAATATTTATATACAATAAATATTTACCTATCTGAACGATAAGAATAGCAATAGATATTGTCGATTTTAATGACGCGCCAGAGCTGTATTTTATTTTCGCACTACTTTGGATAATATAAAACTAAATATATAATACTAAACTTTTTAAAATAGGGTTTTAACCGATCCCAGATCGGGAAGGTTGAGAGGGTGAGCGATGTCACAGGTTCGTTTGTCAAATAATCAACAGTTTTCTTATTTAAAAAATGTTTTAATAGTTGTAAATTTCAATGAAGAGTTTTGGATTTGCATTGTCTTTATTTGTTTTAAATCACTGATAAAACACGATTTAAAATAAATAAAGATTATGCAAGTCCATAGCCCTTTTATCATTCAAGAAATAGTATTGTGTCCAACTTTTAAACAGACACTAGAAGCCCGGTATGGATCCCGTATAAGTGATAAGTTTCGTAACCACGAGAAATCTAAGGTAAAATTAACAAAGGAGGAAACACACATCCAGTTTCCACTACGAACCAGCGAAGCCCACTTACGCTCCCAGAGCAACTTTCATCAGTCTAAGAAAGCTTCTCGAATAATAGATTTCCAACAGAAAAAAAAATATTTAAAACAAATAAAGTATTCTAAAGTTCTATCATTCAAGAAACATTATTGTCTCCAACCTTCAAACAGACAGTTGTAAATTTATATCAAAATTAAATCTAAATTGTCTAAAACTACGGAGTTTAAAACTGCAACGAACACATTTTTTTGTTAATAAACAATTAATCTCAATATCTCAATTTGACCTTTATTTTTGATACCCCGGATGTCGCTTACTCCGCCATTGAAGATTATCTTTGCTATGATCTAATAATTATTTCTTGCCAATGAATTTGAGCTACTGCGAATGGGGGATCCACGTAGATATATACAGCGAGCTTTGCTATATATAGCAGCATTTTAGGTGAGAAGCACCTAATCCTTGTGACATTATTAAATGTTTATATGTCGTTATCTATAATCTATAATAATATATAAAAGGAAATATTAGTATATGAGTTAGGGTTACCACCCAAAATAAGGGAAAACTGGAAAATTAAAAAAATTGTAACACTGGGACTAGTTATAAAAAGAGTTATTAAATCTGTAAAATATTTCTTCTGTTTGTCTGTTTTCTTTAAGAAGCAACTTTATTTTCAAGGAAAATAATATAAAAGACAAAACGGTTTAACCACAATGAAGATGACTGATTTGCAAACATGGAATAACAGATTTTTGCTAATTGCTAATGCGCTTGCAGGCTCGCCATATTGGCAGGTGTGCAAAGTTGCAGGTATGAGTTTTCTGAAGTCTCACCATTTAATTTAAACAGATGTTTACATTTATTATTATATTCATGATAAACTATGATAAATTATTTGGTCGCATTGACAACTTTTATTGCATACGCCATTCAGTTTGGGCTAGAAAACAATAACTTTTATTTTAATAATTGCTGATGATGACTTAGGTCGAAATGTGTCCTCTTACTGTAATGTAGAGAGTCCTTTCCATTATATTATTGAAGATTTGTGGTTTAGACATACTTTTATTCCTACTATTTAATTATTAACTTCTGCAAGAATAAACTACATCTTGGATAACTATTTTCTTTACTCGTTTGACCATCCACGAACATTCCAAATTTTATTAAACTTTTTAAATTCTTGCTATATATTTAACTCATAAATGCTGTTCATAACCTCGTCAAATTGTAACTGTCTCTGTTGAACGATTACTGAGAAAAATAACATTTACACACGCACCCACTTATTATTTTACCGCGCCAAAAGTAAGACAATGAGATTGCATTAACAATATTCTACTTTTTATTTTTTTCTAATAATGAATGAAGGCACCTTTTGAATGAATATATTTGTAGGTATGTATTATGTTACATCTTCTGTAAAAATTATAAATTTCAAATTATATAACTATGAGTTTTGCCTCAATACGACTCTGTTGTTTACGTCATGACACCAAATTCGGCAGTGTCTAATTATCAATATTAATGTCTTATCTTTTAAACAAAGCAAGTATTATTTATGATTATAATGCTTTCAATACTATATCCTAATGTACCGGGTGGTCAACTAAGAATGACCGCCGGCCATATCTCAGAAACTAGTAATCGTACAGCATCCAGGTAAATTTTTTTATGACAAAAGTGCCCAAGAGAAAATGCTGGAAATTATGTTTAAGTTCTGCATTTTGCCGCAAGAGGGCGTAATTGAAAAGTAAATTTTAAAATTTTACATATCTCCGAAAATTCCATATTAAGGTATATCTTTGATAACACCATTAAAAAGCTTGGACAATTATGCATCATTTTGGTCTTATGCTCATTGGCGTACCGACTTTAATAAGAGGGGGAAAGCTGTTGAAAGTGTAATCAGTTCAATCGCTGTAACTTTTAAACGACTTATCCGATTTTAGCAAACTAAAGACTGTTTGGAAGATAAATGTATGCACTTTTATCACTCGTATTTAGTTGTCCATAATAGTTCTTAAAAAAAATACTAGAGGGCGCAATTTGCAATAATAACACATTTTTTGATTTTACTCCGAAAAAATAAATCATACGGTATAATTATGATACCATAATCGAAAAGTAGATGAACTTTGCTAGAAAAAATATTAAAATCGCACTTCGATATCTCCGTTCGTTTCAACGTTATCGCCAATAGAATAATTTTTAAATCTAAGCGATTATATAATTTTTAGAAAAAAAGTGGTACGCCACTGATATTTTTCCATGTGGATATTATTTCTGATTAGCCTGGTCAATTCTGCATAAAAATGGTCTCTGGCGTTTTTCTCCTCAGGCACACCGTTCTTAATTAAAATAATTAAATAAAATTAGCTTCATGCATTTAGTAAAGATGGTCATTTCCACCAATTTTTATAAAACAAAATTTTGCATTATCAATGTTAATAATAATAGTAGAGCTAATTACCCGGATGCTATACGATTACGAGTTTCTGAGATATGGCCGGCGGTCATTCTTAGTTGACCACCCGGTACGACAAAATATTTTAAGGAACTATTTCGGAGGCTCTTTTAAAAGATAATTTTATGCTTAATAAGAAAGTAATTTTATTTAAGGTCGCTAATTTGTATTTTGTTTTACAGAGGGCGCTATTGATAAGGTTTAAATTTTTATTATGTTTGAAGAGCATCAAAATACCTACAAAATTACTATTATTTAGTCTAAAATTATCTTTCAAACGAGTACAAATCTGTTAAAAGATGTGAAAGATACATTTAGTAATAACTTATTTACCAGCTTCCCTCACACTTATTATGGGAGAAAATTATTAGGATCAAACTGCCGCAAGAATGGATAAGCTTTCCGTGCCCGATATTAAAATAGTGCCTTAATATGACTTTTTTTAAAATAACTTGAATTTTGGATTTTGTCCCGTCAGTTACGCCCTCTAGCGGCAATCATACAACTTTGAAAATAATTTCAAGTATTTTATTTTTACCGGTTTACCTATAAATTTTTTTTTCCCCGAAAATGTATGATCAATACTTTCCGAGATACAGCCGACCTTAGAGGGACACCCGGTTTGTAGCAGCATCGATGACCTTTATTTACTGTTTAAATCGTCTTTAAAATTCTTAAAATATTTTCATAAAACTAAGACTCTCAAATCCCTTAAAACAATGAAACATTATCCGAAGTGCCTTTTTCTCTGCAATATAGGGAATCCTAATTCGATTTCATCAAATTATAGGGTCCCCTTTCTAGATATACACTCACCACTGTCGAGATCGATCGTCTAGATAAACTTAAAGGCACTGGGGAGGCTTAATTAGAATAAATTTTGGGGCCTTCCAATTAATAGCAAATAACGCAGACTTAGGGGAAACCTAAGTGCTCCTATGATAATGGGATTCTGCTCTTTTTTCGCAGAAATTGGAGAGTTCCTTTAGATTGGTATCTAAGTTGTCTATAAATTACAAGGAAACTTATAGGTAATCGGGAACTGATTTTATAGCGGTATACTTATTTTTGAATAAAACGACTGAAGGGAAGTATTTTGGAAAAAGTCGTCCCTTTTTTATAAAGAGACCCCAATATTATATATCTTAGAAAAAAGATACAGTCTCGGTCTCGCGAGACTAAGTCTTATTCTTGAGACTAAGGAGTTTAAATACTAAAAATCGAAGAATTCGTCCATTTTTACTTAAAGAGACCTGATATTTGATATTTTGTAAGAAAAAAGGCACAAAGTCTTGGCCTCAAAATTTTTCGGCCTGTTTATTATGGTTACATGTTTCGCCTTAAACTGGCATCATCAGACCTAAATAATACTATAATTACAAATTGCACGGAAAAATTAAATAAAAAACTACATACCTTATAAACAGTTAAAAATTTTAAAATTGTTTTCACAACAAATACATGTACATTATAACAGAAATAAAACGATACTAACCCAAACGTAGGACGAAGACAATTGGTGGCCTATTCTAACTTAAGATACCCAAAGCCAAGTCCAACTTAAAGGTCGAGTCAAAAATAAATAAAAACAAAAACAACCAGCTATTCCCCTTTGAGGTTATTAAAAATCAGATGGGTTTCAAAATTAAAAACATCATTTACGCAGGCAAGTACTGGACTTTTCTTTGTTTTAGTAATTTTAATTTTTTCGAGCAAGTCAATTTTTTTACCTTTAGTGCATTGGTGTAATAATGTTACGTTTTCAGGTGTGGAAAAACTGAAAACGTGATAGGATTTGATTTCAAGTTTTAGTACTATAATATTGGGTCGTTCCCGAACCATAAACACGAAAGAGAAGGGAATCACTTTTAACTAGTCGGTAATTTATTCATTTGAGTCATTGAGGATAATAGTTTAGTTGATTGAATCCATAAAAGAAAGATCAACATGGAAATTTGCACGCCTATTTCATTCTATTTCTAACTGTCTGCATACTTTTGTCGATGTTGAAAAGATGATGTTAGTTTTAAAGCGAACTGTTCAAGTCTCACTAATATGGTCGCCCTGTATAAGGCATAAAATGTAGTTAATTTCATATACGCGCAAAATCAGTAGAAACCACTTTTTTGGCACTAAGGCGGTTCTAAGATCGCCGAGGAACCAGCAGTACAATAAGTACCAATATACGCGTACGACGCTAATTTTCTCGCTTTTTAAACATTTTTACGCCGATCACGCATTTCGTGAAGTGATATTTCCTTTAGGCCACAAGGGTACCCGTGAAGAAGCCTTCCAGCTCTAAGAAGACTACACCAAGGTAAGCCGTTTTAGTGCCTCGCATTTGTTTGTTCATATTTTCTCATTTTTCTATATATATTTTCATGCCTTTACTTAGCATCGCCATTTTTACTGTTTATTTTAATACCACGCTAATATAAAAAATCCAGTCCATTTTTCAAACCCTAAAAATCTGAGCTTTGCCGTAACACGTACAAAAATGCATTCTATTCATTTACAATTAGGTTTTGCTTATGTTTAATTAATGTAAATCATTTTATTCTTAACAAAATTTATCAATATAAAACCATATATATTTGATGCCTATATTTGAAACCATTCGAAAAATGTCCTTACACGTATATGCCGTCCTTACCGGAAATAAGTCGCCTATTTTGAAATACCATCCCGGTTTCTAAGGGTTGTTAAAAGATTTCATCTTTTCGAACCTTTTGTTCAAAGAAACGTAATGTAAACGATAACCAGGACTACACAGAGGGCTATTTTTTGACTGTCCCTGTATTTTTATTAAAACCAATATAACCATTTAGTTTATGCTTGAGCGTAAAATCTAAAATTGCTATTTAAAAAGCGACTTGGCTTAAAACCAAAGAACTGTGGCATAAAGTTCTTGTTTTTTCAATGGACACTCTGTATATTTTTCATTTTCATGAAAGGTCGTGCCTTTTGTTTTTAAGATATGGGCAATAAAATTTTTAAAAAACTGTATTAATTCTAGTTGAAAACGTCTATGATAGAATGTCTTGGATGAGTTAAACCTCCCTAATGGCGATGCATTAAGGTAACATCTATTAGGAGGTATTGAAAAATAAAGTTTCGATATGTCCAGAGTACCTTGGTAAACAAAACCATATAAATAGCGTTAATATTATTGAAAATCTTAATTTCCAAGACATTCTAGTTCCAGACGTATTAAAGTAGAATTAACTCTTTTTAAAAATTCGATCGCTCTTATCTAAAAAACGGTTGAAGCTAATTAATTAATAAATTGAATATTAAATTTTTTAAGAATAGTTATTATTCTAAGATTAATTAAAGAAACAAATAACATATTTTTGGAATTAAAAATGAAAGACATTTCATAAAAATAAAAATTTACTGTGTGTTTCATTGAGAAAACAACTTTATGCTGTAGTTTCTTTGTTTTAAGCCAAGTCACTTTTTAAATGACAGGTTTACGGTCAAACATATCAAGACTGCTATATTGGTTTTAATGAAAATATAGGGATATTCAAAAAATTGACCCGTGTTCAATCCTGGTTAGATGACCCTGTACCTATAACATCTAGTTATCACAAACTTCCGTAAAAAAACAGTTTTGTAATGTTATTAATTATCTCGTAGAATGCGAATGGAATGTAATCAAGCATACTGACACAATGTATGGCATGCCGCATATATTATCCAAATTTACTGATTGAATAATGCACTCCAAAATATACGTTTATAATTGATAGCTACTGGCAACAATTAAATTCACAAACTATTCAATCCGGTGAAATATTGCCAAGTTGACTGGCATCCGTCGGTTTAATGTGACGTATTGCGCAAAGGTGTTCTAATTTTGTCCGGTTAATCGACATTCTCGTGTGTAAGTATATAATAAATTGACTCTATTATCCACATTAATTATTATTTTTCTATTATATTTTATACTGGCTTATTTTAAGAAAAAATCGAAACACAATAAGGTATCAACGTTGTTGGCAAGCTACTCAATGTTTAAATCAACTCTTTCACTTAAAAAAAATATCGATATTTCGAAGAATTTTAAAGTAGTAGTATTTTTGAGAAAGAAAAATGTCACCTATAAACCTAAAAAATCACGTGTATTCGCAAAAGAAGAAATAATTGTTACATTTTAAAATGATACATTTTTTATCAAAAAAGGTATCGATTTTATTATACTCATTTTTTTTCCTGCTTTAATAAGCTCTAAATTCTAGGCTATTGGCTATTGGCACTTGCAGAACAGATGAACTTTGCAATATGGTTTTTAATGATTCGAGATGGGATAACTGTGATAGGTATTCCTAACTCGAAAAATGGATAATCCAGGAGTTTTTTTTAATTGTCGAATCGCAATGGATTAACGTCGTAAAAGCATACTTGGCTACCCAGCCGACTGACATTAGAAAACTATTTATTTTTTACCGCAAAGGTATCATCATAGACAAAATAGTGGGCACAATACTACTAGTAAAGTACCATATGTAATTGTTCAATTTCTGAAATTTCTGTAACATCCTGAGTGTTACACTGGTCATTCTCTACGGCGGCGCAGCTTGAAAACACTTCCAGTAGGGAATGGAGGAGCCTAAGAAGACACGGTGGATCGACTTCCATCCACCATGTCTTCTTAGGCAACAGTAGCTGAAGGATATATTAAGAAATCCATAGCGGACTAGAAGAGAATAGCCAAACTAGTACGGAATCCCATCATATCCAATGAAAATTTAAGTATACCCTCCTCTTCTTTCGCACGTCAAAATGGTCTGGCAGAAAACTTACATACTGATGACTTAGTACCAAGTGATAATGAACGTTCACAAATTATCGAAAATATTCATAATACTGAAGTAAATTTACCTATAATAAATCATGGTAATTCTATTAATAGTGGAAATGCAGCAGTGCACATGACTTGTACTTCAAATGTTATTTTAAATGATTTTCATAGTTTTTGATAATCATCATTATCCCAGGACATTTTCTAGAGTTTAGTTTTCATATTTACTTCGTTATATCAATAAAGTTTCAGTCAATTTCTTTAAAATTATAAAAAATCCTTATTATTTACCTAGGTAAATATTGAACTATTTCTCATAAGATAAATGGGCGGAAATAGTTTGAAACCTTCAAAATCCTACGTGACACTGACGGGGAAGCGAATTGTCTCATGATAAGAATATTCCTCGATTTTGAAAATTAGGCCTCAGGTTAGGGATACAAAATTTTTTTTTATAGTTTAAAAAAATATTTTCAGAAGCTCTTACGAACCCCCATACTTAATGACTCTGTATGTGAGTGGAATCCAACCATCATACACCATGCGTACTTATATCGTGGCCAACTTATAAACATGGCCACCCCTTAAGACCATTGCATGGGCATTGAAAATACGATGGCGTTTTTTGTGCAAGTTTTCCTTTATGTAGGCACAATTACTAGCAAAGTATTTTAAATTAATTATAATTTGCCACAACTATTTTACAAAGAATAGAAAAAAAATTGCATATTAGTTTATTTGTCTAGCTCGTTATCTACCATCGCTTTCGTTAAATATTGTCTAAATCTTTTGAGCTAGCGAATTTAACGTAAATATAATTATTTCAGTATACATTTGTTTAGACGCCCGTCTATCAAAATTACAACAAGGAAAATGCCAGCTTGTTGAGCGTTCGCAAAAAGACAAATTATGCAAATTAAATTTTCTCAGTTTTCCTTTGTAGAACCAACAGTTCGGTATTTGTGTAACGACAAATTAAATTATAAGCATTATGAGTTTTGTTAAGGGAAACGATGCAATTTTTTTATATACCCTGAAACCTCTTTTATAACCCGATACTCACTATACCGCCTTTTTTATTCGTTTATTGCAAGGGTCCGCCTTATGAAGTGCCTATATATGTGACGACATGCACAGCGATATTAAAATTGTATCGTGCGCTAGTGAATACGGGGTAAATGATATTCTAAATTTTTTAAAATATTTTTTCTTTTATATCACAAATTAAAGAAAATTAATTTAATTAAAAAAAATATTAAATGTTTTTATACAATGTTATACAATGAGATTAAACAATAATTTTAATGGTTTTTATTGGCTTTTTAATTCTGATCAAAAATCATATATTATGGTTAGATCCACTTGGGGACGCGTTCCCACTTTACGTTGGTGCTTTGCCATTTACCGTTGCTGCGAGACCTTAGCGGATAATTCAACAAAATTTATGTTTGTTCTCGGTTACATGGCAGCTGGAATAGAGTCGTGCAAGGTCGCTAAATTTAGGCGTTCGTTAGAAAGCAGCTGACTCAGAGAATTCGGTACCGAGCGCATTACATGATGGCGTGTCGTCAGGTAACGAAGGTGATTGCCAATCCTCCTGAACAATCGGTAGATCTACCAAATTGATTTACTGTTTTCCAACGAATTAAACAATAAACATGATGAAATAAAATTATTATCTTATTTTTGGCAGGCGGCAAAGGATGGGGAGGGAGAAGGGGGGGATTTGGCCTCAAGGAGAAGCCGCTACTGTTGTTCTCAAAAACTACCGAAATTTGAAAAAGTTTATAAGTTATCAACATACTACAATATTTAATATCCTTTTACCGAATGGTTTTACAGTGTGATGTTAAAAAAATACTAGTACTAAAACTCATTTTACACATCAGAGAAATACCTTCTTTAGACCAATTATTGTTCTTTATTTAAACTAATTAAATTCTCCTGTAAAATCTCGTTCCGATATACTACGTTTCCTTTTCGGGAACTTTATCTTGAACAATGAAAGACAAAATAAAATAAAGGACAAGTTTAACAATCGCGGCTATTATGCAAATTAAAATTTAAGCGCTCTTCCTAATTCAACAAAGAAATCCGATTAAAATATAAAAAATGTATATTAAGTTTGCATTTAGTTTTATAATAAAGCTGTGTAACTATTACAATTTTTTAATAATAAAATACGAGTTTATAGGTACATAAATGTGAAGTATTATGAGAGGTTTGTTACTACTGGCGATGGATTAACAAGAATAGCTATTTACATACCAATGGAGGAAAATAGTGCTTTTCCTCTCGATTTTACGGGGAGCCAAAGTTAAAAAAAAAAGTCAGTTTTCAATTTTAAATATATCTAAAACGATTCAATTTAGTCATACGACAAAGTATTGGAATTTCGAAGAAAATTCAACTATGTAAAAATATACAGCCTGTTCCATTTTAAATAAAAAAGTTGGTATCTATTTCTAGTACAAAGTGATCTTGAAAAAATTAGAAAATTAGTATATACGGTTCTTTAAATATCGATAGGGGCCCATCGAGGTAGGACACCCTGTACATTTTTGTTAAAATTTGCCCTAAAAATTATATTTCATGCATACTTATAAGAACAACAGCAGAAAAAGTCTAGCTTATTAGAAGTCTTAAAACACTTAGAGGGGGGAACAAAATTCCTTTCCTTTTTGGAGGAAATGACGTTTACTAGTAAAGTAATAGAAAAAGTAATTAAACTCAATATTAATTAACGTTTGGTGTTTCTTCAATAGTTTAGATATCGAACTATACAGGGTGAGTTAACGATGGAGTAAAGTTAATTTTCTGCTTTATCTTAAGAATTAGATAAAAATTCGAAATACAAAAGTTGTAGAGACCATTATTGAGGTACACATTTTAAAATTATGCGGGAGTATACGGGGTGACCCAAAAAAACGTGGTGAATATAACTTGAGTTTTTTTAACGGAACATTCTGATGAATGAATGCTGAATTCACCTGGGGGACGACTGGAGAGGCTTACCAGTTGAAACGTAGTTATCCAAAACAAATAAAGACAATGCAAGTCCAAAACTCTACTGCTGTTCAAGTATTTAACGTAATTATAAGCTAGGAAATTATTTGTTTTTACTAATTTTTTTTATAGATATGTGATTTAATAAGATAAAACTATTACTTTTATCTTTAGTTAAGTTTTGGCCCCTAACCTCAAATTTTCTGTTCTAATTTTACGTGAGTGCTATATAGACCTTTTTTTACTCGGGAACAATGTAATTCTTTTCTATTTTACAATATTTCGAGGTCTAGCAACAAAATCATATGGGAAGGTAAATGTTGCAATTAATAATAAATAATAAATAAATAGAATTACAAGTAAAAAATAGAAATACTTAGAAATACTAAAAATGCTAAAAAATATACGTTTTTATTGACCTGTTAAATTATTCAACCTTGAATGTACCTTTCTCCTACTTCCTTAAGTATGGTTATGGTAAATCTGGCTTCAGCCTGGAATTTTATTGAAATACTGATTCTGAATTGTTTTAAGTTTTCAAAGTTAAGGCCCTAAAACTATATTCAAAAATTCCAGGTCCGTATAAAAAAAATTGACTATGTTATCCAAAGAACGATAACGTAGTCTTGTAGAACATAAAAAGGCTATAAGATGGTGTTTATTTCCAAAGTCAAAAATTAAAGCACAAAAAACGCAAAACTAAAACTGACTATTTCGGATATTTGTATTTAGAATAAATTAAATTATTATTTCACCAAATTATTAAGCCCCAAAATAGGAACCTCTGAAATTAAAATTTCAAAAATGCACTGGAATTATTTCCTTCGTACAACCTCTGTTCTCTTATCAAAGCAATGAGTCACTGACAGTAATTTTAGGCTTATAGTATAATTGTTGGCAGAAGACTCTTTTAAAAATTAATGCGAACTTGCTGTTTTAGAATTTATAACTTATTTGTAACCTGTTTCTTTCATGTAATAAATTTGAATTCAAAGTAGCAAAAATGTTTTATAAAAAATTACTGAATCACATTCTTCGTATCTGTCTGTCTATAACGTTCATTTATTTTTATCTTATTCGCCATTTACTAATGCATAAGTAAATTCCTAAGATTTAATTTCTTCGTCCTCGTCTCACAAATAAATTAACCGTACTTTTTCTTTGTTACAGGTAACGCACTAAGACATTCGAGAAAAGAAAAACAAAGACGACGAAAAGTTTGATAGGATTATTCAAACCGCAGGGGGTGACCCTCATAGAGTAACACTGAATGGGGATGTGGATTCGGTTTGCATGCACCGGAAGGGCGGACAATTGAAGCCAAACGAAGATGACACTCCCCAGCCGCCGCGACAAGTAGCTCAGTCATGACTGTCATAATTCTCCGCGTTGCCAAAATGAAAAAAATTTACATAGCCAAATTTAAAAAAAAAATGGTCGTTTGTTATTGTTTTAAAGGGTAAGAATTAATAGAAATATAGCCGCCTTTCATGGACTTTTTTATTTATATCAGCAAAAAAAATCGAGCTGTGACAGCTGACGTCATAACCAAAACAGCTGATTGTGGACGAGATCAGCGGAGTCTCAGTCGATCTTGATTTTTTCTCGAACGAACTAACTAAAACCAATTTTTTAGATCTGGTCAGAAAGTTCCTGATTGTACTTCTAGTTAAATAAATAAATTTACTGATTGTTCTAGTCAAGAATGTGACCCTACCCTCGGACATACACATTGTTCGAGTTTTCTTTTTTAGAGTTAGTTAGAGTTTGCTGAATAAGATCTGTCTTTTGTAATTTAGGTAGTTTCCTATTTGTAGTTCGGTCATTCTTGCTATTTAATGTCAATTTTTTTTGTTTTTGTTAGTACATTCAATTAAGTGTATCACGAGCATACAAAAGTACCTAGTATTAGTAATAATTTTTTTTTGTGTTCTTCGGGCTTGATAGATGTACAATAGATTATACCAGAAAACAGCAAAAATAAAACATGCTCGATGGTAGACCCGAGCTCTACTAGTGACGAAGGCGGTCTATAGTACTAAAACCTATAGTCTTCCCCCAACAGTAATGACTTAAGTCATGAATTCTTTTTAGATAAATAGGTATTGAGTTTTATTTTATTGCCTTAGGGCCAAACGAGATATGTGGTACAAGATTCAGTACATATTTTAATAAATACTGTGCCTAAATTTAGAAAGAGAACAACTGAAAAACCTACAACTTAAACCCATCACTCGAGTGTAATGAATATTCATTTACACTATCAAATATTTTAAAGTTTATTTAAAAAACAATGCTCTGACCACCACGTTATTTTGTTTTTAATAAAACAATAATTTTTTTCAATGTTAACAAAACTCCTACAATACATTTTTAGAAATTGGTTTCTAAATTATTTCTCATTTAAACACTTGTAAAATGTAAAGCGCTACCCATTAGAAAACCATACTATGCGGTCCATGGACAAAAAGTTCTTCAGAGTTTGTATTACGTTACACACGGTGGCAACAATCATTTATAAAATATCCAGTTAAATAATATGCTGCAACATAATAGAATAGTTGAGGGATTTTCTCTTTGCTGATTTTCTTTTAGTTCTTCGACTCATCTGTCCATTACGAAAAAAATAACTGCTTAAGTTAAGCGTTTGCCTATTTTGTAAGTAAAACCTGTAAAAACACTTAAAATTAACAGAATTAAGGTTTAATGTAACAAAGTACTAGTAAACTACTGAAAATAGAGATGATAATGCACTACCAATAAATCTGACTACCTCTTAGTTTAATTGCTAGAAAATCAAAACAGTTATTATTATTCACCATTCAACTACCAAAAACTAGTGTTAAAACATAAACTAATGAAACAAAATGAGAAAACGAACTAATCCCTGTCAAAATACAAAGAAAAATGTAAATAAATTAGCATTGTCTCTTATGGGAAATCGACAATTTCGTCATCAATCAAATGTTCGACCGCCATATTGACGCGTCACTGTCGCTGCCCTATTGAAATTACGAAATATTATTTTTTTGAAAAAAATATTTTAGATTGAGAACAAAGAAAACTTGGCAACACAGCGTGACTAGAACATGTGGTTAAAATTTGTGACTGTTAAACTCTAGACGATAATGCCTCTGCGGGTTTATCGTGAATAAGGGAAGAAAGCTCGAATTTCCCTATCGAATACAGACATCGTCGTTGCGATAGAGCTATTGTAATAGTGTTTTCAAATAAAAAGCAAGTGTGTGTTTATTGTTGTGGTTGGGTATTGCTTTAGTATTGTAAATTAATTGTTTATATTAAATTTTTGTACAGGTTTATCTAGGGCGAATTTTCAAATTGGGGGCCCGTATAGCACACTACACCGGGGCGTTTTCGACAAGTTTAATGCTCATTCTAAAATAATTAAATAATTAAATAATTTAATTTTTTTTTTAAAATGCGGTATTGTAGTATCTCAGCAACTAGTAGAGATAAAATATTAAAAATTTTGAAACTTGCTAAGTTTGAGACCTCCAATTCATTGCAGTAAAAATATAAAGAGCATTTCATTTAAAATAACAAAACGACTACGTGTAGCGTGAAACTGGAAAATCTGGCAACAGTGCCGATATCACTGTTCAATTTCGCATGCCCAGAAATCCCCAAATACCAAATTTTGTAAGCACTGCTTTGACGATCTTGAAGATATTTAAGCGTTCCGGTACTTTTTACTAACCCGGTATACACAAACATTTATTTTTGAATAGCATTTGCTAATAAATCAGAAGATAGAGAAAATTAGTTTTAGTAAACAACAATTTAAAATCCTATTTTATAAGGAGCTCAAAGTATCCCCCTTTTACCTCTTGACGGTAATGCATTTTTTAAACTAATCTAAACGGATATTGGGAGGACTACTGGAACTTTCATGCATTATTCTTTTAACTCTTCGATAATTTGTGACCCATTTTTGTAAACTAAATTTTTTATATAAACCCACAGGAACAATTCAAGAGGGTTCATTCATGAGACCCAACTGGTCATTTAATTGCACCCCTTCATCCAATTTATTTACTAGGACAAGTTATTTCTAAATATTCCCGGACCAACCGTCCAAAATGTGGAAACCATATTTGTTCAGCCGGAAAATTTGAGAATAATAGTCTAAGCTTTGGAAAAACATGCCTTTGCAAAACTAATAAATATCGTTTAGAATTCCAATTTTCATGTATAAAATAGGGTCCTATGACGTTTCCACCAATAATGCCACACCAAGCATTGTTTTTTTGTGGTCGTTGGGTGTGTACTTATTCCATCCAATGTGGATTTTTGTCTGACCAATACCTACAGTGGCGCTAATGTTCGTGCGCTTTTCAACAATATGTAGATTCATAAAAAAAATGTGGTTAATAAAGTTGACATTTGAATAACTATCAATAATAACTTCGCAGAATTCAGTTCTGCCATCAAAATCGTCTTCACTCAATTCTTGTAACACGTAAATATTATATGGTTTACATTTTTCTACTTTGGTAAGTTTTTTAATGGAATATCGACTAATGTTATGATTTAAAGTCCTCTGTTGTGCAGTGGCGCCTCGTAATAGTTGAAACAGGTGGGGCCAAAATTTCCAAATCAATAAAAATCGTTAAGGAAAATAGGATAAAAAAAAACTTACCGAATAGTAATTAAATGAAGCATATAATAACAATATTGTCTAAAATTACAACATATTAAACAGTGTTTTTCTCCATATTTCACTAGTTCTAAAGAAACAATAAAAAGAAAATGTTCACTAAACACTTATATTTTCCCATAGGAAAACTCTATCCGTCTTTCTTTTTTATTAGAGAATGTTTCATCACTTTTTTATTAAAATAATTGTCAATATTGTTTATAAAATGTTTTTCTGCAAACAACATTCCTAACGCGAACGATAGAAGAGTTTTGGACTTGATTTGTCTTTATTTGTTTTACATCACAACGTTTCAACTGGTAAGTATCTCCAGTCGTCTTCAGGTGCATACTAAATAAGTAAAGTAACTACAGCTCTCTTTATACTAGCTAGATGCACTGGAGCATAACTGAGATGGGTGCAGTCATGCGTTTAGTTCGTATGCGGTATTTTAAGTTTACATCTACTTAATTTGGTACCTTTATTTCAGATGTCACTTTTGATCGCGGCGATAGTATAGCCGGCTTACAATTGTAACTTTCAAGAATTATAAAGAATTTTTTTTTGGTTAAATCAAAGAAAATTGCTAAAAATATTTTGGCAACACTGGCGACAGTGGACATATAATCTAGAAATTTACATGATAATGTCACGTGGGGAAGAATTAAAGGCGACAAGTCTCCATAACACCTACTTTATTATGCAATATGAAACGGCAGTTTAATGTGGCTCATCTCTCTCGCCCATAATCGCCAACATTTATATGGAATGGTTTGAATACGAAGCAATAAAACAAGCAAAGAAGAAACCAAAAATATGGCTAAGATATGTGGATGACACCTTCATTATTTGGAACGGAAACGAGGACGAACTCAGAGAATTCTTACATCACATTAATAACTTTGCACCGACAATTAAATTCACCATGGAGAAAGAAGAGAACAACCAATTACCTTTTCTAGACGTCAACGTAGAGAAAAATGGCAACACCTTCCTCACCTCAGTGTACAGAAAACCTACACATACAGGGCAATATCTCAATTATACATCAAACCACTCAAACAACACAAAACATGGCATAGTAAGAAACCTGGTGGATAGAGCAATTACTCTCTGCAACTCAAACGAAGCTCTCAAAAGAGAAACTAACCACATCAAGACCGACCTCAACAAGAATGGCTACCCCATGAAATTGATTGACACAATATTGGAAAATCGCAAGAATCGGCCAAACACACGTAAAGCAGAGAAAGAGATACAACCAATACTCAATATTCCGTATGTCAAAGGAGTATCCGAGAAAATAAGAAGACTAGGACAACGATACAACATCAACACAGTATTCAGCTCTAGAGACACTTTAAGAAGCCACCTAACGAAGACGAAACCAGCAAGCCAGAAAGACAAGAAAAATTGTGTCTACCAGATTCCCTGCGAATGCGGCCAATCTTACATTGGTGAGACACTAAGACCACTAGAAGTAAGGATTAAAGAACATAGAAATAACACCCAAAAAGGAGAGACCGAAAAATCAGGTGCAGCTGACCACGCCTGGACGCACGGCCATCATATTATGTGGACAAAAGCGGAAATTCTGCAAAAAGAACCGCACTGGAGGAAGAGGAAGTTTAAGGAAGCTGCGACCATACACCAAAATCCAGGTTGCTTTAGTAAGCCTTCATTAGATATGAGAAACGTCTGGAAACCCTTGTTAAGTAAATGTAATCTTAGAATAAGACCACCCAAGAGTTAGACGCATGACGTCATCGAGCATGACGTCATCGAGCATGACTCATCAAGCATGACTCATCCAGTTATGCGTCATCACCTAGCAACACGCATGACTCCACCCACTAATCATGCGTCACAGCACCTGCCTAGTATAAATAGAGCTGTAGTTACCGTACTTATTCAGTATTCACCTGAAGACGACTGGAGATGCTTACCAGTTGAAACGTAGTGATTCTAAACAAATAAAGACAATGCAAGTCCAAAACTCTACGGCAGTTTAATGGTTACACAAAATCAAACTTTACTTACAGTAACATATTTGGCTAGGGACACGCTCTCTAGGGCAAGGGGCTGATAATTGGAACAGGACTCTGTGCTGCTACTGACCCAATGTTACTGCTCTGGACCGAATCTTATATCGATCGGGTATCGACCTGAAGGGTTTCTAACCAAATGGTCATGGCTTGAATGGTCTTGACCGAACTGGTGTCGACCGGAATGATATCGACCGGAATGGTCGAGACCCGAATGGTCCCGACCCGATGGTGGTGACCTGAATAATCTTGACCGAGTGGTGTCGACCGAGCGGAGACCATTCAAGCCACGACCATTTGGTTAGAAACCCTCGATCGATATAAGATTCGGTCCAGAGCAGTAACATTGGATCAGTAGCAGCACAGAGTCCGGTTCCAATTATCAGCCCCTTGCCCTAGAGAGCTTGTCCCTAGCCAAATATGTTACTGTAAGTAAAGTTTGATTTTGTGTAACCATTAAACTGCCGTTTCATATTGCATAATAAAGTAGGTGTTATGGAGACTTGTCGCCTTTAATTCTTCCCCACGTGACAATATTATGAGCATGTCGTACTATATTCGTTTCATATACCTTCTGCGACTTTTATGTCAAAGGGCTGCTTAAAGTAGCTTCTAACGCTGCTCCGTTCCGGAGGAGTTAAACCGTCCATTATTTAATAGGTAAATTAAGCAAGTACCTCAAATTTTTAAATTTATTTGGCTTATTTATTTTTATGTTAATTAAATGGCGGATAGAATAAAAAGCGATTCTCAAATGTTTTTACACTTAAATTTCTTACCATATTTTTCGCGGAAATATTTTTGGAAATTAATGTAAATTTTTCTTGATCGTAAAAGGTGAAACAGAAAAAATGTATAAATCACAAGTTTCTTAAGACGTTTAAGCACACGTGTAACTTAAAAAACTCGCCACGCGCTAAAAACGCTTCCTATGAAACTCTTACTTAAATATACTAGCTAAAAACCCTAAAACTTTTCTTTTAAATATTTTTCGCTAATTAAAGAAATTATTTACCGTTTCCATACATAACAGCGACCCTTATAAATTACTGATTTCGAATAATTTAAATATTTATTTATTCCATACACTGTTTTACAGTTTTCCATTTACAAAACAGGTAGAAAACGGAGTTAATTAGGTAAAATGAAAACAAATTAATTAACATAAAGATTAGCAATATCTATATTTATAAAGCTAACAATACAGTGGTAATAATAGGTACTCAAAAAGTAACTACATACGTCTAGTAGCATAGGTACTAGTAATAAAAATGTATTTTGATAGCGCTTAAGCTAGAATTAAAGACATCATAGGCATATACATCTTCATTGTAACACGCACATATCCTATTGATTGGAGAATATTTAAAGACATTGGTTAGTGAAAGTGGTAAATAGAAATTATATAAGTTTCGGGAATTTATAGAAGGAATTCTAAAGTTCAGTTTGTGCAGCAATTCTTCACAAATAATATTGTTATTTAGCAGTTTATGTAATAATAACTGCGTAGAACATCTGCGTCTATCACGTAATCTAACAAACGAGAATCTTTGCAGCAGCTGATTATGAGGAAACCCTCTGTTGTGATAAACTCCATCACATCTATACCACAAAGCTTTCAAAAAACGTCTTTGAACACTGTCAATATTGTCAATGTGGATTTTATAAAACGGAGACCAAATGACTGAATTGTATTTAAATTTAGATCCAACAAGAGAACGATACAAAGTTACTAAAGGGTCAAGTGACCGAAAATCTTTAGTAGTTCTAAGAATAAAACCAAGTGATTTATACGCGGTGGACACGACGTGATGATGATGAAGAAAGGATAGTTCTCTATCGAAAATAACTCCTACATCCTTAAACACAGAAGGCCTTTCCAGGATCTTACCATTAATATTATATTTGAAATCAAAAGTGGTGTTTTGTTGGTATATGTCATAACATTACATTTAGCAATATTTAAGTTTAACTGTTTTTAGTGCACCAATCGTACAATATATCCAAATTACGCTGTAGCTTTAAACAGTCCATTAAACTTGATATTAAACGGAAATTTTTTCGATCACCTGAAAATATGATAATTAAGGAATATTTGAAACAAACTGACAACAATGGTGACATTTTGCAAACCAACAAAATCCCGCTAATCGATTTCTCAGGCCTTAAAATCTTCGCACTGACTGATACCTGAAACCGGATTCTCGATTCGCTAGAAACAATTATATTTGCCGCTGAATATGAAACAGGTTTTTACAAAATTGTTTTTGTAGATTCCGATAAAATCACGTTTAGAGGGATTTTGTTGGTTTGCAAAATATCACCAAAGTTTTGTTTCGATAACCTTTAACGTGTAAGATTTATGTTAGATGCCATATACTTCCGAAGCTCCTTATAAGACAAGTTTCAGTAAACTTATATCCCCTCACACGACGCTTCGGTCATCGGTCAGGTCAAAGTTTAAGCTAAGTGACCCTTGGTAAAGTTTTAATCAAGAACTAACCAAGAAGGAATTAAATAGGTGCCTTTCGGGAAGATAGAGCGAAAAAGTCGACTGAGATTGCTTGTGTGACGGTAAGAAACTTTATAACAGCTTAATTTTTTGCTGGGATTATAAAACTAGTTGAACATTCTGAACACCGAAAGAATAATAAAACATTTTTGTACAAAAAATCTAACCGGATTTGAAATGGTTGACAAGGTACAAACTTTTTTTAACGAAAGAAATTAAAAGCTATTTCTGTTTAAAAAATTATTTTATTGTAAGGGAGTATATTTAATGTGTATTTACACTGGAAAAACTACGGTAAAAATATCCTAATAAATATTTGTTTAAACTATTATTGCTTAATTGAATCAAAAATTGTTCGTCTTGAGGCGGCGTGAATTTGACGTTTCGATATGCATTTTTCAGTCAGCTAGTCAGTGAACAAACTACAATCTGCGGCATAGCATAGGAATAATAGATCGGCGTTTTGTGTTCATTGGCAGAAATTTTAATTTTTATCGTATAAAACAAACATTTTGGGAAAAAAATATAATTTTCGTCCACAAAAATTACCGTTTACATAACATGTCAAGAAATAGCACATATCTGACTTTCCGGTAAGACAAGGTCTTGATTGATTGATTACGTTATTTACGGATCTGGCTAAGTAGCGTCAGCAATTGTGGCCAGTGTTTTTGGGAGAAATGACCACATGAGATGACGGATAAAATAAATCCTCAAAGTCAAAACCAAACGTCAAATTCGTAGTTCAATCAAAACAAATTGGTCATAACCGTGGCATTCGACGGTGACGATCCGAGTTCGATTCTCGGAGTGGGCATACGCACAATAAAAAAAGTATATCCGAATTTCAGTGGGTTTAAGAATGCAGGGGAGAGTGTAAAATATATTATCTCCCAACCCACTCCATTCCCGCCGGTAACCAGGCTGGATGAGATCGGACATCTCGTGGGGTGCAGAAGAAGGGGCACACTCCCTAATCAGTGGGTCATGCAATGACAATAAACTGAGGGTTGATAGCCCTTGGGGGGTGTCGCATGACTGAGGATCGTGGTTCGGAACCCACGTTAAGCTGTAGGTCCACAGAACAAGCGGGCTGAATGTTGGAAATGATGAAAGTGGCCTTCAGTAACCCAAAACACATACACACACAAATTTGTCATATTGGTCATATTTGAAGAAGGAATATTTAATATCATATTTTCTTCATTTCTATATTTATTTCGTGTTGTATGTTATTAGCCCTACGCTTCATCATGCCTTACTAAACAACTCAACTATTCATCAATCTTTTTTTAATAATAAAATAATTTATTAGGCTTACTTTTTGCCACGAGTGGGATTATGGGCATACCTTATTAAGGTAACGGTTCTAACGAAGATTTTAGACTAATTGAGAACCTTTTATTTTTGAATTTAAATCCAAGCAACATTTATGTGTTTTGCCCTGCAAAATGGGCACAAATAAATTACTTTAGGACACAGTACGGGAAAATTTATTGCAGGATTAGTTTTAAGCACACGTTTCTAATCCGAGAATGAAATAAAACGATTGGAATGAAGATAGGAATAGACGAAAAAGTTAAATGTTCAATATATTTAAGTCTATTTACTTCGATAAAAAATTAGCCTGTGCGAATAAAATTAATTATTTTACAGTCGATTGAATCAAAAAATTACTCAACTGCCACTTTGATTGTGATGAATTTTATAATTGTTTTTACAGGATTGTTGTTATATAATATGCTACTCGTATAAAAACGTTTGCCTACTTTTTATTTGTTACCTTAGCATACACACCTAATTTTTTTCAAATTGTTACGGAAGATGTTCCTATTATTTTCGTATACAGGGTGTGTCAGTAAGGTGTCTGTCTTAGATAGCACCTAAACTATCAAAGATAGGGAAAAAAGTGTAATACAAAAGTTAAAGGGTTTTTTAAGATACATAATCTAAAAATATTTTCTAATCTAAAGGGTGGTCCTAAAAAGTAGTACTGAATAATAAAAAAGAAAATTAAATGGGACACCCAGTATTATTTTCTAGAATATGATTCAATGGAATAAGGACTTTGCAGGTAACGTTACTACCAATAAGACACAGAAATAGACGTAGGAAAAATATTATAAAAAGAAAATCTCTATATAATACTAATATTTGAAGAGCCGAATCATCTCAAAAGCTCAGGGGCCCTGAACCCGCCCTTGGCATATCAAAATAGGCAACCAAAGCAACATCAGAGAGGTGGTCGAAACAACAACACCTATCCCGATGGAACAGGATACCTGGTCAAACCCAAGCGAGGGCCACAATTGGGAAACCTTCCAAAAAGCTATCCACTGGAATGTTGCTTCTAACGCGCACTCGGCTAAAACAATTGGTTGGCCTACTAACAGGCCACTGCCACTTAAGAAAACACCTAAGCCGAATAGGAATTTACAAGTGTGTCAGTAAGGTGTCTGTCTTAGATAGCACCTAAACTATCAAAAATAGGGAAAAAAGTGTAATACAAAAGTTAAAGGGTTTTTTAAGATACATAATCTAAAAATATTTTCTAATCTACAGGGTGGTCCTAAAAAGTGGTACTGAATAATAAAAAAGAAAATTAAACCTGCAACCCTATTAAAATTTTTAAAGTGAAATGCAACGTTGCCAAGTAATTAATATTTTTCCGAAACTTTAGTAATTTTAAGGGTATGGTTAAAAAATCATAGCAACCTGTGGATTAACCCTAGGCAAATATAATTTACGTTGTAAGTACTTTAAGGTACGATATATTGATCTATAATAATGTTTTTTAAATCTCTTATACAGAGCGTTCATTACAAGTTGGACAACTCGATAGTTTTAGAAATGCTTTATTTCAATTTTTTTAAATGGGACCCCCCTAATTTTTTTAGGCAAAAGAATGTATCTTTCGAAAACCTTACTTTTTTGTTAAATATGTCATATATTTAAATATCATAGTTTTTGAAATATTTTAGGATTTGTCCTAAATCAGGGTAAAAAAGGAAAGTTCTAATAAATTTAGTCAAGATTGCTTTAGAACAAAAAATAAATAATTTTCTTTGTCACGACTGTCATTGCAAAATTATTTCGCCAACATTTTGTGCTTTATAACTGTTTAAAGTTTAGTTTCCTAAACTAACTTTATCGAAATAGAAAAATATGAGTTATGATAAAGTTAGTTTAGGAAACTAAACTTTAAACAGTTATAAAGCACAAAATGTTAGCGCAATAATTTTGCAATGACAGCCATGACAAAGAAAATGATTTATTTTTTGTTCCAAAGCAATCTTGACTAAATTGTTTAATTAGAACTTTCCTTTTTTACCCGGATTTAAGACAAATCCTAAAATGTTTCAAAAACTATTATATTTAAATATATGACATGTTTAACATAAAAGTAAGGTTTTCGAAAGATACATTCTTTTGCCTAAAAAAATTAGGGGGGTCCCATTTAAAAAAATTGAAATAAAGCATTTTTAAAACTGTCGAGTTGTCCAACTTGTAATGAACACTCGGTATAAGAGATTTAAAAAACATTATTATAGATCAATATATCGTACCTTAAAGTACTTACAACGTAAATTATATTTGCTTAGGTTAATCCACAGGTTGCTATGATTTTTTAACGATACCCTTAAAATTGCTAAAATTTCGGAAAAAAATTAATTACTTGGCAACGTTGCATTTCACTTTAAAAATTTTAATAGGGTTGCAGGTTTAATTTTCTTTTTTATTATTCAGTACCACTTTTTAGGACCACCCTGTAGATTAGAAAATATTTTTAGATTATGTATCTTAAAAAACCCTTTAACTTTTGTATTACACTTTTTTCCCTATTTTTGATAGTTTAGGTGCTATCTAAGACAGACACCTTACTGACACACTTGTAAATTCCTATTCGGCTTAGGTGTTTTCTTAAGTGGCAGTGGCCTGTTAGTAGGCCAACCAATTGTTTTAGCCGAGTGCGCGTTAGAAGCAACATTCCAGTGGATAGCTTTTTGGAAGGTTTCCCAATTGTGGCCCTCGCTTGGGTTTGACCAGGTATCCTGTTCCATCGGGATAGGTGTTGTTGTTTCGACCACCTCTCTGATGTTGCTTTGGTTGCCTATTTTGATATGCCAAGGGCGGGTTCAGGGCCCCTGAGCTTTTGAGATGATTCGGCTCTTCAAATATTAGTATTATATAGAGATTTTCTTTTTATAATATTTTTCCTACGTCTATTTCTGTGTCTTATTGGTAGTAACGTGACCTATATTCATAAAAATCTTTAATCTGCAACTCTCAGATTCCTGAAACAAAACGTTCTTTTAAATAAGTTTTTCAGCGTGCAGCCTGCGACATTAAAAAAAAATGTAAAATCAAAAACATTATCCAAAGCTTCATAAATAACGGATTTGTCTTAAAGCCGTCAGAGAAAATTATACACGTTTCCAAATCCCCGAATGAAATAAAACGAAAAACGATTGGGACGGGCAAAAAGAAACGAAGAAGTTGAGGGGATTAATATTTGAGTTGGCAACGCCGTTATTTATGAAGGGGCGTTTTCGATTTTCTTTAGGTTACGTGAACTTTAAAGTGTCAAGAATGATAGATATTCCAACGCATTTGTTAACCCTAAGACACTACTGAAATGGCGAAAGGAACTTCCATTTACATTTTTTTCGGTGTCTACAGTGGCGTCGTAAAATATGGTGTATTTAGCTCCATATAATTCGGAAGTATTGATCAAGGACACAATTCACCCTCCAATACAAAAGTTTTTTGAGAAGTAAGTTTGGGCAATAGTTAATCTTATTTTAAATAAAAGAAATAATTTTTTCTACTCCTATATTACTAAAGATTGTTTTACGTACATTTCACTCAATAAGTAAATTCATTCTTACGGACAACTGTGCGTTATGATGCCTAGTATAACAATCAAGCTTTAAACCACTTAAATCGTAACATTTATCTATCTTGCGTTTTGAATATTTGACAGTGACATTGCCATTATTTGAGATTTGAAGTTCTAATCGATACTTTTTAAATTATAAACCGATCTTTAATTTATTAGTAAGAGTCGTAGAAAATGTATAGTACGTATTACGTATCGTAAAGCAATTACGCACTTATATATTTTTTCTACTCCCACATGGAAATTTGCAGTTTGCTTTACACTCAAGTGGTTAGTAAAGTAGACTATTCTAGTTAACTGTGCGGCAATTATAACAATCCTAGATAGGTAATGAAACTGACCAATCACAGTAGTCAATTACAGAGCAGCCATTGTTGTTCTTAAAAGTACTGACCAATCACAGAATATTATTTTTACTGAGGCTCAGCCTTCTTTTTCAATACACTAAATTATATACATAATTTAAATGCATAAGGTACAATTTGTTATTAATTTGTTCAACATAATAAAATCTTGACGCATTTATAATAGATTTATCAATAATGCAACCTGCTGAATGTGCATAGAAAATTAATTTCATGTAGCATCATTTATCAGTTGGTTTGCCCATAATTAGTTTAACGTTTCGATAGTCGAGAGGTAGAGCGTTTGACTATGGAATCAATGGTCGTGAGTTCGAGCCCGGCAATCTGAAAACTTTTTTACATTTTTTAGCATAAGGTTTGTAAGTTTGGTCGTAGAAAAAATATACTGTTTAACTCGAGTGGATTGTCCATGTTGCCCTCGGAAGTTTGAGCACTGCGCCTACGGCGTCGTGCTTAATTTACTTTCTCGTGCGATATGAACATCATATCCACTCTTGTTGTACAAACTACTATTTCTATTCGTGCGTAATACGCTTTTTACCACACTTAATACGTAATATACTATTATCACGCCCGTATAGTTTAGGGTCAATCAAAACCTAAACAGGGGTCATAGATTACAATATTCTGACAGTCAAATTCATAACTACTGATTAAACGTAGTTACATTATATTCGAAGTGACCATAGAGCAGCATATGCCCGTACGGGTTGTAGCGCGTAATAAATATACATGGTGAGGACTTTAACTGGAACAAATTCACTAGAAGCTTAGGAAAAAATGATTTTAAAAACTGGAAAAATACATCGATTGAGATTTTGTATGTGCTACATTTTAGCACCCTGTATATGATGAAACATAACCAAACGTAGATTTTTTTAATGTAAAAAATTTAGTTGGGTTATGTTTCACCTCCTTAAAAGGATTCTTATGGTATAAAGCTCAAAAAACATCTCAATCGACGTGTTTTTGCATTTTTATGAATATTTTGATATTTTTTTTCCAACCTTCTAGTAAATTTGTTCCAACGAAAGTGATGAAAATAAATTAAAATTAAAAATAATAAATTTTCTCCTTTAATAGCTTCAAAAGGTATAATTAGTGATAGCCTCCCATTAAAAAAAAATTAAGTTGGGTAATGTTTCACCTTATACAGGGGGCATGGTGCCAAAATGTAGCTCATACAAAATCTCAAACTTGTAGAGAATTTGTTCCATTTAATGTTCTCATCCTGTATGTATTTCTTTAGAGAATATATTTAAATAAAATCAGACACGTTCACGCACCCATTTCATGGACTTTTCGTTTATGAAACCGTAAGAGTTACATTTCTTGAAATATCCGTATTTCATTTGTGTTGTGGAGTATTTCTATTAGATTTAAGAAAATCTCTTCTTAGTGAGTCTACATTATAAAATAAATAGATTGACCAAATTTTATATCTGTAGCTTAGCGATTTCGGTTAGGCGATGTTGAATCAACTTTTACAACGGAGAGTTTAGGAGATCTGGTGGAAAACTGTTGTACTCTTTTGGAGTGTTTCAATATGAAAATTTAATAAAATCAACGGGTTTAGACTTTTTTTTACAAAATCAAGTGCGTTTTAAAATAAAATAATAATTTAATTCTTAAAGGTCGGTTTTACCTTCATAAGCTGTAAAAATACTATTTTAGAAGCTTTCTATCCTTGGGTGTTAGGGATGGGCATTGGTCGATTGGTGGTAGGGGTGTGTTGTTCCAAAGATGTAAAATTTTACATGAAAAAAGCAGTTTTCGCGAAAAAATAAAATATGTGGTTTGACATTTTCCTTGGAATGTACATAGAGAAACTAAACCAAGAGACACCATCTAATATAAACATTTTATCGCTCATAATTTTAGACGCGCGTTCAAAACTGTTAAGTTAAATGTTATAGCGGGTAAACATCTATCAAATGCAATTATCCGTCTAAGTTCTCCTCGCTTTTCGGCATTTACATCGAAGCCGGGCGTCTCGCTTTTTCTGTAGCTATACCTAAGTTGCGGCGACTGGGAGACCCGGCAGGCAACTCGAGTAGCCTAGTCACGACCTTGCCTCTTAGTTTCCAAGCTACCACAGTTTCTTTTCAGTTTCCCAGTATGAGGACGGCCTAAAGAAGCTAGTTTTGAAAAATCGTTTTTTAACGAAATTCTGCGGCTTAAACTAAAGATATATTATGCAGAATTTCAGCGTTAACGGCTAACAAAAATCTTCATTTCTACAGGAGATTAATTATGTTAAAAAATAATAATATGAAAACTTTTCTTATGCTCCTTGTACCTTTCGGTTAATTGTTTAACGTAAAAACTACTTAAATAGAGTACGTCTTCTTTTCTATTCCCTCGTAGAAACAATACACAAATAAAGTCTTTAGGGTCGTGGAAACTGAAAATTTATTACCGGATTACTTTTAAGTACTCGTTCTAAATCCTAGAAAACGTAAAAGGACGTATAAAAAGAAAGAACAAAAACTAAAAAAAGATCTAATACTCTGTCGTAGCGGAAATGTTTATTGGCAATATTTTTTCCAAAGCTGCTTCTATTGAATAAAAAATTAAGTTTCTCAGATGTAATTTTAGTAAGAACATTTTAATTCTACGTATACAGAGGATTATGATTAATACCATACTCACAATAATAAAATTTACAAATGTTCCTCTGTCCTTTGGCGTATAGACAGAAACAGAAAAATACTAAATAGTAATTAAATCTAGTGTAGAATATACCTGTTAAAGATTTTTAAAAAGCCTACCGTTTGCAAATTACATTTGACAATGACAAATCACACGGTGACAAGTTCAATCGATGCTGGTATCGCAGCGTTACCTATTGAATTCCAATGAAAAGCCAACCACAATTAAGATCGGGTTGTCCAAACTGTTCATATGTGGACTCAACACACAGAGACCCTAAAGGGTTGGTCGCAAGCGCGGATCCAGGGGGGGGGTCATGGGGGTCATGACCCCCCCCCCCCCCCCCAAAACAGAGAAACACAAACTAATTTTTATTGTTTTGCCGGGCTGCATGCATAACCCAATGAAATAAAATATTTTTACAACAAAAACAGAAAACAATTATAATATATTTATTTTAAAAAACTTAAAGTAAAAATTTTAATTGAACCATTTTTATGGAAGAAGTGTGATAATTTATAATAATAAAAATAGTGCGGGAAGAAACGAGAATGCTTAATATACAAAACGGCACTTAAGAAGGAGTATTTGAAAACCTAAGCATTTACACCAAAAACTGCTCTTAGATCTACGCTCCTAAAATACATGATTTCTAAAAAAATCATCAATTTTGGCGTGGTGAACGATATTTAATTTATTTTTAATCATGAAAAATCCATTCCGAGAAACGCTGGTTAGAGTCATACATACGTCTTATGTTAAAGTTTTGGATTGATACCAATATTCATATTTTTTTTCACAAATATAAAAATGTTTTTTTTTTAAATAAAGAGCCAGCTAGGAAGCAAACAAAAAAGTAAAAAAAAAAAACAAAATAGTAGAATTTAGTGTCCGTTAAAATATATAACATTGCTTGCCGCTAAGCTTCTTTTGTAAAAAAAAAACATTTACAAAAACAAATTTAATTAAACCATGCAGAAGGGAAGAGGTAATAATTTAATTTTCGAAATTTGAGATTAGATGATGTAGGTGAATTTTAATCGAACTTTGGGCCTGGCTCCGAAAATTTTTCGCCTGCGGCGCTTTCTTTATCTCGCTTTGGGCGTGGCTCCAAAATTTTTTTACCTGCGGCGCTTTTCTTGCCGGGCTTTGGACGTGGCCCAAAAAAAATTTCACATCATTTACATGATTTCACCCCCCCCAAATCAAAGTTCTGGATCCGCGCCTGGTTGGTCGACATCGGCAGTGCTCCCGTTACCGCTGTAAGCCAGAATATTCCAGATGGATGTGCCAACTGGAAGCTCCGTTTTCTTAAAATACATATTTCTAATGTTCTAATACATATTTTATATATATATGTATATATAGTAAAAAATAAAAAAATGTTTACGATTTCCTATCGATATTGTGGAAAAATGTAAAATTACTGGTATAGTATATTGGGACTTTGACAACTTCACCTCTGATTTTCATGCATCGCAGCGTAATTGTCGATTGAACGTCGCCATTCTTTACGTGTCATGTTATTTTGTTGTGGTGCTACCATCCTTGTTTTATAATACATACTGCTTGTTCATTTATTAAAAAATAGTATATTATAGTACACGTTTTATAAAGAATTGTTTTATAATGGTGCTCTAAATGATTTATAAAGCATGTGCTTTATACTTACTATATTTTTTTAATTTTAGATTTTATTTTTAAAAAGAAAATAAACTTTTTAAATTTTAAAAATTTTCAATCTAAATTGTATGTTGCTAATACTATAATATTATTTATCATAGCAGCCTTGATAATAAATAAATTTATTATTCGCGTCTGTCATATTGTCGCGATATTTATTTTCTAATTTGTCTAATATTATTAAAATATATGTCCCAAGATATTTAAATAAGTTTAACTCCCCCTGAGTTTAAGGATACTGCATATTATTATAAGACATTGAATCAACTTTTACTAGAGAAATCCCGAAAAGTATAATATGTGCTGCCAACAACTTGGTGTAATACAAAGGAAATCTGTGAAATTACTGAAAATGTTTTACTAGCCTATTAGGGTACTTACCTATAAAAACTATTTTTAACCAGTCATTAACAAAAAATGGATTAATGAACTCTTCAAAAATATTAATTACAAGCAAAATAAACTTTAGTTCTGCACGGTTTATTTATTAATGCTGCTTACTGCCAATTTTTGCAAATTAATAATTAATTAATTATTTTATTGTATAAGTGCCAGATCCAGTATACCTCCGTAACTTTTAAATCTTTCACTTTTCACAGTAAAAATACAATTTTCTCTATTTGCTATTAATAGTGGCACTATCTGAATTAACCTAGAATGTTTTAGATTAGGGGAGAGTAAGGCAAATGGCATAGAAGGCAAAACGACATACCGACTGTTTCTCGGCGCTTTTTGGAGGAATATGTTTTCTGTGTATGGTAACACTTCGACTGTAGTATTATCTGTGCCTTAAGTTGCGGTAGAGACGTTGGAAGTGTTTTCCGTTGTTGTTATATTAATTAGTTTAAAAAATGCTTTTCAAGATCAAGGTAAGTTGAAAATTGTCATAATACATTTCTTACTAATTCTAGTAGCAAATTGTTTCTCGGTTGTCTATAATACTTAGTATTTTGTGCCTTTCTATTACCGTTACATACAACCAACTACTTAAACATTATAACATACAATTTGACATAATCTTGTGCATAAAATATTAAGGCAAAACGACATATGGGGTGTGTCATTTTGCCTTACATGAATATACGGAGTGTGGTGGTTTGTTAATTTCATAACTTTGTGCTTCAGATGGTGTCTAATTACAAGAAAAAATCGAATCGATAATCCCGGTCCAGTGAAGACTTGCAGAAGGCAATAGAAGCGGTAAATGATAAAAGGATGGGATGAAAAAAAGCATCTATTACGTTCAATGTGCCTCAGGCAACATTGCGGAGACGCTCCCAGAGAAAAAATGTCGGTGCCCGTGGTGTAACAAAATGTCTCGGTCGCTTTAAAAAGTCACTCAGTGTTGATCTGGAACAAAGTTTGATCAGACATATATTGGATTTAGAATCACGACTTTTTGGCCTAACGACTTATGACTTAAGAGAACTGGCATACACACTGGCCGAACGCAGTGGATGTAAGCACCAATTTAATAAAACTAAAAAGAATTCTAGTAGGCAATGGGTTTACAGCTTTATTTCTCGGAATCCAAACATATCGTTAAGAGTTCCTGAAGCGACCTCAGCTGCAAGAGATCAAGCCTTTAATAGGTCTTAGGTTCAGACCTATTTTAAAAAGTTGGAAGAAACAATCAATGCATGCAAATGTCGCCTGTGTGCTCATACAGAATGAGCTGGGGTATCTAAAAAGACAAAACAATTCATTTGTGAAGCGTGCCAAGATAAGTGCTTCAACAAATAAATATAAAGAGATAAATAAAATGAATATGCCATTTTGCCCACTATGTTAGGCAAAATGACACACTTGCTGTTTTTTTTTTTGGAAAATTTGTAATATTTACATACAATTTTTTTTTGTAAGTTTATATATGTACTTTGTTTACTTAATAAATAATGTATTAAAAAAACCTAAAGTACCATATTTAATGAAAACCGAAGTAAGTATTTATCGGTGATCTTTAGAAAGTATGTCATTTTGCCTTACTCTCCCCTATGTCTTATATTAACCGTCCCAAAAGTAAATTTCTCTAAAAGTTATAAGGAAAAACTTTTCCATGAATTAAAAGGAAACATTCCGAAAACACATTTACTTTTTTAGGTTTTGCCAAAAATCATAAAATAGATGTAAATTTACATGAATCTAAAGGTATTACTACGTAATTGTAAACTAAATATTAAATTTAAAAACATATAATTTTAAAAATAAATTTATCATGCTTTTGTCATTTATTACCGACCACCTAAAACGTGGTAGTAATTTGACTGGAAATCTTAAAGCGAAATATTACCTGCTATAAAAAAAGTCATTTTACTCGAAATATTTTATAGTTATACATGACAGGTGACTTTGCAACGATACGGCGACAACTTTAAGTTGATATATTTAAATCATCACTGCTTAAAAACTGACGATAGTGCTGCATTATAATTAATAGATATATTTTTATGTTTTATTATTCCTACTATTTTTATATACAATATTTACCTAAAGATATTTAAGGATACTAATAACCCAAAAATTATCTCTTGTTCAAAATTAGTTCTGTCCAAAATTATTAATGAGATAACTTTGTTACATATTACGTTGACTCTACCTGTTATTAGATATTCCCAACGATAAAATCTACCATTTAAAAACTTTATTATTGTGTAATGGTTTTAATCAACAAAATTGCAAATTATAAAAAAATGCAGTTGTTAGTAAAGCTAACACAACTGCAAAAATCATGATACGCATATTTTAGCATAATTGATTAAAACATGAGAAGTAATTTTTGTACATTTGTCGCTTGAGATATTAACAAACACCAAGATAAATATTTCAAAATAGTTGCATTGGTAGGGCTGTCACAAAGATAACCAGTGAAATAAAATTATTAAGTAATATAAATTAACTAGATTCCCGCATCGTTCAATATCTTTAAAATGAGTTAAATCCTATATTCCAATTTGAAGAAATTCAGTAACAAAGAGGTGAAAAAATAGGGGCTTACATTACACATGAACTTTTAAGATAATTGAGCCCGTGAAATATTTTTTTTATAATATAAGAAATAAAAAATGTTCTTTAATTCGTTTTTCAAAAGTTCTCCCAGTTTGTCCAATATACTCTATAGGGCAGGGAGTACACTGTAGCTTATACACCACATTATTTAATGTTATATAATGTAACATGATTCCATGAGAGTCAAGAAAGATTGAGAAACGCTACTGCTTTTTGTATCGGTTTATTAACTTTTCTCCTAAACTTTGTAAGTATAGCAAAGAAATGTTTCTAAAAGTTATGATAAAGTTTCAATATTTCATTAATGTTATAAAATATAATTAAGTACTAATATTAGAGTAAGGGAGACCGATAGTTACACGGAAAAGTTTTTAAAGGCGTATTTGGTTTTGTGCAAAAAATGACTGAACATAACAGTATCTTGTGATTAATTTTAGCTTTTTGTGTAAAATTTACAATCCATATCGATACTGAAAAGAGGAAATGCCTAAAGTATGATTGAAATATCGTTAATAAGAATAAAGCACCTGACGCCGTAAACGTTTAAATCATAATAGAACTAACAAGGGACCTTTAAATATATCAAATAGCATATAGGTATATTTTTTCTTATGATTTTTGGTCCCAAAATAGCCTTTATGGGAACTTTAAAAGCATCATCTCTACTTTAAAAAAGTATTAAATGCAAAAATTTCAAGAAATTCAAGGTTGTAGTTCTTTATAAGCCCATTAATGAAACATAAGTAATTTGTATAAAATATTTTCTTTATAAAGTAAACCACGACTCACCGCCCAGGGCGTCTATAATGCGAAAGAGCAAATGAGGGATTTCCCTCTCCCCCCTAACTTTATCTACTAAAAGTTATTGTTCTTTGGTACTTGGCCCCCTAGCCTTAAACAAATTATTGTTGATGTTATAACATGGAGTTCCCAAAAACAGTTAGTTGTTGTTCTCTTTTGTACGAGTCGCATTGAAAGGCGAAGAAGTATGAACAGGCCAGGAATCTTTTTTTTAGAAGTCACCAAGGAAAGACGAAGGGGTTTTAGCACATCAATCTCGATAAAACATTGCTCTCTGGGCTTGTTCTTCCATTAAAATTGTGTCACAAATGAGTGAATATCAAGGTATGCGGCCGAAACCTAACCTCCACAAAACGGCACTTTAAGAAGAAATATTTGGAGAACTGACCGTTTCCGAGAAAAAAAAATTTCAGATTTGTAATTCTTGCCACTAAATATTTCCTTGCCTTAAAAGATTATCAATTTTGCTATAAGCGTTATTTATTATTTAGGTTTTTGTTTCATGCTCGCGTAACAAACAACTTTTTTTCCATTAATCCCTAAGTCAAGATTGTTTGTTGGCACATCATGGCCATATTAAACATTTCTTTGGGGAAAATGGCATGTAAGTCTATCAAGGTTCGCCATCCCTGCTCTGTACCTATAAAACTTTGTTGTTTAATATATGACACTCTCCTCAACACTGTTTATTTTTTCTGATAATATAGTTTTCAGTATATTATTAGCACGTTTTGTAATTTCAGATGGCTTATTTTCACACCCTAATTCTGAATCACTCGATAAATAAGTTAAATACGTTACAATTGCTGCTTATTAAAATTTTTTGTAAATTAAAAGTATGTCAAATTGGCACAATCTGTTTAAATTAAATAGTGTGCTTTGGTATTTCAACACTTGTTTTGAAATATTTTTTTTCAGCACGCGTGTTATATACGGCACTTTCTAGCCAAGTTAATTAACCGTGCTTTTTTTCTCATTTTCAAAGGTGGTCGTAGGAAAATGAAATTTTTATAATCCAAAACAATTCAATTTTCTGAATAAAGAATACTTGGGTAAAACCCTTTATTTTAAAATGGTCAACTTGAAACGTATGACATGTTATAGATCTCTAGAATTTTACAAGAAATATGAAAATCTGAGGAAAAATGGGACAGAAAAAAGTTGACAGTTGTTTAATTTTTTTTGGCACTCTGTGTATTTTTCAGTATTCTTAAAAGGTTAGCCTTTAAAAGTAAAATTTAAATTAATAAAGGAACAAATTATATTAATTATATTTTAAATTAAAACCTAAGCCGAAGTACAAGATTTTTTCATTATAACATTAAATATTAAAGGTAACAAGTTTGGGGAGTTTTTAAATGTAATCAAATTCGTTAAAAACAAAAGTATATTTTCTTTTACGTAAAATAACGTTTTCGTATTTTTATGCTCCCTGTATAAAAAATATGTGGCTGAAGTTAGAAACGGATTCAGAAACGATTCTACCAACGAGTTTCCAATATTGGGAGATATAAGATATAATTGAAAAAGTACGTTTTTCTTAAATGTTGTATAGTCAGCTGGCCCAGAGAGTAAACATTATTTGTGATAAACATACGGGGGTATGTTCTGAAAATTGGTCAGTCTGCCAGGGGCTGCAGGGGTGGCTAAATTATTAAAATTAATAACTTATTAAAATTGGGCCCAAAAAAGAGTAAACAATTTTTGTAGGTCGTTAGATTTTGATATGAGATAACAACCAATATTCACAAAGTTTTTATATATCGGAAACGGAAAAAGTCAGGGGCGGTGGGGGTGAAATATATTTATTAAAGTTACTATTGGGAATAATAAATAGTTAACGAATTTTATACACCTCTAAATTTTGTCAAAAATTCATGTTTATAACTAAAAAAGTTTTTATATATCAGTTATTAATTTTAATAATTTAGCCACCCCTGCAGCCCCTGGCAGACTAACCAATTTTCAAAACATACCCCCGTATATTTATCACAAATAATTTTTACTGTCTGGGCCAGCTGACTATACAACATTTAAGAAAAACGTACTCTTTCAATTATATCTTATATCTCCCAATATTGGAAACTCGTTGGTAGAATCGTTTCTGAATTTGTTTCTAACTTCAGCCACATTAAAAAATTAGATTGTTTTATGAACATGAATCTAATTTATTTTACAAGAAAACACGTTTATAAAGAATACCTTTTTTTTTGTCTCACTTTTTGGTTCGTTTGTACTTTTCTAAACCCCATCCGCGGATATACTGTATATTATATTACATATTTTAAACATGCCTAATTGGTGACTAATTCTTGACGACTTGCTTTCTTAAATTATGTTGGTAATTTTCTAATTATTTATTACATTTATAATAGAATAGTATAATCCAAAAACTCTTCATATTAGCCAATCAAAATAATCGAATACCTAAATAATAAAAAAATCGATTAATCGATTTAAAAAAGTTATAATCGATTATTCTGCCTGCCCCTACTTATTAGTATAACTGCCTAGACAAAAAGCTTTAGCACATTATGCTTGTTATTTTTTGGATTTTAATTGTTTTATTAAATCTTTTTTTAAACCCTACGAAGTTTATCTTATTTTGTCAGAATATGACCCAATGGCTTTTCTTACAGGCGTATACTTTTTATTTCTAATTCTATAAGAACACGTGTTGGCTAAAAGCAGTATTTTGCGATTCCTGCAATTTTGACTTTTTTGTGATTTATTGTTTGTTCGAAAAACCCTTGCTTTTAGACCAACTGTTCCTGGTCTACAGAAACGAAAGCCTACAAATTTTAGATTTAAAAAATTCCTTTCGAATTTTGGAAGATATTCTTGTTGGTATCGTGTGTGACTGAATTTAAAACAATTTTTTTAGGATGTCTCGAATATTTTCTCGGTTGTCGATTTTAGTTTTCTTCTAAAATAGGATTGGTCGTGTTAAATAATTTATATTTTAATAACCGTGTATCGGGTGATTACTTACCATCACTATGATTGCACTAATTTCGGTAAAAAAATCACTAATGCTGGTATTTTGATAGTGAATGATTTATGAGATAAGTATTATATAAGCTGATGAGATGTAGGTACTATTAAACACATTTTTGCTACTCCCACATGGATATTTGCTGTTTCCTTTACACTTAAGTGACGAGAAAAGTAAACTATTCCAGTTAACTCTACGGCAAAATTTCATATTCATAAAATTTCTTATTTTTAAAGAAAAATTCCACGAATGCACACAATACTGAAAACGTATTTTTTATCAGATGACAACCACAAGTGATCCTAAAGAATATCCTACGAATATAACACTGTGCGTAAAAATTTCCCTTTGGAGACAGCGCCGACCGCTGCTCTTTGGATGTGTGTTTCTCACGACTCCGGAAATTCCCATTAGTTGATAACATGGTTATAAAAATTAAATTCCTCTATGACGTCCTTATAAAGTATTGACCAATCACAATTTATTGTATTTACTGAGGCTCCGCCTTCTTTTTCAAGACACAATTATATAATTTGTATGCACTCTTAAAAATGACTTGGTATTTGGTGCTAATTTTTATTTTTTTTCGTGTTACGTTACCAAAAATAACTATTTTTAGTTAGGAAAACAAAAAAGATTTTTTTCTTGGTTATATTTACCAAAAAATTATGCCATCATAACAAAGAAAATATCTTGTTTTCATATTAGTTGGCAGAAATAAAATATTTTGTTTAGCTGAATTTTGCTCTGTATATATCTTATTTAAATGTTACATCAAGGTTCCTACAAACTTGTATTTATCAATTAAGCTTGTTGTAATAACACATTATGAATTTGTAATCCCTATCATTTTGTTAATTTTGATTAAGACACATTCTTAGTTACCAGAACTAACTTTTCTTTTCAAGTAATATTATTCTTCATATTTATAACTAACGGCATCAACAGAGACTTGACACCCGTGCCCGGTGGGTGACATGTGACCATCATTCTAGCCAGGACTGTCAGGAGGTTATGTTTATGTTAGGGTGCTTTTGCGGTTCCGTGTCCTTTTTTTCGTGTTTTTAAGGCATTTTCATGGCCGTGCCCATGTGGAAAATGGATGTGACAATATTTGGTGTAATTTATTTGTGTTTATTGTCTTTCTTGTGTACGTTCTTATTGGCAGAAGAAAGTTAAATCATAAGTAAGTAAACATTTTATTTTTTATCAGTGCAGTTGTACATTAGAAAGTTTAAACGAGATTTTTATAAAGTATGGCAAGGTGATCCGATGAGAAATAACTTTAAATTATTTTTCTTTGTTTTGTTTTCGTTCTATGTTCCATTTCTAGAAAAGAACGTCATATTGATGACTTTTTAATCTGACCAAATACAACATATTTCATATAGCTGTATATTTTAAATAGAAAGTCCAGGGGATATTTTTGGTTTTTTAATAATCGCAGTTGCAGATAAGAAAATTTAAATAAGAACAATTCAGTTCTATAAGCAATTGAACAACCAAAAAGGTTGAGTAAATCAACTTGCTAATATTTGCCATGCGTTATAAGCAGTTCATTCAAACTTTGTAATGTGCAACTGCAATGACAAAAATATAAAATTTTTACTAATTTATGATTTAACTTCTTTCTTACAATTAGAAAGTACAGAAAAAAGATAATTAACACAATGTTGTGACTACATACGTAATTGTTATTCTATGAAAATTTCAAGTTTGGCCCAAAAAAATTATTGCTTTGTCAATATTTGTATATTGCATCATTAGCAAAAACAATATTTCCTTGAAAAAAAATTTTCAATTTTCCATATTTACACATTAGTTATGACAACTAATTTTAAAAGCGGGAGTACTATATAAATTTAGTTATCCGTATATAAAATTTCGTTGTGACAACTAAAATTTGTAGGTTGGGTTGGTTAATCTTATTAATTAGTTTAACAGTTCAATAGCGACAATTTTTTTTGGTTGTACAAACTAATTTTTGGGTTGAGTCCGATTTCACGAAAATAAATAGTTGTTAGAACCAAATTTTAGTAATCCATACCATGTTATTTTTAAGAGTGTGGTTATCCGGTACAATATGTTATTAATTGGTTCAATATAACAAAATATATACGCATCTATAATAGTTGTATCAACAACGCGACCTGTTGAATGTGCATAGAAAATTAATTTCATGTAGTATTATTTAGTTGGTTTAAGCATAATTTCTAACATGATCATGTTGCTCAAACGCTAAGCGTTGAACTTTTGATCCAATGATCGTGAGTTCAAGCCCGGCAGCCTGCAAACTTCTTCAAAACTTTTTAAATTACGGTTCGTAAGTTTGGTCGTATAAAAAATATACTGTTCAACTTGAGTGGATTGTTTTTATCGCACTCGAAAGTTTGAGCACCCCACTTACGGCGTCGTGCTGAATTTACTTCCTCGTGAGATATAGACATCATATCCACTCTTGTTGTACAAACTACCATACTATATTTTTATAAAGAAGGCGTTCTTTGTCGAAAGAAAACCGTACAAATCTCAATTACAATATGATTTAAATTGTCGTTTAAATTAACTCTTGTTTCATCCTGTGTTTTATCTCTTGTCCAATCTAGTGTTCACTAAATGAAGAAAAACTGCTTTCTTACAAATAAGGGCGCCCCGTCATGAACAAGCAAAATTTTCAATGGCGGCCTGAAAATAACACGCACAGCTTCCCTCTCCCATACAATGAGTAATATGTCTGAAAATATGATTAATGATAAGTGGATATTCAAATTAAAAGGAAATGACTGATCACATCGACATTTCCCGTTTTTATTAATACGTGACTTGCTCCCGTTTTGAGATAGAGAGCGATGTGACGTAGCGTTTATTTGCTAAAGATGGGACAATTGGAAGAACATAAAGGGTTAGAAATTTAACGTTAAAAAGGTGCTTTTTAAGTTTGACTGGGCGCTTTTATATTTTATATTATATTTAGTTAAAAAATTATCATTTTCAATTTTACGCCGCTGCACAGTATTTCATTTTATACCTTTAATTAACAAAGTTAATCTTAATGACAAGTACTATGACTGTTGAGAGCAGGGTTGAGATGATTAAAATCAATTGATTAAAATCATGATGTTAATCGGTATGATTTTTTTTTTAAAATCATGATTAATTTGAGATTTTTTTTTAATACTTTAACACACAAAATGTATTTGTTCATATAAAAAATAAAACCCAGACGCATTTTTATGTGGTGTTATTTATGATTTTATTATAATAATTGAAAAAGAGCAGCTGGTTATAACAAAAATTAAAAAAATTAAAACCAAAAAAACCTTTTTAATACAAAAAAATACTTAATTTAAACAAAAAAAAATTTAAAAAAACCTTGGTGTTATAATGTTTAAATAGAAATACTAGTTTAGCTGCTTTCCAATCCAAATTCAAATGACCGCTACTTCCAATATTTTCACGTCCACCTACACTTCCTTTTTCACAGTTATCGCTTCTCTGTTTCTTTGCCAACTGGATCTTTTCACTCTGGCTAGTTCCAGGCTGTGACTGACAATCACCATTAAGAGTTTCAAGACCACTGCTAATATCACTAGTTTCACTTTTGCAGGTTTCCCAATGACTTTTTAGTCTGTCCGCTAAACCTTGCAATTCTTACCACACTTTTTACATACTGCTCTACAACCTAGTTTGCCCACCACTTTTTTATAAAATGCTGACAAACACTATTCCTTTCTGCCCCGGCTTGTTATGATTCCAAATGTTTTGATAGATTAACCCCCAAGGCAAAAATATTACTGATAAAACTGAAATAATGCGTATCGTTTTTATAGCCAGGCGTTTTCTGCCAGTTATTACAAGTTTCGACAAAGGCGCAATTTGAAAAAACTACGCCAACGAAATTTGCATGTAAAAAGTTAAAACTTCTCCAGGTTTGCTTCGTATCTGTACTATTCCTGCCTAAAAATATTTGTTTACTTAACAAAACAAAATATAAGCAGTTAAAAATAATAATATTAGTTAAAGCTTGCAAATTAAAAAAAAATCAAAAATCGACGATTTAAAAAAAAAAAATCATGATTTTTATCAACCCTGGTTGAGAGCCATATTGGACCAATTACCATTTTGCGATTGCTTATGATGTCAAAAATTAAACAGAATAACACTGTTTTAAAATCTTGTATAGTGCTAATAGGAAAAAAGCTATAATCTATCAGGAATTGAAAAGAAATATACGAGACCTAACCTGCACAGGGTTGTATTAAAAAATTTATTGTCTTGTTTAAACTCATGCAGCCGTATAAGTAGAGGAACTGGTCCGAATATGGGCCAGGCATTTAATATGGGCCCCCTGTCCATCTACAAACCAAGTAACTCTATCTGCCAGGTGATCCGTAAATTTACACTTACACATTGTCAATACTTAGTTTACAGACTCCCGATGTGACCCCACGTGTTTTTATTAAACGATTGTGATTGATGTGAGGGCTAGTTTTGTAACACCTTTTGTTTATTTTATTTTCTTTTCCTCAAACAATTGTTTTTTGTTTTAATTTACGTTTTTATAACAGTTTTTGAAGGGGCCCATATTCCATACCCTCTGGGCAAATGTCAGAAATGTGCACTATTTTTATTTTTTTTCATAGATTCATTATACGTTTTTGAGAAAAATTAATGTTGCGGTTTAATTACTAGGTCTTTATAACGTAGATGAACCATTTTACATATCATCAGAAAGAAAAAATAAGAAAGTTATTCCAAAAAAATAAAATGGGGGTCCATATTAGGACCAGTCTATTATAAACTAATAAATATGACCCTGTTCAGGTCGAGTATCCATGTGTGTTTATTTTCATTTTCTGTGAGTTGAAAATAAATAGACTATAGATGTCGTACGCTAAATATACTACTTAATGTGTGTAAGACATCGCTGTTCCAATAATAGCGACATTTTGCCCACCAACAAAATCCCGGTATTCGATTTTTCAGACGATAAAAGTTCTGCAACCGCTGACTCCTAAAACCCGAATTTTTCGTTAAAAAGAACGATATTTGCCGCTCAATATGAAACAGTTTTTTTAACAAATTGCTCTTGTAATTTGAGAGAAATTTGCCTTTGAAATATCGTTTAGCGGGATTTTGTTGATTGGCAAAAACTGGTTAATACCTTTCAATAAAAAACGTTACTGTATTTCAAAAGTATATTCTTTCTCCAGGCGTTTGTATTCTGGATAAGGCTTTCTGGATGGGGCACAGCAGTTTATTAAATCGTCAGCACAGGGATTTCTAAGGGCTACGCGCCTGATTGTAATGTTTCATGTACAAGAGTTTTAATAAAATAATTTATAAAAACGCATATTTTAACACACCGAATACCAAATATAAATATATTTTGTAGCAGCTGGAAGCACATTCTAAGATACAATTTCTACAAAATCAAACTTATGAATCAAAATGTTTATCTAACAATGTTTTAAAATAACTGAACAGTATCATGTGTACAAAAAAAATTGTATCTAACTACGTATAAAAAGTTTTAAAAACTGTTGCCATTTTTATGTTAACAAATGTATAGCTGCTTAAAACAAATCATAAAAAAGTCAAAATGCAAAATCTAAAAATCCCTCTTCTTTCGTTACCTCAAATTTAGGTACTTGAGATAAAAGTGTCCTTCGGCGGGACCTTTACCAATTCGTGGAAAAAATCAGTTAATAAAATGGTACATACATGGTGACTAAAAATAGTTCTACCAAAAATTTGCGGCTAATCTTTATATTAAAATACAGCTAATAAACATACATGGCTAGAACATAATTAAAAATTAGTCCTTAGACACGTGGATACATTTGAAAACTTTCTTTTAGGCTTTTTGGGTTAACATAAAAATAAAAGTAGATTTGTCATAACAAAGGCATCATATCGTCGCTGGAAAGACAAAGAGGCGTAACTACTTTTTAGTGTTTTCTCAGGAGAAGCAGTTAAAGTTTAAGTATATGTTCTAATGAGTACTGACTATATCTCACTTGCTATAATGCATTGGACAAATTTTTAAGTTGTTTACTAGATTATATAATTTTTATAAAAAGTTACATTTTTGCAACAAAATTAGAACTTATTAAAATATAGACTTTTGAAAGAGTTACGCCTCATTGTCTATTCATTTTTCTGTATAATTTAATAGTTGGCCGACTTACAACTACTACTAATCGCCTTCAAAAACCTTAATATGTACAACAAAGTTTATTGATTTATGACTTAAAAATTAATTTCGTAAAATACTAAAGAAATTTAAAATTTACTTTAAAAAAAGTTATATAACAAAATAATAAAGGTTTAGCTAAATATGTATTACTACCAAATACGTTAAAAACATTATTTTTAATGGGGGAGATATTTATAGAAATATTGTTGGTCCGGTAGTTTTCTTACTGAAGTGTTGTTTTGCTATAAGGCCTTAAAGTCTACCAATTTGAGCGGGGCAGTCCTAAGACTAGGACCGTTTCTGCGGGGCAAGGGATGAACTCCCCACAGGATCATGGCGCCCAACTAAAGGGGCAAGCCTGCGACCAGAGATGAATAGACCATGATCTTAGTGCAGAGTGCCTTGAATTGCCGAAGGACTCTGGTACTCGTAAAATTGATCAACAGAGACAAACTGACGAAAAATGGGCCAACGTATTCAAACTAAGGCTGTTAGCATGAATTTAAGCTACTTTAAATGGAAAGCTGCGTATGAGAGACAACGAACAAAGTGAAATATCCATAGTAGACATGGCAGAAGAAGTTAACTAGCAAGAAATATACTGATCAGATGCACGAACAAGGCATCAAAGATGGGATGGAATTTTCGCCAAAACTGATGGTTACTGACAATCTGATGTTTGTAAGCATTGCTCAAAATATATTTATTGAGTAGATCGGGAAAGCCCAAATAATAATAATACAAGACTTATTAGTACAACACATAGAAGGCGTGGAAGAAATTATTCCTTTCACTAAGTTTTACCGACAAAAAACTGTCAAGACCATGATGCATGGAGGGACGTAGCTAACTTAAATCGTATTTTGCTGAAAGCCAGCCGAGAATGGCATGAGATACTAGTTGTGTACTTAACGGAAAAATGAGCTCGAGGCGATCCTGTGACAGAATTAACGCCGTTGCAAATGCTAACAGTCTACTCAAGCAGAGGAAATAACGTAGTACTATCTTTGGTACCAATATTTGTATTAAATCTTTTGATCTCTAAAAGGAGGGTATGATATTCATACTTTAATGAATAAACTATAGGACGTATCTCCGGTACTATGCTCGTTAATAAAGTAATTTGGAAAGACAAGAAAGAGGCGTAAGTCGACTTACCTCTTTGTGATTTCATCAGTTGTTAGAATAGGAGATCCGTCGAAATTTAGATTTGCTATATCAAGATGGAGAGATACGTCCATTTGCTGGTTCAAATATATGACCAACAGGTATTTTATAGTGGTCGTAACTTAAATCAGGCATTTTTGGAGTTACGCCCCTTTGTCTTTCCAGCGACGATATTATATACTACTAAAAAACCTTACCTTATTACCAGTATTCACCTGAACTAGCAGTATGCTTGTAGAAATAGTCGCGCTTGACCTCTACAAATTATACCGCTGTTTAAAACCGTTGGATTCTGTACCGTAGTATAGTGTGTAAATACTCCCCCTGCCTTGATGGGCCACAAACCACATGTTTATTAGAAATCTTTTACTGTCAGATAAAATCATTATTTATCCACTTTTTGCTATTTACCATTGATCGATTGCTTTTATCGTTAAATTACTAACCCCTAAAATGAAATTTACCCCGTAAAAATGATATAATTCAAAAAGCCTTAATTAGGCAAATAAAAATATGAAGAAGTGGCAAGCTAAATGGGGAGAAATAATACTCTAAGTCAACCCTTACTAAGATATATTCAATAAGAAACTTTTATTTTCATGTTTCGAACGTATAAACGTTCATCTTCAGGAGAAGTATAGCTTATGTTGGAATAAATATTAGGAAATTGTCAGTGACACCCTCATAAAGCTTTTGTTTAAATTAATTAATTGAAGAAAAGTGTTGAAGAACTTCGATAGAAGTAGGAGAGAAAATCATCCTACCAAGTTTTATAGATAAAGATGGGATAATGGTTGATAAAGGGTATTTTAAAGTGATGGGATGAGAATCGTTAGGTGAGAATGATATTGAAACTGAACAGCAACTCAGTGGTGAAGTATATTATTGAAATTTTTTTTCCAAATGGTGGAAAATAAAAATTATATGTGTTGGTAGGACAACATAAGCTATACTTCTGCTGAAGATGAACGTTTATACGTTCGAAACATGTAGAGTACAATAAAATAAAGGTTTCTAATTGAATATATCTTAGTGAAGGTTTACTTAGAGTATTATTTCTCCTCATTTAAATAAAAATATTTTATCTAGTAATTCATACCAGTTCAGTGATTTTGTTATTTCGAAACTAGTGTCAGATAATTTTTTATAATATAATTTGTGCAATGTATGTGAAATTAATAATCTGTTATCTGACGGGAACTAATTATTTTTAAACTGTTTTTGAAATACGCTAAATTTAACATTTGCCATTGATTTACTGTTTTAATGCAATGTTCATTTTATTTACTGGGATTGTTACAAATTTATATAAATTAAAAAAGTATATTTTTAATTAGAAAAATAAACCTAATAATAATGAAAATAAATTATATTATATTTGTAAATAAGAGGGAGAAGTAAATGGGAAGTGGTAGATACAACTTTCCTTCCAAGGAAATATTAAATTCAATTATTATCATTATTTTTTCCAAGTATGTCAAATATTATACTTTTTTTAATTAATATGAAAAATTTCCACCTGCGTGCAATTCATTTTGTCATATTAATCATTAAACTTTACACACCAAGATATATAAGTTCTTTTAGAGCCATGATTTTTATTAATCAAGTTTATTACCAAACCTACTGGCTCTATTTTTATTTGATATATAAAATAGTGGTTCTTAACCTTTTCTTAGCTGCGGAACACTTTTGATAGTACTAGTAAAACAACAGAACATCTGATGTTTGATGATTTTAAAATTAAAGTAATCCGTTTTTCAAGCACTAGCACTATCTACATCTAATACTCAGGTAAGGGTTTCTTAAAAAATCTACTGAATACCAGTATTCACCTGAAGAGGACTGGAAATGCTTACAGTTGAAACGTAGTGATTCAAAACAAAAAATTGAAAGACCAAAACTCTACTGCCGTTCAAGAAACGTCATTGTCTCTAACCTTTAAACAGACACAAGTTTTATTTGTCTAACGCAAAGTTTTGATTGAAATTACATAATTTACGAAGGTGTTCGACTATTTCCATAAATGCCTAATGAACGTAATTAAACCACTGATGCCGATTAAACGCAAAGTGTGTCTAAGTGTAGGACTACACGAGCGATATTTCCGTTGCGGACGACTCGCGACGGAATTTCCGTCCGGATTTTCGTCAATTTCGACTGCGATATTCACGCCGCGTACTGTCTCATTTTTTCAGTACTAGTCGTACATTTCCTTTTAAAAAAGCGAAAAAAATGTTGGCGTTGGTGGATACATCCCTTATTAAGTAATAGATTGTCAATGGAATTTTTCATCTAAAATTTAGGAACCACAAAAATATCCAGAAAAGTTTTTTTCATTCTATCGAATGTCTGTATCCGGTTTTGACGAATTGCTAGATCGGTTATATTAAATATTACAAAAAAATTACACTAACATGCGAATGTCCATTCAGCATCCAGAAAGATTGGTAATTACTTTAAGGTCTCTGTTGCTATTCTCTTTTAATTTAACGGTATACAAATCTGGAGGTTTCTCTACCTCAGTAATTAATTTTCCCATATCAAACATTTTTATATTAGCCTGTACCTACTCCGCTGTCGTATCTAGCGCACGTACTAACTAACCCATGTTTTGCATCTTTAGAAATCCGCCGGCGAGCAGCGATGGAACGGATTGAACGCTCTCGGTTGCGTACGACTCGCTCTCGCAAGCGGAGCTGCGATATCGTCGCCGACAAACACGTTCGTGTAGTCGGGTCCCTTTAACTGTGTGGTTTCTATTTTGACGGAAATTCCGTCGCGAGTCGTCAGCAGCGGAAATATCGCTCGTGTAGTCCTACACTAAGTCGGCGACCTGATTTGTCTCTTTCCTGTCTGTTTTTAACTTCCGAGAGCGTGTATATCTGTTTCGCTCTTAATTTCTAATCCATTTATGTAATCATCTAATTTTATATAAACTCATAAGGTCAACCGTGAGCTAAATTAAAATACGACCGAGCGGAGTGTGCTTCGATCTGTATTGGGGAGTTTTCGTCTAACACACTTTGGAATATGTATTTACATTTTTTGAAGGATAATCATTTTAAATTGTTTTAAAAAATAAACTAATTAAGTGGGTCAAATTTATAGGTGGACCATTGACCAAATGACCTAATGGACAACCCGCGCCTGTTAATGATGTCAATTGATTTATTTGTTTTTGTCTACAGGTAAAATATCATTCGATAATAATTTACGATACTTGTTTGTCAATTTTACCCTCGAAAAAATGACCGCTAATACCTACGTATATTTTTTCCACATACATTTTTCTGTAACATAAACGTTGCTCATAATATGACAAATTACACCCTTTTAAAATCAACAACAAATATGAATTTACTTAATATACAACGATCAATTTATGTGCTTCAAAAATTATTAAATGCTAATAGGCGCCCAAATCAAAAATGTTTATTTACTCAGATGTAGGATTCAATTACAGTGTTTACATTGTTTATTTATATTTCGATGTTTCCACTCTACGTTCACATGAAAGCTCCGTTTATGATTATATTTTTTATGTACATAACCTCTGCAATTCAGATGCATCTAAAAATGTAACAGAGCATGTAAAAACGTGAGAAATATAGATGTTTAAATGCATTTCCGCAGGGTAATTTTTCAGGGCCAGAAATAATTTTCTTGTTCTGTAAGAGTGGTTAATGCTAGTTAATATTTATAGGATACATACGAATTACGACATTGGTTGCAAGTAGGATGGGGTGATTATGAAAATATTATTCGATTTTTGATTATGAAATAATCGAAAATTTTGATTGATATGAACACTATTTTTTGGTATTATATAGTCAAACCTTCAATAATATCGCTAAAATATTTCTGACTAAGTCGTGTACTTACGTTTACTATAGCCGAATATCCAACGACAATGAAAATATACCTTTTCGGCAAGCGGCCATGTTTTCTACGAAGAAAAATTGATAATATATTTTATTTATTATTTGATTTTCCAGGAATGTCTTCTTGTAGCTTTATTACTAGTTGTATATATTCTGAATATATCTAAATATGCATAATTACTAATATTGTTTTAAAAAACTAACCACTTAATTACTCAAATTCAGTTACAAAATTGAATTTCCATTTAATAGAATATTAAAAACGCATGCCTGTCTTACTAGAGTTCATTTGGTATAATTTTTATAACTAATAAAAACCACCAAAATGGTGATACATCGTTAAGTCTGGCAACCCTGTATAAATTTTAAATAAAACACATGTTACAAGTACCTAAAAAAGAACATTACATTTTTTGAAAGAACGAGAAATTGTGAAACTCTCGCGAGAAGTTAATGAGACTAATTTTCCAAGAAAATCTCGACCCGGTTTACGAGAAGAGGCGAAAGTTTTTTAAAAACTGCAAGATTCTTCGTTCTAAAGCAGTGTAAAAGGTTATTTTAGCATAATGAAAGAGAAATATAAAAGTCATAATAAAGACTTCCTTAAAAATTAATTATTTTAGAATAAACGTAAGTACTAACGAAAAGTGCAAGTAAAACAAAGTCAACAGTAGTAATGTGCACTCAATCTCTAGATCTAGATAATATCGGGATTTAAAATTAATGCACCCATCTATTTTACAAATACACCTGTCAGACCCCCACAGACATTTTTTTTAATTACGAATATCGAGACTGATGATGCTATAAATTAACATCAATACACTATGTTGGGTTGTTTGCAACCCTCGCCTCGTGAAAAAAGGAAATTACTCCTCGAATGACTTATGGTTTAATTTTAAAATCGTTGCTGTTTGGGAAAGTTTCTACTTTTCCACTCTTTATTTCTATTTTCCTCGCTTCATTTGTATGTATGACCATTCTGCTCAAGCAAGCGAAATGATAAACTTATACAGGATGTAGTTAGAATTTCCTTTTTTTGTTTTCATAAAATTAAAAATATATGTTTTTTTTTCTGATTAAACAATGGTAGTTTCAAGAGATTAAAAATTGTTTGCAGTTTATTATCTCCTAATGTTAATTTGAAATAACAGCGCATGAGCAAAATAATCCACAAGCTATTCTGATACTACTGTTACTGGAGAGAGAATGCTATCAACCGCCTTGTTAAACACCCGCATTAAGGACGGTCGTGAGGTTATGAAACTGCATCCCAAGTAAAAAAAGGGACATCTTCAGCACTACTGAAGCAACATCAAGGTAAGTGGAGTTTCCGAAGTCCATTTAATAATCTTCTCTTTTTTTCCGAACCAGCAAAATACTGTAGAACATCCGTCTGGCTAACAAGAGATTCTGGATTCAATATCCAGAGACGAAGGTATAGCTTTCTTTCTTATGCGACATTTGAAAAACATCTGCATAAGTTAGTGCCATCAAAAACTTTAAGAAATCTTCTCATCACCGTAGAAAGAGTTGAATTGGCTTACTGTTTTATTGGATTATTTTTCTTGTTAAATATATAGTAAATTACCTTGAAATAATTCAATAATGCCCACTTTTAGCACTGCAAGATCCATTAATACGAGCGATGCTGTTGATATATTATCAATATACTTTGTACTTCGCTGATAACGTGCTGAACAATGTTGCCATAGAGTGTATTGTTTTTTTTTTGGACACGAAAGTGTCGACCCTGCTCGCGTGAAAACAATAAAAGATAAATTACGTGTCACTTCGGCTTTTACCCGCTTTTCTTTTACATACTTTACATTTTTTGTTTAACTGAAAAGTATCATAGAGGTGCTTTTTAGTGCTACCTTATAGAAACCTCCAGTCTTTGTGTGTTGCTTAGCTAGTTAGTTTAATTATCCCTTTCACACTAGCGGGTCTGGATACTCATCCTTTGAACTGACTACAAAAAGGTGTTCAGCCAAACTTTAAATTAATGTTGTTTTAAATTAAAACAGTAGAAAAAGAGACAACTTTGAAAATTTACTTTTTTAAATAATGGTTACCATAAGGGTCTTTTCTCGAATATACATATATTACTCGATCAATTTTAAATAGAATAGGACCCAACGGAATATTTAGGGTTTCTATATTATTTTATAAATTAACTGTTTATAAACACTTTATGATAAAACTCAGCGTTTTTATATATATAGAATATAGAATATATGATAACAGCATCTCAATATCATTCATATCTTAAGTTTTTGTATCATGAGTGTCCACACCCAGTTTGTTAACTTGTTTATCATCCACAGTAGACGCTTGTTCGTTAATTGCACATTAATTCGCATTTATAATAAAACAACCCTCTTTATTCTCTTACACATGTACCTTTTATAAATATATCTTAGTTTTAATATTGTAAACTCTTTTAGTTATGTTATATTGTTTAATAGATTTAAGTGTTTTGATAATTTAGTGTTTTATTACCTGGATTATAATAAACTGGATTCGCAAGAGTGGACGATTCGCCAGAGTAGACCATTCGCGTTTGCAGCTTAAAAACGCACGGTTTCGAGCGTCAACTGAGGCTGCCGCTAGAACAACTAGTTTAGGTCCGATTGGTCTTCATTGGTAAGTCGTTTTAATATCGATTAAACAGTTAATTAACAATTCACAGAGTCAACTTCAGTCGCTACCAGAGTGCTCTTGCTATTAAGTTTTAATTAGATATTTCTGAGATGAATTTAACCTTATTGTGAAGGGAGGAATCTAGATACTCGGTCAGGAAAACGCTACAATTATATTTAAACGCTACCAGTTGAATTTTTAATTTAATATTATTACACAGTGTGTTACGTAGATCAATCCCTTCACAGCCTTTTGTTCTTGGAACATAATATACTATTTCAGTTTTAAGATCCATTACCATTCTTATTAAACTATGATGCAGAAATACTTACTTTTCAGCAGTGTCAAGTTTCAGTCTGTTTTTCTTGTTAATGTCTCCTGGTTCAGAAAATATTTACTCATTAGATACATTTCCATCTCAAGCAGCTGGGACAATAATTATTTTGAAGTATAGCTTCAAAAATAATAGTTTGTACTACAAGAGTGGATATGATGTCCATATCGCACGAGGAAGGAAATTGAGCAAGACGCCGTAGGCGAGCGCAATATGGACAATGCACAGTGTGACAATCCGAGTTTTACAGTATATTCTTTCTACGACTCAATGTCATTCGTTAACTTTGGCTGTGGCATAAATGACAACGACAGATATTATTTATTCATAATTAAGGATTAAGCTAACTTGAGCTACTTTGATTGTGAGAAAATTATTTTCGTCTTGCTAACATCTCGCAAGATATTTTCTTGTCTCGGCTAGCGGGATTCTCGCAATTTCTCGTTGTCGCAATATGACGTCATAATGGAATAAAAAAATTTAATTATTATTTGAAATTTACACACACAATTTACAACAAGCTTTTTCTTTATCGAGGTAGACGCCCGCAAGGTAGGGGGGTAGAACTGGACCGGCGAGGGTAGCATAATTAAAATTTTAATATTTACTTATTCGGTAGCAGTGTTGCCAGTATTGAAGAATTTTCTTTATATTAAGTGTTTTGGGGTAAATTTTGGATCGTGAAGGGTTAAAGGATTTTAGTCTAATAATAAGGGTTTTGGACTTTAGGAAGAAAAGAGATGTTATTTTAGAAGTCACTTGATCAGAGTGAACATTTTGGGGAAGTGAAGAGAAATAGGTATTTTTTTAGATGTACCTTTTATGCGAGGAGAAATTTTAAGGAAATAGGGACTTATTTTTTGTTTTGAGAAGGGACATTGTAGTTTTAAGATCCAATAATTTAATGTGGTATGGAATCTCTATTTGAATCGCTTATTTCAGAAACAACCCAAGTCACTTTTTTCCACTTCATATGCGAACTGAGAAACGTTAATATTTTTATAGACATTTAAAAATGTCTTTAACGCACAAAATAGTCGAAACCAAAACGATTATAAAATAAAAAACAATAAAATTAAAATGGGTAACTTAAGATAAAAAAAATACATATCTACTCTAAATATTATATTTATTATAATGTTCACAAACCAAAGAAACCACAAAAATCGTGCCGCAGGCGAAAATTGTAATGACAATAAAACTTACAGAAAAATAAATGTCAAATTGAAAATGATCACATCAGATTTTTACAAAATCGACGGTGTTTAACACTCACAAATTGAAGTTAGGAATAAAATACCTCTGAGACGAGAGTGAAATACTATATGCTGGTTGGTTGAGCATAGTTAGGTTCATCTGGGGACACCCTATATATATTTAGGGACCAACACTACATATTATAAATGTTAAATCTTTGTAAGCATTATAATTACGGAAATGCGCCTGTAACAGATGGATAATTGAGCGGGAACACTAACCATCCTTCCGTTTGAATGAAATCCTAAAAAACGGACTTATAATTTTTATTACATTTTCAAAGTATTTCCGATTGTTATTCCGACAGTATTCAGTGGATGCGTCATCATAGCCACTGCGATTTGTTTTTGCCGATCCGAAATAGCGACGCGTCGAAACGCCCGCCGTCGCGTCTGAGAGGCGCCCCGCTTTTTTCATTAATGTCGATTATACAAAGGCCGCCGAGAAGGAAAATCAATTAGATTTTAATTTTTATCTTTTAAGTTTTAAAATGTTTGTTTTTTAATTATGATATGTTATTATTTTAATTTAATTTTTAATATAACGGACATTAAATTCCACTATTTTTTTATAGTTACACACGGCATTTACGGAATAGTGCTGCAAACCAGTGGGCGACTGCAGCGCGATCTAGATCTGAATCCACAAAGCCGTGGAGATGTATAGAGAAGCGAAAAAATGTTTCCTATACTGGTGAAGTGGCCGTTCCGTGCTTGATTTATTTAGATTTATTTATATTTCTACGTTTTCACGTTAGATGGCTATCTTTTGCATTGAGTTGATTCCTTCTGATGGCGTTACTGGGTTTTCATCGCGTTTTTATTTCTTAAAAACGCCTTGAAAGAACAGGCTCGCTGTGCTGGGGGTCGCTTACGGGTTATGGCTTTCTGATAAGTTCTAACAAGAACGAAACAGCCTGTCATTGTCTACCTGTGCCCCAGAGATTCCATTACCTTTGGCGTCCCTGTGTACTTTAATGCAAAAGATAGACGCACTACTCGGTCCGCTTGCCGCTAAGCTTCTTTTATTTATATTGATTTTGATGAATCGTAATCTGCGCCCCAAAACAGATTGTTCCTGAAAAAATTCTTAATTTTGGCTTTCAATTATACACAATTTGTATTTGCATTGTGACAGAGAAAAAATTATAAAATAAAATAATTACGCACTAAATCTAATTAGCTATTAATGTTTTAATAACAATTTTTTTTTGTTTTCAGGTATGTTACCCACAACTACCACACGCAGTTATATGTTTTTCAGCCTTGACTCTTGAGCGAAAACAAAATTTAGACGTCAAAAGGTAAAAACTAATTTTCCGTTTCTGTATCCTTCATAGATTGATTAAAAGTTTTTCCTTTGGAAAGCTGTAATTTGTAAGAAAATGACGGAAATTAATTAATAACTTTAGTTCCAAGGGATAGAGCACAGAAAATTGCTCTGTGGTAAAGCTCAGTTTTCTTTTATATTTTTTTTGAGCTTTGTCATAAATTAATTTGATATGAAGAAAAGTACGTATTTTTTCTAAGGTATCCTAACTTTTTCTAAATCTAAGAATAATTTTTGTTAGATTTATTTCGTAATAGCTCAATTATTGTATGTTTATAACCTTATAATATATTTTTCTTATTCTATTTTTCTTTACTTAAAAGTAAACATATGTTAAAAATATTCTTAAAGGATATGTTCTCTTCGATTTGCCTTTACTTTTCATATTCTTCTATTATAAACCCGTTTCATAAAAATTTAAAAATATTACGCTTGGGTATAATTTCAAATATTATCTACTCGAAGTTTATAAGCGGGCTTGCTTGTACATTCTGTTTAACATTTTTAAATTTAATAATATCTGTAGAATGTAAAAATATGCGATATAGAACAATACTGTTAGAAATGCTTGACTCGTCCGTTACTTTGTGACATTAACTATACAACTAAATGACAAAAGTTAATACTTTGTTATTGTTTGTTACTGAAATTGATTTATGCGCTACGATTTTTTTTATCGGGTTGGAAATTACATAAAACCCTTTTTGTACGGCAATTTTTTTTTTTAATATAATGCTGTGTTATAAAAATAAAGTAGTAAAGTTTAGTGTACGTATAAGTAAAATAGAAAGAACATTTTTAGCAGCAAGCGTACAAGTAGTACTGGGCGGCACCCCAGTGGGCTACCGCAGCGCGATCTATATTTGGATCTACAAACGTTTTCTATACTGGATGTGTGTAAATCAAACTAGGAGGTGATGATAAAACAAATGCCCATTGTTCTCTTCCCCAAATTTACGTGCTCTTGAGCAAAGTTTAATCTTTGTGAACGATGGACTGGAAGCAAAGCTGGATCAACAACTAGTCTTTTTGATGTCAGTTCGACTTTGTGTAATCTGCGGCGGATTGTCTTAGAGGAAACTCTTATAATATGAAGTAAAGGAATCTCCAAATCGTCTCCACAAATTGAGAAGAATTTTGTAGAAAATACTTTAAGTTTCATTTACCTCATATCTTCGCAACTCCACTTTGAGTCATGGACTACTTTCATATGAAAAAAACTCTTGTAATGTTTATAAGAATGTGTTTTTAAATTAAATAGGTTAAAGTGCAGAATATAAAAAAACTGTCCCTTTTTTTTAATATCTAGATCAATCAGAGAAATATAAATTATAAAAATGACAAATCTTAAAAACAATGCTAATTTAATCATACCTATTACTTACTCTTAAGACCAAATTTTCCCACAGGATGTTTTACATTTTTATGCCAAAAATATAACTTTTATTCTGCCTTAGATAATAGAGAAGTAGAATACAGAAAGAAAGTTTATTCCTTCAATTTGCCAAAAATGTCATCAAAGTAAAAGGCTATTGAAAATTAAAATGTACTTATATTTTTCTCGGCCGTTTTTTTTTGACCGGAAGTTTATTAAGAGAAAAATAACTCCTTAATGTTTAATGTATAGTGAAAATCTTAAATTAATTCATTCATCTAAAGGTACTCAATTTTCTACATCACGGGCCCTATCAGTAGGAGAGTAAGTTGTTGACAAATTGCTATTATTGTGGACTTCTTCATTGTCTGTATATGTATATCTTGCCCTAAATGATCGCGCGCTGGGCTTTAATGCAATTTATGGAACATCGTCCGCAGTAATATAGCACTGACATAGCCTTCTAAAGTAAAGATGGCTTTCGCACTGACTATAAGAATTACAATTTTGTCTAGCATTACAGGATACATTTTTATTTGGAATATCTAGTGCCATAGTTAGAATGGAAATTATTTGTAGAATCTTTATTTTGCTGCTGGGAAATCGATCTTTTGCATACTTTATAGTGAAGTACCATAGCCTCTGTTAGAAAGTTCATTATTGCTTTGAAAATTAAAGAAAAAAATCACTAATATAATTTTACATTAAAGATGTATAAAAAGTGCCAACTGTTTTGGAATTACAGTAGAACCTCGATTATCCGGGCCAGCCGGGACCGAGCCTTCGCCGGATAATCGAAAACACGGATAATCCAAATACCTCATTTTTATTTTTTTAATAATTTATTCTAAAAAAATACATGTATTAGCACAGCGTAATACTGTTACACGGTCTTTGCTTACTTTGAAACCTAAAAAAATATTTTAAAAAGCACTGTATACACGTAATAATATGTATGTAAAGCTAACCTGGTGCACTAGTTTCTAAGCCTGCAGCAAGTGTTCATTTTGACATCGCTTTCCAAAGTCCAGTTTCGTCTCCATTATACGCTTGCTCTGGTTATAGGTTGTGCTCCTGGATAAGGTTTTCCAAAGCATAGCAAAATTCTACCATAGCGTCATAATCAGCACTTAATTTCTCCCCTTAAACAGCTAATTCTTGTATTCCATGACGTCTTTTAAACCTGTTTTTTTTATGATAAAACACCTGCACTGTAGGAAAAATCCTTTAAGGCGCTCTGGGAGCGGTGCGAGTGCGAAGAAAGCGATTAACGTTGGTCTTGAAACGTTGAAGATTGTATTCATTGGGAAACACGACCTCAGGAAGATCATTCCACAAAGATGACGTTCTCCAGATGAAAGAATTCTTGAACAATGAAGTTCGAGGAGTACTAAGCTGAACAACATATGGATGAGCGGCAGTGGTTTGCCGTGTATTTCTGTTTTGCATTGCTCTAGGTGGAATCAAGTGGGCAATGTCAGTCGAACACCTGCCATGGAAATATCTGTAAAAGAGAGCCAAATCACCAACCTGTCTTCGATGCTCCAGGCTATCGAGGATCTTGGTCAGCTCGGGGTCGCCGATCAGACGAACGGCTCTCCTTTGAATGGAATCCAGTAGCCGAAGGGTGTGCTTGGGTGCAGAGCTCCAGACATGAGAGCAATATTCTAATGATGGTCGAATCTGGGCTTTGTAGAGTGTCAAAAGTTGATGAGGTGTGTACAACCTTTTGGTGCGGAAAAGTACACCAAGTTTCTGTGCAGCTGCCTTGGCAATTGCGGCAACGTGATCATGCCAAGACATATTACCTCCGAGATTGACCCCCAGCAAATTAATAGACGGTGCCAGGGGAATTGCTTGTCCTGCCATGACTATATCCGGTTCTGCAATGTTAACCTTTTTGGAGAAGACTGCTGCCTGGGTTTTCTTAGCATTAAATTCGACTTGGTTACTGTCACCCCAAGCCAAAATTTCTTCCAGGTCTTTGTTGAGGCGCAATACTTCATGCTGCCTGCGAAGATGTGCGTCCGCAGCGGATGTTTGGGGAGTCAAGGTAAAAGATGAGACAAGTGTGCTGTCATCAGCAAAGCTATAAATTGGATTTTGGGTTTTCACTAGAAGGTCGTTAATATACAGTAAAAAGAGGGTAGGCGACAATATGGACCCTTGAGGAACACCGGCATTGATGGTGAAGGTGTCTGAGAGAAACCCGTCAATCGCCACTTGCAGAGAACGGTTCTTAAGGAAGCTGGTTAACCATAAACAGAATCCATTAGGCATACCGTAGGATCGCAATTTACTTAGTAAGCCAACCAGAAAATGCCGAGAACTTTCCTTTGATTTTTAACTGCTCGTGAAACTTTTGAGCTTGCTTAGCACACATAGGTCCTGATATTGGAACCCCTTTTTCTTTTCTGCAAGACCCACCTGGTCATAACATTATTAAGCTCTCGAAAAGTAGACTCTTTTAGAGGTTTCCTGTCAGAAATAGCTTTTGCACTGTCAGCTTTAGCTACAAAGCTCTGTAATTTGGCTTTCTTCTTCACAATGTCACGAACCGTTTGTTTTCCAATGTTATATGCTTTAGCCAATTCAGCAACATATATGTTATTTTCAAATTGATTTAAAATTTCCATTTTTTGTTCAATAGTTAAAACATTGCGTTTACGCTTTTCATTAGCACCGGTACGCTGCATTTTGGGCGCCTGCTTACGTTTAACTAACGAGTCGGTCGGCAGTTGGCGAAAATAATAAGTAAACACATAAATGGGGTATTATCCGAAATTTAAAATGCCGCACGGATAATCCGCCGCCCGGATAAACAATTACAATGCCGCACGGAGAATCCGCCGCCCGGATAAAGCGCGCACGGATAATCGGGGTTCTACTGTATGAAGTTTAGTATAATGAATTTACACAATATAAAAATTTAAAAAATACATTTATATTATTATTATTATATATTAACAGGGCGAGTGTGAGCCAAACAGAATGGACAGGGGACGATCGCCCTCCATTTGCCGTTGTAGCTACGCCACTGTTTAAAAGTAAAAATTTAGGTAACTCGAGACCGAATTTGTTCAACAAAATTAAATGAACTTTCCCACTTTTAGAGTATAAATAAGTGCTCTAATGCACCCTAAATAAACAACATTTTATGAAATCTTCTGCACACGGATATGGCCCCTCGTGACTACCAAAATTACTTTGGAACTGGGGAGGACCGGCTGTTGCAAGTGTTACTATCTTTGCCCTTTCTGATAACTTGTTTTAATGGGTTGTATATTTTGAGTGTCTGCTGGCTGTATTGGCTTCCAGCTGGATATGTTTAAGGATTTACAATGGTTTTCGGGAGTATTTTCCACTTGTACCTTGTATGTTCACCGCTTACGTAAAAACTATTAAGGCTATCCAATTTATTTAAGGATATTATATTTTGTTTATTAAAAAATATATAAATAAGCAAAATGTTTTTGAAAAATGAAAAATTGAAAAAGTTTTATGCCTCCGCTGGGAATCGAACCCAGAACCTCTCAATTACATGTCAAGCGCGCTGCCAATTGCATTACGGGGGACCTAAAATTTTCTCACCAACTTCGGTCATATAACTTAACAGACCGGGGAGGGTGTTATAAGGGGAAAGGGAAATTATTCAAAATGAAAAGTGTGACAAGATTAGAATTGAAAAAGTTGTATGTCTCCGCTGGGAATCGAACCCAGAACCTCTCGATTAAGCTTCAAGCGCGCTGCCAATTGCGCTACGCCCTTCACTGTTTGAAGATCTCTTTCTAATTCCGGCAGATGTCGCTACATGTCGATGAAGCATGGGTAACAGAAAAATTAGATCCTAATGTTCAGTGGTAGTGAGTGAGTTTCCTTTCCCCTTATAACACCCTCCCCGGTCTGTAAATCACAGGAGATTCCAAACTATTACAACTAACATAAAATTGAATAAGTTATATGACCGAAGTTGGTAAGAGAATTTCAGGTCCCTCGTAGCGCAATTGGCAGCGCGCTTGACATGTAATCGAGAGGTTCTGGGTTTAATTCCCAGCGGAGGCATAAAACGTTTTCAATTTTATTCGAGTCTGTACTCCGGCAAAAAAACATTTTTCAATTTAAAAATAATTTGTAGACGCTTATAAATAAGCAATTTTTTTATTAACTTTTATTCGATAAATGAACGAATGTCGCTATAAATATGTAAAATATAGTTGTTACAAATATTACCGGTAGGTAAAATTTCCGCATATTTTTTTTTATTAATTTGAATTTTTTTAACCTGAATTGAGTCCCACAGCTTTTTAGAAAAAACTAAGAAGTAACGAAATATTGGGCAACAAACGAAATGGTGAAATAATCACTAGCCTTATAGCCGGGCCTACAGCCCAGTGACTATGTCAAAAAATACGTGAAATAAAGAAAATGCTGTTTAAGTCTCTTTACAATTGTGTTTTTTTGTAATCATAGTCTATGACCAGATTCTGTATATGAGTCAAACATAATGGATGAAATTCTGTTTATTAAAAACTCTCCCATCTTCAACTTTTGGCTAAAAATGGTCTTAACATAATTTGTAGGAAATTTAATTCTCTATCAGTCTCGTTTCTACAATTTTTCATCTACGATCGATATTTTTCAATTTACCTGAAAAAAAGGGTGATATTAATATGATTATATCTTCTATCATAAATTTTACCGCATTAAGAATGTACAGTTGAAATGCTTAAGATGATTTTTGTCAGTACCCCATTTAATGAAGAAAATTAAATCTAAACTTCCTTAATGCCATTGAATAAAGGGTCTTTTTAACATGTTTCAAACTATAGGTCAGGTATCATAATGATACTAGTCTTAAGTAGAGATTTTTAACCTAATATAAATTTAAAATCAGTTAAACTTTTTGCGCACTCTTCGCGGCAGTTTTAATTGAAAACGGCGGGAAGTTGTAGATTTATGGGATCCGAAAACACCTCCCCGGAGCGACATCTTAGATGAATACACTCGACATGGGAACCATCGGTTCTCGTCACTCAAATCAAGTAATACGCCGCTCTGCATTTCCGGTATTCCACCGTGCGTCAAAGAGAATAGTGCGCCGGTGCAGTGGTAGAACATTGGAAATCGAACGATTAGGCTGATGTTAAGAAATTGTGCCAGCGGCCAATCACTTTTGTAAGTAAATCAAATTTTTATTTACTCATTTCCGCCACTAACATGAATTTGATCGCACTTTGGTTCAAGTGCTTCTACAAATCCACAACAAACACCAAATTTGATCTTGCAACACTTTTACCTCGATAGCGATAGAGACATTGACTTAAAAGAAAAGGTGCAAAGGTGTCTCCAATGCGTAATGAACGCCTCGAAGTAGAGCTGGATTAATCGGAGGGAACGAAAACACTTTTTTGCATTTAACACAAGTTTTTCCATTCCCTTCGTTCCAAATAAGTGTACACAGCTACTACAAGTTATTTCCATAATTAATCGTTTTTTAAGAAGATTTCTTGTATATTCAAGTTTAAAGAAAATATGCGGATGTTGCCTAGAGCGGAATTCAAATTAAAATCTGTTTTAAGCTAAACCTGCAGCGAAGAAACGAGCGAGAGTGTTACGAAAATGTAAAAACTACTTCACGACAGTGGCAGATTCAAAGGGAGAAAACAATGGGGGGCAATTGCTTTTCTTGAGATGTGACGGTGAAGACGGCGAAGAGCGTTTTCTTTTTGAGTAACTTTGGACAGAAGTTTTTGTCTATGAGGCGGTGGAAAGGTTCTTTTTTGGAAATCACTTTGATTCGGAAGATAATATTACGTTTCACTGATTTGTTTTTTCCACCCCTAAACATTCTGGTTCTACCCTGCATGAATTGTCAGGAATATAAATAATATAGACAAACACCTTTAAAGCTGAAGAACTTTCAAAACATAAAACATCGATAAAAATATTGAAAATTGTTAGACGACCATAATTATTATTGAAAATTCGTTGTGGCTGTGTACACGTAGGGTAAAAGAAAAGAAGAGAGTCGGGTTTGTATTACGTGTAAAAATTTTTTTAATTTGTTAAAATCTTAGCAGAGCGCTTTCGGCTTTCGCCATCCTCAGTGCTATCTGAAAGTGAGAATTGAAAATTTTAATAACGGTAGGTTAAATAATAGAATTCTTTGGAAAGAATTTGTGAAATGCAAAGAATTTAAAAAACTCTTTCATTGATTTAAAATATGATTTTCAATACTCACTCGTCAGTATACAATGATATCCTCAAGGTGGAATGGCATTTCGTCCACACAATGTTTCAAAAACAATATTAAAATTGTAAAAAGACAACACGAAACAAAACATAAAACATATTTGATTTAAAAAGACATATTGACAATGGTAAAGGTAACGAACAAGTAAACCGACGAAATCGAAAATTCGAGATGAGGTTACAGAATTGAAAATCTATCCTTTTATTTTTGCATGAAAAAAAGGATGTAATGAGTTTTAAGGTGCTTTATTGTAAACAACGAATGCACATCCTTGACGTGTTGTGGCGGGATTCTTTTGAATTTAAATTGCATTCGTGGAAAGCGTGAACTGACTTATGAAGAAAAGATCGAAAATAAAAGAAGAAAAATGTGAGGTAAGTAGAAGAAGTCACGACATGATGCAAAATGTTAAATATAAAAGGGGGGAAAGAGTTTTGAATAAACGAACGTTATAGTGAATGTAGAGTAATTATGGTTGCCTATAGTGTATGCAAATTGAAGTTTGAAAACTGAATGTTGACGAATAAATGCTGAAGTAGTATTAAATGATAAACAATTTGTCAATTAAAAGTTGAAAATTTTTTTAAAAATATATTAGTATATGTTGAAACAGTAAACATTCTTTTAATTTATACATTTTCATTTTTCAAATATTATTATGGTAAAAAGGGGGGGGGGGGGGTTCTATGAAAATAAAATGGATCTGTAGAGAAAGGGAGAAACTAATTACGTCAAAAAGTTCAGATAGCACTGAGGATGGCGAAAGCCGAAAGCGCTCTGCAAAGATTTTAACAAAATAAAAAAATTTTTACACGTAATACAAACCCGACTCTTCTTTTCTTCAATAATTATTATTGGCCCGAAAAACTAACATTATTAGACTGAGGAGAGAAAAATGTAATAAGAAAGAGCACACAAGAAACTTTTAAAAAATCGCAATTTTATGCTTTGAATTTTAGTAAAAATACATAGCGTAGAACATAAAATGTACTCTGTTAGACTCGCCTTCTTTATTGGCTCCGATCGCGTTGCTAGCTCCACCATAACAAGAAATTAAGTGTTATGTCCTGGTTGTTGTTGGTGGAAGGGTTGGCATATTGCCATACACTGCAGCCGAATTGCTTATTGTATGTGTCTTGTTTAACGTCTAAGTTATGTTAGCCATACGGGACCTACAGTTTTTTACGTGGGATTTAACCACTGGTTTATCCGTCAACCCCCTAAGGAAGGAGCGTCCATATTTAAAAAGGGTTCCCCTAAAGGTCGATTTATGGGCTCTAAAGGGGAACTTAGAGAACGCTTTGGAAGTCGACCAGTATCATACTGATTCTTATCACTTTTTATTGAACATACACCCCTCCGGGAATCGAACTCGGGTAGCAGCACTGAGCTGCCTTACTGGGTACTGGTAACATAAATATCTACCTATTTCTCCTACAAGATTATTCATATTCATTCACGAGATAATACAATGATTTATTTTTACCCTTAAATTAGGTTTAAATAAGGAAATATCGAAGTTATAGAGAATTAAATTTTCTACATGTTCTCTTATTATTTAAAAGCTGACAATGGGCTAGGTAATTACCAAAAACAAATTCCTGCCTAAATTTCAGATTCCAATTTATAATTTTTGGCATATTGTATGCCCACTGACGATATGTTATACATTCTGACAAAAATATAAAATTGCATATTTTTATTGACATTGCAAAATACAGGGTAGCTCGCTTTCAACTAAGGAATCCATAACATCTAAACTATTAAACTTTTTGAGATATTTCAAAGTTAGATTTATAAGGACGCATTAGATCTACAATTCAAAAGTATTTTAAATTAAACAGGGTATCCCAGCTTGTCAGGGCACATCCAATATATATTTTTTTAAATAAACTACCAAAAATGGTTTTTCCTCCCTATTTTTTTAAATTTTCTATCTAAAAGTTACAATTTCCTGTTTAACAAGTTTTTTTCTTTAGATAGATAGGATAACTAAGAGAGGTGAAAACCATTTTTCTCTCAGAAGCGCCGTTCCAATGCTACAGCCTGTCAAAATTTAAATTTGCCATATTGTAAATGTCAATATATCAAAAATAATTAAATTTGAACATATAACTTTTTATACAAAATATACATATAGCATTTTATAGGGAATTAGAAAATAATATAATTCCTTTCTAAAAAAAAGTATGTTGGATATGCCCCGACTTTTTTGGACACCCTGTATAATTTTAGATTGTAGAACCAATGCCTCCTGGTATTTCTGTTTAAAAAATATTTAAAAAATAAGTAGTTTATGCCATGGAATCCTTGGTTGAGAATGGGCCACCCTAAATATTCCGTGGCCTTGGTCAGTAACAGTACCTAACTGACCTAGAGCCAGTTATATTTCTTTTTATCGTACTAAAAACCCTTAAGAAATAATTTTAATAACTTATCTACATCTATATCAATATGTTTCCAATATCTAAATCCTCAATTTAAAACGTGTTTTCTTTACAAATATTTTCACTTTTTGAATAAAGTGAAATCCTGAAATGGAAAATGAATATAAATGATATAAAGGAAACATTTTATTGTGCGATTTGGTAACATGACAATGCTGTTTTGGTATAAAACATTTTGTTTAACTTTAGAAAAAAGGGTACCAATTTTTTGTATTTATGTATTAAAGAATCTACATCTATATGTTGGAAGGACGATTTTAAATAATCATTATAAGTAACCAGACAATTTTTATTATATTATTGACAGAAATAATTTTTAATCCAAGTTGTTTGGTTGGTAAATCAATAAACTAACCGGAATACTTTTAATATAAGAAAATTATCTGTCATCGTCAATAACAAGTTTTTTTAATCAGTTAATGTATTATTATTAGAAATATAGCTTGTCACAGCGTGGACAATGTCATAAGTTGTACGTTTCCTTAGAAAATTAAATCCATAGAATTAGCATTATACCTGTTCATTACACACCTTTGCTTATATTGGTGTATTATAGTAACATTTATTGTTTTTGTTACTCAGTGTTTATGTTTTTTGAGTAACAAAAAGAACATTCGGATGTTGTTTAAGATTTATCGGTAGAAGAAATTAGCTTTGATAAATAGAAAGATAATTTTTACAAATTCATTTTATTACATATAATTTATTGTTGTTGTTTTTGGCATAAATAAAAAATACCTTTAAGAACCTTCCATACCAGCGTGAAACGCGGCATCGTTTCCTGACTTGTCTAATTAAAAATTTAATACAAAAATTTTACTAAGGGTTCACAAGAACTTCTAGTTTGGCGCATAATACCTTTTTTTCAAAAAAAAAGAAATTGAAAATTAATTTTCAAGTTTCGATTATATAGGTTATATCATCCGCCATGCAGAACATAAAAATAGAAATATTACGGCTATTCATGTTAATTTCATATTATCCATTAAAATTACAAATGACGCCCTGATATTATATTAAAAATCTTCACTGACGCCGCGCCACTTAATACTTGAGAACTTCGTTGTTATAATATTTAGTATATAAAAAAATACTTTTTTGCCATTGCCAGATACTGGTACAATATGCGCGATGTGGTGGAAATGCACTATTTGTTCGTGATGATTAATCGAGTACTGTTTGCTCTTAACTCGAAAAAGCTTATACCTTTTACTACATTTGTTCTTTCTCTGGCATGTCTCTTTTACAAAGTCATAGTAATTATAGGTATATATAGATTTTAAATAATTCTAATGACAATGATTCAAAAACTCTAGTAATAAATTTAAGAGTAAGTATGGCAACGTAGTCCACGGATAGGCAAAAGTTCAATAACCTTATTATGATATATTTTACAATTATTGTAATTGGCTAACACAAAAAAACGACTTTATTTCATTAAGGTTATCGTCGCATTTTTATAATCTATTAAAATTCTATTTGATCTACTCTCAGACAAAATTCCACGAAAGAAATAGAAATTATCACTGTTGCCTTTGTGATTCCGCCGCTTAGCATCTTATTGGTTTCAAATTCACCCTGAACTATACCCCGCGACTTAGCGACTTACTTCAACTCCATGTGGTAACAAACATCTTTAGGCTTGTTTTTGCATAGGATGCGATTGTTAACCGATAACAATACAATTTTTAGAGTGTAGAAAAGTCTACTTCCTTACAATATCAATTTTATTTCAGTTGCATATTTTATCAGTTTTGAATGCGAAAAAGCAAATTCAATTTGCCGAATCGTAGCACAAAGCCACACATTAACTGCAATTCTGTTGAAAATCAATTTGCTTCTGCTGTTTGTAAAAAGCAGTAAATTCACCCGTTTCCTGAAATCCACCGAGTGCGCTTCCATTCATCTATTAAATATTCTCGTATGGCGTGCGGAAACCGTATAAATTCATACACCACAGTACGAAACTGCACTCGCCAATTCTATTTAAAGGGTACAAGAAAAAAGGCCATTCTTCATCTAGAATGCGATACCCATTTTTATCTGCCGTACAAATCTTAAAAGGCATTAAGTTTCTTTGAATCAATGACGTTTCGTATCCAATATTTTATTTTGGAGGAAGCACGATTTGTTTAAGGGGGGCTAGTATTTATTTTATTGGATACCATTAGTCAGGAAAAATTTATATGTTAAGAATGTATCTAAACTGAAAGTTAATTTTTTTTGATTAAAGTTAAAAAAACGTAAACGGGCGATTTAGTCGTCAGTTGTCAATGTCCACTCTACTGTTTATTAAGTTTACTGAATTTATCTACAGTTCTCAATTCGTTAATGGTTACTAGTTAGAAATGTTTTTAAAAGAGTATAATTTTTATATTTAAAAAACAATCTAAAAACCACAAACAAAAAAAGTCATAAGGCCCAGTAGCACAGCCACAGAATCGGTTTGGAGAAAGAAAAAACCTCGGTCAAAAACAAGCAAAGATACTATAAGAATAACACCACAGTCGAAAATTATTAACGTAAACAGTAGGAGATACATCTAAGCTAAGATTAAATGGCGGCAAAGTTGCACAATTTGGAGCCCAACAAAAATCAACAATCAAGGCGCTAAAAATTAAAAAGGAAAACTGAAATTTTCTGCAACTTTTTGTATATCTTTAAAGGTATTTTGAATATTTACAATTTTCTTTCACCAAATTATTAAGCCTCAAAATAATGCAACTTTGCCTCAATTTAACCATTTTTGTATCTTTTACCATCTTTGACATTTCCATATAGACCCACGAATTTGTGGAACCCTGTATAGTGTTGTATGAAACTTATGTTGTGTTCTAGATCTAAATTTGAAAAGTAATTATAATAAAAGTATATGTAAAAACAATTTCCCTAAACTTCATCGGTTTACTCAAAATATAGGAATAATAAAAATAAAAAACTAATAATCATTATTAAAATTCTACATTGAAAATATTAATTTTTTCGTTCCACTATTCCACATTTAAAAATTATAAATCTTACAAGCTCCAGTACTTGGTATATTTATTTTCACTAATAAATTTCGTTCTAACTCTCTCGACCCGAACACAGACCGAGCAGCATTTGTTTATAGCCTACAGCAGATTGCATACAAAGATTCATATTTTTCGGGTAATTAGGGCTGTATTTTGTCTAAACTGGCGTTTAAGTTCTGCTTAAAGCAGCTATTTTAAAGCCATTAATATATTTAACTTGTCCAAATATGCATAAAATAGTCTTGTAGTTAATTATACAATAAGTAGGGTGAAGTGAAATTATATTTTGCTATTTTTTTTTGGATTTTCAAAATGGAATTTATATATGGATATTTAAATTTTGAGGTAGGACTTAAAGTAAAGAAAAAGAAATATTTATAAAAAATTAAAAATCTTACAAAGGGTCTGTTCTGTACCCTTCGTAAAAAAATTTACTAAGATATTCTACTAGCATTTAGGACAAATTTAATCCGAATAAATACAAACATAATCCATTTTGACATAGATTTTCGATTTCGAAAAAATCCTGGGCACCTCTAAACGTTGATCTTGCTATAAAATATTTTGGATGGTTGTTTAAAGAAACTTTTCCCAAATTTTCCCAGGTAGGGGGAAGTCGGATAATTGTGAGCGTCAGCTAATGGTTCGTATCACAATATTAGTAGAAAAAGCCATCCACTAGATATTTGTTAAAGTAGCGCGAGAGTTCGCATGATTTTTGCCATACATGTGCCTGTAATGGTGGTTAATGGTTTGGTATTGGATTTTTTACTAATCTAACTAACTAAATAAAAACGTTTTTAATTTTGTACTTAGACCAAAATAATTAATGTTGTTCTGAATATTGATGAAGCAATTTATTTATGGTAAATTGTTGGAAAACTGGTTCCAACATAGTTATAAAAATTCATTTAAATTTATTTTCTTTGATTGTATGTTCTTTAAAATTCATGCCACCACTCGAAACTCACATGTCCGTACCCGGTAGACCATGCGCTTCTCTTTTCTAGTTGCATATATGCCGCATACACCATTTCCGTTCCATGCGTCCCTTCTGAACAGACGCTCTTTTTGGTCTAACACCCGCAGGCTCAGAAAACTGTTTCTCTTTCGCATAAGCAATTTAAATCGCCCTTCTTGCAACAGTCATCGAGAGAAGCATACGTTGTGGTCACGATTCCAAAACAAAATGCACTCTTGTGATGTGAAAAGTGAAATATCGCATTTTTGTCTACTCCCTCATGAAGTATCGGCTTAATACGGCAATTTTACAATGTTGTTCTAAAAATGACGGGTAACTAAAGTACCGTTCTTGTGTATTACCGCAAAAGATAACCCCCAAAGGTGTTTCAACATGGTAATGGCACCAACACAATGAAGCTATATTTTCTACCATTTAAGTGCAAAACAACTAGTGACCCAATGATTAGTACGAGAACTCTTCCTTAAGCGAGTCCTTAAGTAAATCATCAAGATAAACCATATATAGCCACAGGTCACTGAGCATCTGCCTTTTGAGGACACTGTATGTGTAAGAAAAATTACTTTGCACAGTCCCGTCCTTAGTTATTATATTATACTTGCGATAGTGTTCTGTTTCACCAGAATTTGTTCGACGTTTAAAGAAGAAAAACGTGGCAGTTACACTGCTTTTCCTATCTTTAATTCTATTCATATATGGCCGTCAGCAATATTGGAGCAGTTAATTACCTTAATTCTGTTCTGCTGTACCATCAGAGTTTGTAACGTCAATACTAAACGTTTTGGCAAGTCCCTAAGTAGAGGAATTTTATTTTTGACTTGCTTGTGGCCGTGTAGAATAATACCTGCTACTAAAATAATAAATTAAATAAATACATTTTTTTTATGGATTTTTATTCGTTTCCGTAACAGTTTTATGCGGTGCAAATAACTAGTTTTTGCTACAAGTTTAATTTTCCAAACACCATCACGCACACTAGTTGCTAAAAGTCTTACTCTTAAGCTACTCGCGCCACGTCGGCGCCTCTGATCGAGAAGTGCGATTTGAAAACTCGTTGATAAAACCAACTTTTGCGCCAGATTTACAAATAGTGACCTAATTATTCGAAAAATACGCATATTGTATGCATGCACGCAATCTGCTCTATGGATAAATAATAAAGGCAGGCACGTTTTCAGTTCGCGCAGTGTGTGATTGTATTTATTTAGGCGACGCGAAATATATCAAGCTTTAGACGAATACCAAATAAAATTGTTATATATTTTTTTGTTTTATCCTATTTCTGTCATTGTTACGTGGACCAAATTGTTGGGGTGTCATATGTGGCAAACTAAAGTTGTGCATAAGAAAATCTTTTTCCTCGATGATATACATGCTACACTCATCAGCAAAAAAAACCGGACATGGAAATTTATTACCAACGATATTAATTATCTTTTCTGATTTTCAAATATCTTTAATAAAATTTTCGAAAGATGGTAGCCGCATGTATTAAGATTATTGCCCGCTTTTCGATTTATGAAAAAATTAAACGTGATAATTTGCCGCAATATTTCAAGCTTTACACTGATAATGAAATAAAACGCTAGTTGAGAGGCAACTTATCACGTTTAACTTTTTTTTTTATTAACATTGGAAACATTAAAATGAGTTTTTAAAAAGATTATATCTTTTAAAAAAAACAGTTATTGGGACGAATCAAAAAACAAAATGTTAAGAAAACATGCAATTTCCATATGAAATGCACTGCAATATCATCGCACTGCCTACTTTTTCCACAGGGTGTTAAGAACGTAAGGCAAAAAAGTATCATTTGTTGCCCGCGGTATAATATCACACAACATGTCAACACTTTTCTTAAATCGAGAAGCGGGTAATAATCTTAATACATGCGGCTATCGTCTTTCGAAAATTTCATTAAAGATATTTTAAAATCAGAAAAGTTAATTAATTTCAAAGTTGGTAATAATTTTCCTTGTCCAGTTTTTTTTGCTGTGTGTATTAAGAAAATATGGAATGTTGTAAATATTTTAAGAACCACTGAATGTTATATTTATTTTTTAAAAGGGGATCTTGTAAGTAGGTATGGAACTTTAGTGGAATGCACTATAATACTAGTCATTCCTAATATCGAGACCCAGGCCAACTTAAAAGGATAAACCAGTGCATAGACGTAGTTCAGATTCCACACTAAGCTGTAGGTCCTCTCTGGCTGACCTTACCCAGACGATAGGGGATACAATTATGCCTAAATATACTGGTTCTTCCGCCAATCCCTGCTGCACCAAAAAAAAAACAACTAGGTACCTATTTTGATGTAACCAGCAGCGACATCTCGTGGTGTCGATGTTGGACACCTCCAACCAAAGTATACCAGCACTTCTAACATGAACTTTAAAAAATAAGAATAGAATGTTAGGAGAAAATCACATGTAGTCCAATTACAGGAGTCACGCTAGGCAGTATAGTCATGAAATGGGAAAAATCATCTAAGGATGGACTTGACTAAATAAAAGAAAACACTTTTTTAGTCTTTATTGGTGAAGGTTCCGTTAATCTACGATTAACGACTTCGTAACATATAAACAATCTCTTGCGAACAGCAATAATAAACAGCAAACAAAACCAGAAGCGGCAGTCGACGGCGCTTCTCGGTGACAATACTTACTGGATGATATCCTGCTGTTCAACCAATTTTGTCGGACGTGATATGAATAGTTAATCGACTGCGATTAAAGCTGAAGAAACAAGTGCAAAAAGTCCGATATAAGACAAGGCAGATAATTCTTTGAAAATAAACATATTCCAGAAGAACCTTTACATTTTTTTAATCATGGCAAACAGGGGAAGCGGTACGTCCACCGCTTTTATTGACCACGTATCCGCTTCTGATGTCGTCGCTGTGGTGCAACCAAATTTACACTTTGTTATTTCTTCATAATTAATATACCTTTTTATAATAAGTTTTTCTTTCGAACATATATTTTATACCAAATAACATTTCCTTATTCTAGACGAAGTCGGACGAAGTAACATAAACAATAATATCACGGACACTCAGACAGTCCCTTTAATAATAATAATCCGAGAAAGTTGTTCGACAGCGATAAATATAATGATAGGTACATGGACTTGCACTCAGCCACATTTCAGCACCCCGGGGCGTATTACGGCGAAATTACACCATTTAAATTCACTGAGGAGGGCGGAATAAATCGTAGACAAAATGACAGTTCTCACTAGTTCATGAAGACAAATATTTTTGAGATTATCATGTGGCAGTGTGATAGCGTTATTCATTTAGAAATGGAAGGCATAAATGTTGCAAAAAGACGGTTGTATAGCTTTAATATTTTTTATGGCAGTTTTTTAAAAATAAAATTATAATAATCAGATACAGAGTGGCAAGATGTCTGGAATATTGCACTATTTCAGAAATTACTGAATACCATTTTTTGAAAATTGGCACATCCATACAGTTAAAAGGCGCATACCGAGGAATGATAAAACCGTTACTGTCATTGTACAGAATTAATAAGAAAAAAATATGAACTTTTTCATTTTAAATAGAAAGTCGTGTATATTTCATTTGCAAAGCCTCTCTCTTAAAAGGTAACTTTAACGATATAGGATTTGATGGAATTATCCGAGAGTTATATATCAAAACAGTATTTATGTTAAAAATAAAATCAATCGTTACTTCTTATTTTGTCTATAACATTATGTTTTATGCTTAATGGAACCCTCAATAGACACAACTGTAGATATTGCTCTGCCAACACACACAAAGATCAGAAAAATTAAATTTTTGGGCGGGTAGTATGGGTCATAACAATATTGGATCGTTTTTTTATTGATGAAACCTTACGAGCGAACTTCGCTTGAACTTATTGCATGAGCAGAATATTTTCAGACCGACAGATATCTGGTTTCAACAGATTGGCGCCGCATCTAATTTTGGTTTACAAGAGAGTCAATTTTTAAACTAAATGTTTCCAAATCAGTTGGTAAGGAGGAGAAATTGAGTGGCCTGCTAGATTACCAGACCTCACCCCTTTGGACTTTTATTTGTGGGGTGATTTAAAAAATAAGGTTTACAAAGATGGATCGGTTAATGTTGAAATTCGATGGAATACAATGGTTTTTGGGAACGAAGAGACAGTTAGTTAAAAATGGCAAACATTTTGAACATCTAATATAGTTATTTTCCTAACAAGTGCGCAAAGTGCTTTTCCGCACGCAAGAACTTATCCGAACTCCGCTTCGCGTCGTTCGTCCAACTGTACTTGCGTGCGGAAAAGCACTTTGCGCACTTGTTAGGAACAACATTTTTCCTACGAGCTTCATATCAGATAACAACAAAAATAAAAATATGATAATTTATTTAATAATTTTTAATTCGACTTTAAAGAAAGAACTATAATATACTTACAACTAAAAATTACATAACAAAAAAAAATAATAGAAAATTAAAAAATTACATAACAATAAAAAAAATAATAGGAAACTAAATTTTTTTCGTTTTAAGCTGAAATACAAATATCGGGAATTACGATTAAAAGATAAAAGAGAATACTCTTGCAACGGCTTCTCACATTGCCATAAAATAGTTTACAGCTACTAAAATAAATATAAATATTCCCTACCAAGGAGATTTTTGAATAGTTTTACTTTTCCGCACCCAGTGCGGATAAAAGTCTTATCCGCACTAGTGCGGAAAAGTGTAACTTTGCACACAAAAATGCGTGCGCAAAGTAGTACTTTGCGCACGCTCGTAGGAAAAAGTAGTATTTAATAGAAAAGTGAATTTTTTATCTAGCACTGTACAATTACAGAAGCGGTTTCATTTTTCCTAGGTGTGTCATTTTAAACTATATCTATGGTTCACTAATTAAAGAATGATACAGTAATTTTTGAAATTGTTGCAATATTGGAAAGTTCTTGACACCCTGTACAAAGTAGGTATAAAATTTAAAGAATAATAACTAAATAACAGAAAGAGTCAGTGGCAGCTTAATGTACCCTATTTTATAAATACCTATACCTATAATAATACCATTAAAATAGCTTTAAAACATATGTTTTAATATAAACACAATAATGTGATAGTTGCTGTATAAATTTTGCGAAATCTCTTTAATAAATATGTAGTTTCTGAAAGTCTCTAATATTCAATTATTAATTTTAAATTCTGGACCTTTGTCCAATAACCAAGCAACAGCGTCCTTATCCGTTTCATTGTTATTGCATCTTGTCTCGCTCTTCACTGGGTCGCAGTTTTTCGGCAGCGTGCCGAGGCAATCCGAAAAATGATTCCTCTGCAGCCAATGTTTTTGGGAAAGACAGTAGTAAAAATACAAATAATAATATATTTTGGGAAGCGTAGTAAACTTTTTCGAATGACGGAAAACGTGGTTAGGAGGCAGGCACGCCTACTGCGCTTTAAACCAATACGATTTTAGAAATTTCGAATTAGGTTCTGTAGTTGGGTCGTTACACCTGTTACCTACCATTAAACTCATTATTTTTCATTCTTGTAGTTTTGTGATTAGTAAATGTATTATCTAAGGCGAGAGGGTAGGTTTTTAAATTTAATTTACTAATTTCATTATTAAAAATTAAAATTAATACAGGATCTTTAAGAAACACCACACTCTTAAAAATCACATGGTATGGATTACTAAACTTTGGTTCTGATAACTATTTATTTTCGTGAAATCGGACTCAACCCAAAAATTAGTTTGTACAAGCAAAAAAAATTGTCGTTATTGAACTCTTGAACTAATTAATAACATTAACCAACCCAACCAACAAATTTTAGTTGTCACAACGAAATTTTATATACGGATAACTAAATATTATATGGTACTCCCGCTTTTAAAATTAGTTGTCACAACTAATGTGTAAATATGGAATATTGAAATTTTTTTTTCAAATAAATATTGTTTTTGTTAATGATGCAATCTACAAATATTGCCGAAGCAATAATTTATTTGGACCAAACTTGAAATTTTCATAGAGTAACAATTACTTATGTAGTCACAACATTGTGTTTATTATCTTTTTTCTGTACTTGCTAATTGTAAGAAAGAAGTTGAATCATAAATAAGTAAAATTTTTTATATTTTTGTCATTGCAGTTGTATATTAGAAAGTTTGAATGAACTGCTTATAACGCATGGCAATATTAGCAGGTTGATTTGATAGAAATAACTTAAAAAAAGTCTGTTTCATTTCTGAAAAATAATGTCATATGTAATTTATACTTAGTAAAAACCAAAAATAACCAGAAAAAAATCTTTTTTATTTTCCTAACTAAAAATAGTTATTTTTGGCAACGTAAACACGAGAACAAATAAAAATTAGTACCAAATACCAAGTCATTTTTAATAGTGCAAGGATATAATAGAATTTCTTATTAAATTTAATTTTAGCAGACTTTTATACGACGACAAATTATTCGTAAAAGATTTAGGGATTCCTCGTCCAGATTTGAGCAAAATTCTTGGCAATAAAATCATATAATGGAAAGTACACCTTCCTGTTGGTTTTGACGAAGATAACATATTTTTAATGAAATAATTTTTTTGCCTACCTCTTCTAAAAAAATTGCCATTAACCACAATATTTTTAGCTTTGCAAAATTTATCGGCTTTCCGGGATCACGATTAAAAAAATGAACCACTTATATAATCATAAAAAAAAGAACGTGTGAAACTAATTTAATGTACGATATTTGATAGTACCTATAATTGACTGAATTATGGGCCGCACTTTTCCGCCTTGGTGCTCATTTTGCCTTCTCATTTAAATTAGTCACGAGCCGCCACTGAAAAGAGTAGTTCTTTCCTGTTGCATGCTGTATAATCATTTAATTTAAATTCAATTAAACAAAATGAATAAAATAGACAAAACCGCAATCTACATTGTCGCACTCTGCGAAGCAAAATTACCCAATATAAATTCACTCCAAGGAGAAAAATAAATCTGTGACAAAATGATATTTTTCACTTGGTTCGCAAAGTCAGCTTCTTAATGGCTACTAATAATTTTGGGATTATCGTGTAGAAGCTGGAAGAGATTGAAATAAAGACGTTAAATAATAAGATAAGTATTCGCCATGATAAAGAGGTATGATAAAAAATGAAGGCATTTGTTTATGTCTCTGTTAATACTATTATGTATCTATACTAAATTGTATCACAGAGCTGTTAATAAAAGAGAAAAATATTATTTAGGATTTCTGTATTTCTATACATGAGTACAGGATGTCCCAAATTCGATGCTCATCATGGGTATCTCGGAAACTACAAGAGATACAGCATCGGTCAAAGTTGCGGAATTTTTTGCCCCGTAATATCATAAAAAAAATTGAGCTTTCTTTTCTACTTTTTAAAATATTAGAAAAACTAAAATTTTGAGTTTTTGTTTTTTAAATTTATGTGACTTATTTTAACCATTACAGAAAAAAATAATACTTTGTAGTAGCAACTTGTTTCGCTTTATACTACCGTGTTTTTAGAATTCCGGTACGTTTCATTTTTGTGGAACTGTTAGTAACTTAAATTTCTTAAATACGGACCAGCATTTGTTATAAATGTTTTTGTTATATTTACAAATTATGTATGTCACTTATTAATTTTTAGACGTTTTGATGTTGTTTTTACATCATCATCATTTGATAATTATTTTTAAATAAATACGGCCCTGGCATTTATTGAAGATATAATTATTGCATACAGCAGGATATAAGTAATATATTATATAGGAAACAAATTAAAACAGAAATGACTAGCAACAAAGCCACACAAAAAAACGACTCTATATTAGGTGTTCAAACAAGTGTCCTTTCTCCTAAATACATTTTTGAGTAAGCCTCCGCAATTTCAATATCGCCCGTTGAACATTAAAATGTCACTACAATCAACTACAAAGGTTTCTGTCATAGCCACCTTTGGTTTGTTTAGCTTTATTTCATGCTTTGTTAAAATTTTTTTATAGTAAACCTTAAATTTGAGTTTTTTGTCAGTGTTGCTTGTCTCGCTGGATTGAACTATTCATTTATTAATTTTTTTATTTAATTTTTTTTTGTTTTTTAATAATCTGCTTTAGATAATATTATTATAAAAAACTACAATGAAATATGTAATTTTTGGTTAATAGTTCGATAGCCCTTTAATCTACGCGTCGGTTATCTAAGTAATAAAATTTTCACGAAACAGATAAATTAAAACGGTTTTAACGGTTTAACATAGTAAATCGGAGGTTGGTTTCCTTAGATAGAGAATGAAAAACTAAGATCGGGAGGTGAAAACCATTTTTCTCTAAGATGAACCGTTCCAATGTTACAGCCTGTCAAAGTCAAAAAATGCCATATTTTAAACGTCAATTACTCAAAAACAATTAAATTTAGACATATGACATTTTAAACAAAATATACGTGGAATTGTATAGGGAATTAGGAAATAATATAATATATAGGGTGTTCCATTTAAAAAAATGCAAGTTTAGTCCGCCACACTTTTTTGAGCCACCCTGTATAATGTAAAATATTTTTAAAATATGCCGCTTTTAAGTCGATACCTTATGCTGGTTTAGTATTTTTGATAAGCTCCTCGATAATGATTTAATCTTCCATCCCCGCCACGTTGGCGGACCCGGTATAGTTAATTCATTCTTAACTGTTAAATTCCGCATCCATTTGCATGTTGTATTTGGTAAAAATTCACTGACACCAGAACCGTATTTATTTAAAAATAATTATCAAATTCCTGATGATGTAAAGATGATATCAAAACGTCTAAAAATTATTAAATGTGATATATGGTTGAATTTAGGGCTTAAATTGCTTAAAAATTTTAAATTAAAAGTGCAGGTCTATATCTAAAAAATTAAAGTTGATAACAATTCCACAAAAACGAAACGATGTACTCAAATTCTAAAAACACGGTAGTGTGTAGAGCCAAAAAAGTTGCTTTAACAGTGTTGCATTAGATGAAATTTTAAAAAACTAAAAAATTTTGTTTTTTCCGAATATCTCAAAAAGTAAAAAAGAAAGCTAAATTTTTTAAAATTCCGCAACTTTGCCACCAGTTTTCACCCTTAAGTTTCCGAGATACCCGTGATGAGCATCGAATTTGGGACACCCTGTACATACATAATAAATCTTTAGGAGAAGAGCTTTAAAAAATTAAAGAAAAAGGTAAATATCAACTTATGGGAGCTTTAGACCAATCGTGGTTAAATTAGATTATCATAAACGGTCGAATGAAGAAACATTGGAAGAGACATATTCTCAATCAATGTTAACATTTGTAACAAATTTAAATTAAGATAGATAAATAAAAAAAATGTTTAATGCATTTCTTGTGTTATTTAGATGTTTGATGATAAAAATCTTCCTTTATATTAACACAATTTCATAAAAAGCATGAGTTCAACATTACCAATTTTTTGAACCCTAAAAACAGAGACTGGATGTTATAACGCATTCTATTTAAACCCGTAAATCCTGATATAAAAAAAAGCCTAAGAATAATAGTTTTTCTCCACGACCATTACTGAATGCAATAATTCCAAAATCATTTTTGATAATAGAATGTAAAAATTCTCGCTCTTGAGTTTAAATATTTATTCTGAAACACTTGCTTCTTATGCGTTTTGCGTGTATTTTCATTCCATAACAAGATACGGAATGAATATTTTGTAATTGATCTAAACGACATAGGTTGGCATGAAAATCGGATGAATCAGATATGGAACTGGATAATACTCCACCTGAAATTACAAATATTGCGAATAGTATTTTTGGTCATGGAGAAAATATAGTCTGCTATTCGGTTAGAATGAAAATTCGATACTCGTGGTTCCTCACGCTCGCTACGCTTGCGTTCGGAATCTTCCACTAGGATCAAATTTTCATTCCAACCTCGTTACAGAATCTACTATTCTAATTCGGATTTATATCAAATCTATTACGACATCGTTTTTAGTATCTTAGTAAGCTTATTATGAAACGGTTTTATATTTTTATTTTTAATAGGTTGGCAATATTATTATTCAAATGTTTTCTTCTGTTGACGTCTGGCATGGCCCATGACCTTTTAATAAAATCTCCGAGAGAATACCAGATATTTTGCATATAGAGGAACGTTAGGTCAATGCATGTCGCTGATGGACATTGGATAAAAATGCTATTTTCAACCATATTAAAATGTTATTTAAATTTAAAAATAATATACTTTTTGGGCTTGCGGCTCTCAGATTTATTTTTTAAAAAGCTTGAAGTTTTGCATAATTTTCTCTATTAATATTCTGATAATATTAGTACAATCTTTTAATTTTGACTACCTATTTCGAGTATAAGGGCCACAGGATCGACGACTCTTTGGTTTTGTTTTCCTCTACAAAATTGGCTAGTAAAACATTTTTAGTAAATTTACGCTAGCTTGTGAACGTGTCTTTTTCATATTACACCTTCCGGGTTTTTGTGGTAAAAGATAATTATTATTCTCAATATTCCTTAACTACGGGTGAGTTAAATAATCATCTTACTTTCTTGCTCAATATTGTCATATATAGAATATTCTATTTTATCCAAAATTCAATTTTATTAGTTAAAAAGTTAATATTAAATATACCTACTGACCCAATTATTTGTTATCAAAACATGCAGACTACAAGGATGCTATCTTAGCATATTGCCGAGCTTGCATTTTGTTACCAATCAATAACTGGGTTAAGTTTATTGATACTGATTGGTATAAATAGCAGGCCGGTACTATGCAAAAGACATCACTCGGTCAACACCACTCGGTCAAGACCATTCAGGTCATCTCCATCGGGTCGGGACCATTCCGGTCAAGACCATTCAAGTCACGACCATTTGGGTAGATACCATTTCGGTCGATACCAGTTCGGTCAAGACCATTCAAGCCACGACCATTTGATTAGAAACCCTTCAGGTCGATACCCGATCGATATAAGATTCGGTCCAGAGCAGTAACATTGCGGGTCAGTAGCAGCACATAGTCCTGTTCCAATTATCAGCCCCTTGCCCTAGAGAGCTTGTCCCTAGCCAAATATGTTACTGTAAGTAAAGGTTGATTTTGTGTAACCATTAAACTGCCGTTTCATATTGCATAATAAAGTAGGTGTTATGGAGACTTGTCGCCTTTAATTCTTCCCCACGTGACAATATTTTTAAGACTTAAAAAAAATTAAACAAATAATTTCTTGACAACGGCGAACAAGAACAAAATAATATTTATCAAGGATAGTATGATCAATAATTTAAAAGTAATACCAATATCAAATTTAGATATAAAAATTTAGTAAATTTGAGCGGGATATTTTTTTTTAAATATGCATTTTTCTATTTAAAAAATACAAAATAGAAAAAATAGTGTAAAGTACATGTTTTTTTAGAGATTAGAGCACTTGTTCCATTAGAAAATTAGCTGCTCTTTTTTTTTGTAATATTTACGTGTATACTATAAAATGGTATTATTAATTATATTATGTGGTATTATAAAACGTGTACTTTAAAATGCATATGATGGGCTGCATAAAGATTTTTAATCAGTATTAACTAACCAGAAAGTTTTACTGTTACATAACTCACATTAACAGGCATTATGAACTGAGAAAATTATTTTTGCCGATGTCATGTATATTAAAATTCTTCGTATAAGCCGCCATTTTTGTAAAAAATATTCATTTTTTAAAATCCCATCTCAAATGTGTATCAAAAATTATTTAAATATATTTAATATTTTCAGCTTCCTTTATATTGATAATATCTATTATTGCATGGACCAATATTTGTGTGTTATTCTAAATCATCTAGGTCAGCGTTTCTCAAACTTTTTTGACCACGGACCCCTTTTGATTTCGGAATTTTGTTGTGGACCCCCATCCTTCGCTTGCTACATTAGTACAAAATGACACAGTACAGAATGATATTCCCAATAATTTACAGTTAGTAGTTAATCTACACATTATTTTTATTCAAAGGTTATTTTTTTTAACAAAGCAAAAAACATCAGTAAGCAGTAAGCTGGTTGCAGCAAATGTTTTTAGTGAGATGGATGGATCTGCTTTCCGCTTCCACATAATTTCCTTACGTTGGGTTTGATTGAAGAAAGCTGCAGCCTTATGTTTTAGCCACATATCCATGTTACATATAAAAAAATGCCTTCACAACCTATTCGAACCCACACAATATCGTATTTAACCAAATATTCTAACTTGTATTAACTTAAAATAACTGCAACCGGTTACTTCTAATGACTAAAATATAAAACTATTATATCGTGCTGCCAAACAAGTCTAGGCCTGTCATTGGCGCTTAAACGATAAGTACGTAATTTAATTGCAGTGGCATTGCGGCCTTATCCAATTTTCCATGATTTTTTTTTCAGTGGTTACATAACTCGCGGACCCCTAACGGGATGATCGCGGACCCCCAAGGGGTCCGCGGACCCCAGTTTGAGAAACGCTGATCTAGGTCAACGTTATATTATTTTTATTTTTATTGTATAGCATGGGCAAAACTATCTTATTGTCAAAAAAGAAAACGTGCAAAGTACAACTAAATTCTCGGTCTCACGGAACATAACTTTGGCAATATCTATTTAACGCTTGTAGCACACATGGGGTACGAAACATAAAAATAAATTAACCATATAAATTCGAAAACGAAATCTGCAACAGATAACATATTTAATAACAAAGGAGCGAGAAACGGTTACAGCGGCATGTTTCCCCTTTTGTGCAAAGGGAAGGAGCACATTAGACTGTCTCTAAATGGGGAGTCACGCTTTTCTTGCTTGGAATTTTATGGCGCGTAACACAATTATCTTTATCACATAAATAATTTGCCATCAAAAATTGGTCTCTCTCGTCTTCAGAAAACGCTTTTGGATTGTCTTTTTCCTCTTTCAATACAGTGGGGTGTCTCAAAATACAAATTTATTGAGATTGAAAACGTCGATTTTTATGATATTTGTACAGTTATCGGTGATCACCGGACGACTGACTTGCTGGCATATAAGTTATCTATTTGTATGGTGACAAAGAGATGGGTAGGGTAAATCTAATAGTAAAGGCAGTGGACCAATTTAACAAAAGCTGCAATGCAAGATAAAGACAACAAATACTTATTTTACTCTCCCTATTATTTAAATAATTTGCAAAAAAATAGCTTTAAAATATGCCTTACATTTCCTGTACCAGAAGTATCTAAAGCAATTTTGTTGGAATGCAAAATGTTAATTTTAGAATTAAAAAAAAAGAAACCGTGATATTGCCAATGGGCTTTTTCATTAAATTTTGATTTTGACTTTTAGAGCATGACAATTAATAGTAGTTTGTACAACAAGAGTAGACTACGACCAAACTTACAAACCTTATGCTAAAAAATTGTAAAACGCTCTATTTTCTCGATACCGCTATTTTAAAATTCTATACGGTAATTTATGTAGTCCGTTCGTTAGAAATTTTTTGATATCATTAAATCTCATTGATATTCTAGCTCTATTATATTGTCTATTTTTTTGCTTATTTACACGACGACTATCTCTGTGTTGCGGTTTTGTTTCCTGGACCTCTATTCTTCAAACGTAGGAGCATCCACTTCGAGAGAAGGAAATGTGAAATTCTCCTCCCGTTTTATTAAACTTGTATAGGAGAAGTTATTTCTCCTGTTAAAGAGCAGTATAAGCTGTCACAACAGCGAGAGAAACATACGCATTGTGGCCAAAATAGGAAAATAGGAAAGCTCTCATAAAAAGAAGCATCGTTCTCTTTCTTTCAAGAGTAGAAGCACTTCTGAAATGAAAAATAGGAGTCCTGGGGTTCCCTGCCATTCCTGACGGTTGGCATGCGTCAGGTCTCTTTCGCCTCTACTTGCATCTCTCAGCCTATGTCACAAAGGACGCTTTCCACTATCACATGTCAACAATATAATTTATTAGTTTTCACATCAACTATGGGCACTTTTTACATTTCAGATTAGATTACAATATAACATAAAATATATTGTTAATAATACGCAGAAATACCGGTTCCTTTTTATAATCGCGGTACAAATCCAGTTTGTCAACCCTATACATAATATTAAGACTCATTCAAACCGTAACTAATTTTTTTTATGGTAAATAAATGTATTTGAATTTGATATGAAATTTGGTAGCCAGCCATAGTCAACTGTTGCAGATACCGGAAATCGACCCCGTCTTGTTTTTTTTTCAATTTCATATTTGGATTGTGCATTGAATTGTTAGTTCACATCACTTCACTTGTCATAACGTATCTATCATAGCTTTTGATATAAAGTCACATTTTTCGAAAGAAATTAGCGTTCCAGGGGTCTATTAGGAAATTTTCATAACTCCTGATTTTTTCAATCTTTTCTAAAGATTAGGCCTAAATGCGCGTTGTTATGGATATTTTGATATATTTGATGTGCCTACTGCGATTTCTCAAACTTGATAAACAAAAAATGGCAAAAACTTTATTCCTTCAAATGGCATCTAAATTAAATCTTAAGGCCACTTTTGTTAACGTTGTGTATTGGCTATCTTAAGTCGTTTTTGAGTTAATGGTATTTTTAAAAGAAATATATTTTTTCCTCAAGGGCAGAACTCTTTAAAAATAAATGTTAAATGTTAAACTTAGCCTCTGGTCGGTGATTGTTATCTTGTTGCTTTATTAGTTTGTGCAATTTTCAAAATGGCATAAAAAAAGGGTAGATGCCCTTTGATGAAGTTTTTGACATAACATGAAATATAACCAACACGGTCAGCAACGGTGCAAAATTTCAGCTTAACATTTAGGAATGAAAAAATAATTATCCCGTTATTTCCATGGGAACAGGATTTATACATTTTCTAATGTCAAAAATTATAACATATGTGGTGTAAGTGGAGTGATCTGAGGCCTTATTCTCGAAATTGATAAATGGGCGGAGTTAGTTTGAAACCTCCAAAATCGAATGTGACGGGGAAGCAAATTATCTCATAAGAAGGCTGTTCCTATATTTTGAGGATTAGGCCTCTGGACTCATTCAATGCAGAAACCAAATATTAAATCGAAATAGGGTCTGTCCATAAAAAAAACCCAAGATGGTGATGATTTCCGGTATGCCCGGAAGTGTACATATTTTGTATCAATAAGATATCGCAAAATCAAAAAGTTTTTAATGAACGAGCTACGTGAATCACCCTGTATGGCCCCTTGTGTTTCATTTATAGTAATTCTGGCACTACCAAACCGGCCAGGATTAAACAGGCCTCTTGTCAGCACATTCGTTAAACATGCTTCTAATATTCAAGAAAAATAATTGTCTTCAACCTTTAAACGGTAATCTGTTCTTGTTGTTAAAATGTTAAAAATACATTTTTCTGTCAATTAGTAGCATTTCAAGTAAAAAAAGAGTAGAGGTTCATTTGTATCCTGCTGCTGACGCCAATGTTTATAATTACGTTTAAATAACAATTCTCGGATTTTTGTAAACCCCGTACGAACTTTGCGTCCATTTTTTACCCGCTAAAAGAATTTTCACGTGTGAATGGGTCTCCGCTATTCTTCTGTACAAGGGATACTTCACATAGTCGATGATTGAAGTGCAATACTACGTGGCAAGTATCGCTTTCCTGTACGTGTCTGATATCTAATTCCTACTCTATTGTTATGGCGATGGCGACGCGACGCTCCGTCGGTCGACCGGAAAGGTGAAAATTGATTTTGAGTAATGTCGCAGAAAGGGTGATATCTATTGAGTATCGGTCTACTAGTACACTAAAAAGTAGTTGGCAAATATTTAAAACACTGCTATAGTCTATTTCAGAAAGGTATAAGATAAAAAACGCTCATTAGATATGCAAAGGGACTACAGAGTGACCCAACGAATATTTAAGCCACTTTCATAATTTGGCAATGATTTCATTGCAAAATTCTTTATTATCATCAAGATCAGGTAGTACCACCCGGGTTTGGGCCAATTTATGGGTTTTGCCTATAAGTATCCACTCACAAACACTAAATATGATGTGACAAAGGCGTGCTTTATGTACATAGTATTAGGTACACTTATTTTTTATTAAACATTATAAAAAAAATACAAAATACAAAAAATACATTATTCAGAAACTAAATTATAAAAAATCATAATATTCTTCGTCATCTAAGGAACTGTCATCTCCTCTTGACGTTATAATTAACGGGTCGACGGTCCGATCGATCAGGGGGTTAAGATCCCACCTTTTCTCCTATTCTTTAATGACATGAAGGACTGCTTTTCGCCGGTTCTCTGGTGTCACTTCTTTAATGGATTGATCAAACAGTAACTTAACGTCTTTCATTTTTAATGTCGTGTTGTGTCTTGCTACAAATCCTTTCACTTGCGCCCATATAAGTTCTATAGGATTTAGTTCGCAATGATATGGCGGTGTTCACAGCACAGTTACACCATATTTTTCAGCTATATCTTTCACGGCATATTTTATAAAACGATGTTTGTGTAAATTTGCTATAGCTAATAGTTCCTTCTTTATCAAATAATTTTCTTTGGTTAGTTATCATACATAATTTAATGCACAAAATTTACCTGCGTCTATGGCCGATATCGAAATTGAGCCTAACTGGACGAAATTTGCCATTTTAATACTCTACACCTTTCTGAAATAGACTATAATTAAAAAGTGCACTTTTTTAACATCATATACACGACCCACTAAAAAGTTTTCGTCCAGATCCGAATCGGAAGAAGTATTAAAGAAATTTGTTGAAATTTGTCTTTTACTGCAACTAAATCATTGATTAAATATCGACGTAATTTTTTCAAAAATCCATGTTTACAAATCATAGTGTCTGGATGGTAATCAAACCTCGCTCATTATCGCACACCCTCTTGACTTTATTGTAAAAGACAGATGCTGTATGTACACTGTACAGGGTGTCCTAAATTTGATTCTTATCATGGGTATCTCGGAAACTATAAGAGATACAACATCGGCCAAATAGTGGCAAGGGTACGGACTTTTATATCCAGTAATATCGTTAAAAAAAATTCGGTTTTCTTTTTCAAATATTCGAAAAAAAAAATTTTTGAGTTTTTGTTTTTTTAATTTATCCGACTTATTTTAACGGATACAGAAGAAGAAATACGACTTTGTGAAAGAAAGTTTTTTTAACTTTGTAGCGCTGTGTTATTAGGATTTTCGTACAACGTTGTTATAGAACTGGTATCAACTTAATTTTTTAAATACGCACCTGCAGTTTTTATTAAATTTTTTGTAATCTGATAGTAGAGTATTCGTAAACACTACTAAGACATCGGTTCATGCTTTCAGCAGCCACCGCTGCTTCGCTGGGGGCAAAACTTATATGTAGCTGTGTATAATCTGCATATCTCTGCATGTCGCAACCTACTACAAAGCTATCCATGTCAAAAGTATAAATTAGAAATGGTAATGGCCCTAGAATCGACCCCTGAGGTACTCCCTTACTGATTAATAAGGGTTCAGACAATTAACTGTCGATAAGTACAAGCTGTGATCGACCAGACAGATATTCTTTAAAAAAATGTGATCTTGATGCACTAAGTTTAATGTTAATAATTTTTGGACGTTTTGAAATTATCTTTACATCATCAGTAATTTAATAGCTGCTTTTAAATAAATACGGGCTTGGCATTTATTTAAAGTATAATGGCCTACAGCAGGATATGAGTAATATATTAGGTAGGCAACACATTAAAAGAGAAAAGGCCAGCAACAAAAAACAAAAAGATAAAAAAACTTCTTTGTTGGTGTTCAAACAAGTATCCTTCCTCTCGAATGCATTTTTGACTAAGCCTCTCCAATTTAAATATTTCTCGTAGAACATAAAAAGTTGACTACTCACTACATCTGTCAACATAATTAAGCCAAACCATGAAGTATAAAGTTTTCGTCATAGCAACCTTTGGTTTGTTTATCTTTATTTTATGCTTTTTTATAATTTAAAATAAATCTTAAATTTGAGTTTTTTGTCAGTGTTTCGTGTCTCGCTGGATTGAACTCTTTATTTATTGATTTTTTATTTAAAATTTTTGTTTCCTAATGATTATCTGCTTTAGATGTATTATTAAAAACTACAATTAAATATGTAATTTTTGGTTAATAGTTCAATAGCCCTTTAATCTACGCATCGTAATCTAAATAATAAAATTTGCTCGAAAAAGAAATGAATAGATATTATAATAGTTAATGCATTCTATAACAGCTGCTGCGGATTGATATTTCGTTTGCTCGTCAAACTATTAACGTGCTGGGCAGGCCCGCGCCGTACATAAGGGCAAAGTCGTGTGGTGCACGACGGCGCCGAGGCGCCGAAGGCGCCGAAAAGCCTTAAAACTCAAAAGTAAAAAAAAGATAAAGCAACAAACAACATTGTCAAAACAAAATTTATAATGATAAAAAAAAACAGTAAGGAATTGCTAGCTATTACATTGTTTTTTATTTGTTTATTATTTTATTTTTTCTCTTTGAGACGAGGGAACCGAATTTCTCGAAAATAATATATTTTCCAAATGAGAGTACGCAATAATAGCATTTATTCGATCGAATACGTAGCATGATAACATGAATTGTGTAAACTCAAACAAATCTGATTTTATTCATGTTTGAGCTTGAAATTTGGCTTGCAACGAGCCAACGAGCGGACAAGCGATTTTTTCCTGTCTGAGCTTGCAATGATCTTTTGATTGATGCTAAAGAAATAGCATCCAGCTTAGACATAGAACCTACATTCAAAAAACAAAGAGGTCTAAAACCGCGAAAAATAAAAAAAAAACATTTTGATTATGAATGTGACGATGAACCGATCCAGGACGAAACTTTAAAGTTCAAAGTTGATTGTTTTTTTAATGCTCTAGATGTAATCATAACATCAGTGGATGAGAGATTCAAATTACTTTCTTCTTACTCTAATAATTTCGCGTTTTTATGGAATATTGATAAATTTAAAAATTATTCTGAAAACGAACAATTAGAATTATGTCAAAAAGTAGAAAATTTATTAAATGACAAAACTCGCAATGAACGAGACATAACTAACGTGGAACTTGTTAAAGAATTGCAATATTTACAAAATTTTGATGAAAAAGTTATTACGTCTCCAGAAGAAACTTTAAATTATATAACAATTAACAACTTAGCGGATTCTTTTCCTAATACGAGCATAATACTTCGTATTTTATTAACAATACCGGTTTCGGTTGCTACCGCAGAACGATCTTTTTCAAAACTCAAAATAATAAAAAATTATTTAAGATCGACCATGGGGCAAAACCGACTAAGTAATCTTGCTATCATTCCAATAGAATCGGACCAGCTAAAAGAATTAGACACCGAAGATTTAATTAAACAATTTGCAAAAATTAAAGCACGAAAAGCTCAATTCACTTAGCTAAAATATTAATAACAATACCTAATACCTCGATATTAACCTTAAAAAGGTGACATGTTGCATTTTTAAAATAATATATTGTTTTGTTTTTATTTGTCGATCAGTTTCGTCCTGTGATATATAAACGAGTATTTTTTATGTTTTAAATATTTTTTTTATTTCTTGTGCTTTTGTATCATATATTACATTTGAAACTAAAATACAAAAATTTTGAGTTGTAATACTGTTAGAATATATTTCTGTTTTCTATAAGTTTATAATTATGTTATGTATCTCAATGAGAAAATACTTGTATGGCTTGTACTTGTAAAATATTAAAATAAATTTATGAATATACTTTTTCAAATTATTGTTCAATTCAATAGTGGATAATAATACCTAACTTAACCCGTATCTGTACTCACATAATTATGAACGTTGAACGAATTTGGGGCGTTATTTTAAATTTGCACAAGGGCGCCAAAAGTGCTAGGCGCGGGCCTGGTGCTGGGTGACCTGAGCTGCTAGGGCTCTATAACTGTTAAATTCCACAATAATTTACATGTTTTATTTTGGAAAAATGGTTAAGTAACTGACACCAGAGCCGTTTATTTAAAAGTAATTGTCAAACTCCCGATAATGTAATGATGACATCAAAACGTCAAAAATTATTAAATGTGGTACATGGTTGAATTAAGGGCTTAATAGTAATTTAACCAACAAGTACATTAATAATGGCGATTAATGTTCGAGATCATTAATCGCATTTTAATGTAAGAGTTGGTTACAATGTTTTTTCGTCGACCGTATTTTTTACTAAAGTGAAGAAAAACAGTTAACAACTTTTATTTCACAATCCAGATTTCACAATTCGACAAATACTAATGACAGCGGACGACGTTTTGGATTGACGTTTTATTATTTTGTTGATTTGTTTGCATGGCTGCCTTTAATTTTAATTACCAAAATCGTGCATTTACAGAAAATCATGCATTAATAGGGGTCATTAATGAATGATTTTGGGAACGTTAATATCGGATGTAAATACACGGTCGACGGAAAAGAGCTTTTAAAAAATAAAATGGAAAGGGCAGGTCCGTACTTAAAAAAATTAAACTTGAACAACAATTCTACAAAAACGAAACTTTTAACGAAATTCAAAAACCACTGTAGTATAAAACTAAAAAAGTTTCTTTAACAATATTCTATTTGTTTTTCTCTAGCGGTTAAAATAAGTCAGATAAATTTAAAAAACAAAAACTACAAAAACTCAAAATTTTAATTTTTCCAAAATATTTGATACAGTAAAAAAGGAAGCTTAACTTTTTTTACGATATTACTGGGTACCAAATCCCGCAACTTTGCTACTATTTGACCGATGCTGTATTATGTGAGTAATTTCTGAGATTCCCATGATGAGCATCGAATTTGATACACCCTGTACACACATCAACTATCTGCTAGCCTAGCTACTAATTTTTATTTTTTGATTATTATTACCACACACAAAACTTCTACCTACTATTATTAATAATGTTGTAATTAATATATTAGAGATTAAACTGGAATATTAGGTTTAAATAAAAAGCAATCCCTCGAAAAGTGTCTTTTTTGCTCTTCGCTTTCAATCCGTTAACAGTTTCCTTTTTGCGTCGTAAAATCCCAGGGTTCAAGTAATACTTCCTTGACAACAAAAGGCTCTAGAAACAATGGAATTGTCCGCCCGCAGCGTTCGTGTCTATGAGGCATCCATTATTATTAGCTATTTTGTAATTTCTAGCTGCCTGACTACGTGACGTTCTTTGATAAGAAATTAAACTATATTGCTAATGAGGGTAATAAAAAAAAATTTTTAATATACTTATTTTGTTTTTTAAAATTCTCTACAATATTTTAAGGCAATTGAATATCTTTATCAGATATAACGGGTAGTGCATCGTGGTTGGAAACATGGGAAATCCCATTCAAGTTCTAGACTGCCAAATATTTGCTCCCCCGTTGACTTTGAGCGAGGTTGTGGGGAGACTTTTTTAGGGTCTCTGTGTGGAGACTTGTTAACCTGTTTTTAGATTTTTTACTAGTAATAATTTTTACCTTGGTAATTATTATGAGTTACACAATAGAAGAAAAATTCACTATGATAAAATGGTACTATGTGGGGAAAAGTTTAAGTAATGTATTGGTTTTCCGTTTATTTCCCTGATAGACCGATTCCTACCAAGTCAGCAATTCAAAAAGTTATTACTAAGTTTGAGTCCAAACCCACTATAATAAACAACTGTAAATGTACAGTACAGAATCATGAGAGAAATGAAGAAAACAATGATAGAGATCTTAATATTTTTCTTCTCGTCGAAAAGAATACAAATATCAGCACTAGAAATCTCGGGCAAAGGGTAGAAAAACATCACACCACAGTACTGCGAACTTCAAAAGAGCATAAATATCATTCATAAAGGTATCAAAAAAAAAAAAAAAAAAAGAATTCCTAGAAGGCGATGAAGAGCGAGGATCACTTTTTTGTTTTGAAATGATTGAGCGAGCTAACAACAAAATTTTTTCCAAAATATTTGTTTTTGAGACGGATGCACGTTTACATTAAATAATGAGCCGAATATACAAAATTATCGGTACTGGAGCCTACAAAATGAACATTGTCTTGCATGAACTCCAACCTAATACCCTCAGAAAGTGAATGTTCAAAACATAAAATTGTACCCGCACTGGAGAAAGTCGCTAATGAAAAGCAGGAAGTTTGGTTCCTAATGGATTATTGCCCGGCCCACAATTCGCTTGTAGTCATGGCAGGACACGCAATTCCCCTGGCACCGTCTATTAATTTGCTGGGGGTCAATCTGGGAGGTAATATGTCTTGGCATGATCACGTTGCCACAATTGCCAAGGCAGCTGCACAGAAACTTGGTGTACTTTTCCGCACCAAAAGGTTGTACACACCTCATCAACTTTTGACACTCTACAAAGCCCAGATTCGACCATCATTAGAATATTGCTCTCATGTCTGGAGCTCTGCACCCAAGCACACCCTTCGGCTACTGGATTCCATTCAAAGGAGAGCCGTTCGTCTGATCGGCGACCCCGAGCTGACCAAGACCCTCGATAGCCTGGAGCATCGAAGACAGGTTGGTGATTTGGCTCTCTTTTACAGATATTTCCATGGCAGGTGTTCGACTGACATTGCCCACTTGATTCCACCTAGAGCAATTCAAAACAGAAATACACGGCGAACCACTGCCGCTCATCCATATGTTGTTCAGCTTAGTACTCCTCGAACTTCATTGTTCAAGAATTCTTTCATCTGGAGAACTCGAACTTCATTGTTCAAGAATTCTTTCATCTGGAGAACGTCATCTTCGCACACGCACCGCTCCCAGAGCGCCTTAAAGGATTTTTCCTACAGTGCAGGTGTTTTATCATAAAAAAAAGTACGCGAATATCTAAATAATGCCTTTAATGGGCACGTTATCGGTCCAAACTCAACAACTAATTGGCCAGCTAGATCTCCTGACCTCTCACCAAACGACTTCTTCCTCTGGAGGCAGTTAAAAAATGTTCTTTATAAAAGTGCTAGGTTTGAACATTTAGAGCAGTTAAAAATTTCAATTTTAATGCAATCTAGAAGAATTATCCAGTACCAAGTTGCTAATGTTTGTAGAGAATTTTATGATCGTTTAGAATATTGCTTAGCAGCAAATATCCGTTTATTTGATCATTTAATGGATAATCAACAATATTCCAAATGATTTTACAGTTTTCTTAAAATAAAATTATTAGGTTTTTTTTATAAACAATTGTTAATTTTTAAACACCTCTTATTTTTATCCCCTTTTAGCAATTCTGGATAATTTTAAAACTATTTAATAGGTTTTATTGTAAGTAAAATAGTTCGTTTTCTATTAAAATATCCGTTTTAAAAATAATGTTAATTTTATTTGAAAATATTAGTTAAATCCAGTGTAAAAGGTATCTATTAAAGATTTTTAAAAAGCCTACCATTTGCAAATTATATTTAACAATGACAAATCAGAGGTTGACAAGTCCCATCAATGTTGGTGTCCGCAGTATCGCCTGTTAAATTCCAATGAAATATAATCCATTAAGATCGGGTTGTCCAAAATTGTTCAAACTCCGCATGTGCACTCATCAAATAGAGACCCTAAAAAAGTCTCCCTACTACCCCGCTCTAAAGTCAACAGAGGAGTAAATATTTGGACAGTCTAAAACTTACATGGGATTTCCTGGTGTTTTCAATCACGATGCACCACCTGGTATGTTTGTTTGTTGCTATATCTATATATTGTTTTCAAAAATGTAATATGGTCATTACATAACCAGGACATTTCCTTAGGGGATGCGGAGCAAGTGGAAAATCGCTGCCGGTAAAAAATGTTTGGAGCCATGCACGAAATTCGTCAAGACCTCACCCAACTACTATTATTACTCCTACTCCTCTAACTAACTTTTGTTTGTATTAAATTTGATTACGATTTTTTTTACTTTTTGTTCCTAATGACTGTTCAATTGAATATTTATTTATTTATTTCATACACTGTTTTACAGTTTCCCAGTTACAAAACAGGTAGAAAACAGAATTTAATTAAGTAAAAATTAAAATAAATTATTTAACAATTAACATAAAGATTAGCAATATTTAAATTTATGAAACTAACAATACGGTAGTAATAATAGGTACCCTACAACAAGAAATAATAATTAAAAAAAAAAGTAATTAATTACATACGTAGTATAAGTACTAGTGATAAAAATGTCTTTTGACAGCGCTTAAGCTACAATTAAAGACATCATAGGCATGGACATTGTCATTGTAACATGTACACATCCTATTGATGGGAGAATATTTGAAGACATTGGTTCGTGAAGGTGGTAAGTAGAAGGTATATAAGTTACGGGCATTTAGAGAAGGAATTCTAAAGTTCAGTTTGTGCAGCAGCTCTTCACAAATAATATTGTTATTGAGCAGTTTATGTAAAAATAACTGCTTAGAACATGTGCGTCTATCATGTAATCTAACAAACGAGAATATTTGCAGCAGCTGGTCATGAGGAAAACCTCTGTCGGGATAAACTCCATCAGATCTATACCACAAAGCTTTCAAAAAACGTCTCTGAACGCTCTCAATATTGTCAATGTGGACTTTATAAAACGGAGACCAAATAATTGAAGAATATTCCAGTTTAGATACAACAAGAGAACGATACAAAGTTACTAACGGATCAAGTGGCCTAACCTAAAATCTTTAGTAGTTCTAAGGATGAAACCAAGTATTTTATAGGCGGTGGATACGACGCCGACGTGATCAATATGAGGAAGAAATGATAGTTCTCTATCGAAAATAACTCCTAGATCCTTAAACACAGTAGATCTATCCAGAATCTTACCATTTATGTTATAGTTGAAATTAAAAGTGGTGTTTTTGTTTGTATATGTCATAACATTACATTTAGCAATATTTAAATTCAATCTGTTTTTAGTGCACCAATCATACAACAAATATTGAATAACTCACAAAAATAGTAAACTCTATTTCTGTCGATGTCGGCGAGGTTGTCGGCGTGTCTCATACTCATAGCGGCGGATTCCTTGATTTTAAACAGGCGTCAACAATCTTTTATAATAGTGACCAAGACAGCATTATTATGAAACGGACCTTAGTACGGCTTTAGAAACGGGAATAACATATTTTAGCATTTTAACCACCTGGACGGTCTGTGATGCTGATTTATTCCGGCCGTAACAAAACAAAACGACCATGGACCGTGATAAATCGGATATTGTGCTGAACCCGCACTTAATTGCTTGTAAACGGAGACGTAAAGAGACCCTATTCCTAATTAGAAACTTTGCAGGTATTTAAAGTTGGGCCACCGAGCACTGCAATTTGTAAACTTACAAGGAGACCGATAGTTTCCAGGAATAACTTATTTACTTTTGTATCGTATTTTTAAAACTTATACACATTCTAAAAACTTACACACACACACACACACAAAGTGATTCACGATGAGCTTTTTTAGAGCTTTGGGGAAAACTGTTGAAAATATTTTTTTTAAACTTTGAGATTTTATATCTTTTGATGTGCCCTTTTTAACTGAATTATTTGCGTTCTCCTATCACTTTGGTTATACTGAAAGTCGCTAACAACTTTGTTGTTTTAAATATGATTTGATGATATTTTAATTATAATTTTAAGTTTTGCTCAAGATTCTACACAAATCTTGTATAACAGGTTATACATCTAAACTAAATAGTTCTTGAGAATAATGATTTTTTTTTCGATAATAATTGGCCGATACAGATATGCTAGTCTCCGATTTTTTTTTACAACCGGATCTAAGTAGAAAATATAAATTTAAAATACGAATGTGAAAGGTGTTTTTTCTAAGAAGCACCATGGTTACAGACTGTAAATGTGACAAAAATGTCATTTTTTCAATGCTAATATTTTAAAAATCCTTCCGTTTAAAAGTGTGACAAGTTTTATACGTTTAGAATTTTGAGGACAATCCAAATATACAATAAAGATAATCATGTCTTATTTAAAACAACAAAATTGACAGCAACTTACGGTAAAACTAACTAGATTTAGAAAAATGCCAATATTTCAGTTAAAGAGGCCCCATAAAAATAATAAATGAATAATATACTCAATAATATATACAGTGTGTCCACTGATAGAGTTTGGACGAGGAAACACTTTTTCATTAGTAAGTATAGAAAAAAAGTCATTCTTTATAAAAACGTCCGCTTGTGCTGAAAATACAATTTTTATTATCAGATTTAGGTACTATACAGGGTTCGTCAGAATTTTTTTTTGGATTTCATTTAAAATACATTTACGTAAAAACAAACAGCTATTGTTGCCTTTTTACTTAGAATATGACTTTATATCTGGCCGAATAACGATTTTGTTGTATGAAAACTATTTTTCTTTGTCTACTTTGAAGTAATTTTATTAATATATATTTCTTTCATTTATTCAATTATAAATTATAAAAAATTAAAAATGTTTTTTTTTGTCCAACCCTGTATAGTTATTGCAAATCTGATATTCGAAATTGTAGTTTCAGAACCAACAAAATTGATTTAATAAATCAAGGACTTGAAAATTAGAATAGAAAAAAAATCCAAAAAACTAAAATGTTGTTTCTGACGAACCCTGTTTAGTAATAGCAAATCTTATATTCGAAATTGTAGTTTTCAGCACAAGCACATGTTTTTTTGATAAATAATGATTTTTTTCTTCTATACCTACTAATAAAAAAGTTTTTTCTCTTCCAAATTCTATCCGTGGACAAACTGTATATGAAAAATATATATGTATACAAGTTTTCCCAAAATTTCTAACGAATCACCCTGTATGTACTAAAAACTTTTTAAGAAATTATTTCGGTATTTTTGATACCTCATAATTTTTCCCAATTTACGGGTTTTAAATAGTAAAAATGCATTAAAATGTATTTAATTTTTTCTGTGTACTGCTTTTTGTTTCATATTATGTTTTACAGTCGTAGCCTTCTATTTATTCAAAAAATGACAATCATTTTTTTGGATTTTTATTATTCTTAAATAATATTAGTTATTTAAATAAAATAAAAACTCATTATTGAACCTTCTGTACATATTTTATTTTTACACAAGTGAAAGGAAATTTAAGGTCTCCTCTTCCACCAATAAAGAAAAATAAAATCGTTTTTAAGAAACAAGTGAAAGCTCCAGACAATGCAGAAAATCCCAAAGTACGAAGTTGCCAACTTTTAAAGGCCATAACTCAAAAACTAGTCATAGGATTGGACACTTTTAATTAGGATGTCAAGATCTACGAAATACGAAAAATTTGCCGAAAGCCATTTCCCATAAGCTCTGTGAGGCGTCCTTTGAAAAGACCGCTTTACAGTTTGCAATTTTTCTTTCACGCAAGTCGACTTTCAGCAATTAATATTGCGGCAATAAAAATTTCACTTCGTTTTACAGCGTGCAATGACTTGCCAAGGTCGTAGATGATTTACCACTTGCCAACCTTTAAAATAAAAATACATTTGATTAGGACTTACCGCCGCTTTGTGCATTCATTTTAATATAACAGCATTACAGGACACAAAAGCAAACCAACAAAAACAAAACGAACCTACTATTGGTTAGAATGAACATAAACAAATGTCAGGGATTTTCATATTTAAGTTGGTGTCTCATAAATCACCAAAAAATCCCCAGAATTGCGCTTGCAATTGCAATAAAAATAGGGTCGGAGTTATATTTCTTGCTAGCAATACAAATAACGCCAGCTGATCACTAGCCTCGTTCTGCGCATACTCCCGGGCAATCTTTTCTTGCGTAAAAGAAAAATTGCAAACTGTAAAGCGGCCTTAAGTGGGCCATGGACCAAATGCCGTTATGAACAAGCGGCGCTTAATAAATCTTAACTTCTACTCGACTTGTCAACCATGAGATTTAAACGTATTATTTTAAAATTGCCATTTCTGTCGTCAATATAATACTAATATTGAAAATCCTTCCTTTCCATCGTTTTATTCAATGGTTTTATTCTAAAGTTTTTTTAAGCCTGTTAAGGTATAACAAATGTATCAATGTTATTATCAAAAATTGTTTGAACAAGAACATTCTTATTCACATATTGTTGTAACTCTTACCACAAAGGAGTTATTTTACTATGCCATATCATTGAGACACCCTGTTAAAACTGAACCGAGTTATTCTTATAGCTACAAGCTATGCAAAATAGCAATCGACTTTTTGCTTTGAATCCATTTTCTTTAAAAGACATATCGCTTTGAAACCATCGCTTTTGTGACAAAGGGTAAAATGAAAATCAAAATGGTCCACCTGGAAAGAGCTTCAACTTAAAAAAAAACATTCATAAAGGGAATTTTATTTTCTTAAAGACAAATGGGACGACAGAAGATGTCATATCAGTTCAAAAGCTTATCTGATATTCTATTGAGCCTTTAAAGCAAGCAAGCAAACTTTAATGTCATTAAAACGTGTCATGTGCTTTAAATTTATTTATTTAGTAGTGCTTTAGTGTAAAAAAGACAAAGTGGTGCATCTATCTTTTACTTTAAAGTGCACAGGGTCGCCAAAATAATGGGTTCTGGGCAACTTCAAATAAACCAGATACGGTAGGCCACATATCTAGTATAGGAGATATTTTTCTCTCTGCAATTCGCAGGTTCAGAAATAGATCACACCGAAGTACCCACTAGGTTGCGACACTATTCGTCTTGCAAGCCGTGTAATAAATGAAGTGGTAGATGTTTAGTGTCCGTGTTCTAGAGTTGCTTACGGGTTTTGGCTTTCTAATGAGTCCTAGTAAGGACGAAATAGCTGTCGGTCTCTACTTGTGCCTCAGAGAACCCATTACTTTAGCGCCCCTGTGTACTTTAATACAAAAGATACAGCACCACTTTGTCCGTTTGCCGCTAACTTTTTGTTCTATATTTATTTAGTTTTAAAAACTAGTTAGGTTAAATCATAAATATAACTATTACATGAATGACACCCACTCTATTATGTATTTCTAGAAACTCGAAGAGAAAATATCTAAACATATATATTCTATTGTTGTTTTAAAAATGTCATATCCCAAATAGTGCTAAATTTTTGTTGACAAATATGGCTATATAAAATTAGTCCTATTAATAGGTCATATTATTTTTTGAACGGGCAACATATGTCTTTTCGTTTTACTGTGAAAATCGATACATAAAAAAACTTGAATAATTAAAAAAGCTTGGCGAGGGCTACATAACTAGGGAAACTGCAGATAGGGTGCTGAGTTGCCACACTAAATTGCTAAGTTTGCCTTCTTCAATGACATATTATGATAATACCATCACGCTTTTTAACAAGGACATTGATCCAGTGGTAAGAGGCGCAGTTTGTCCATAAGGTCATTTGGTCAATGATCCACCTTTAAATTTGACCCACCTAATTTATTTATTTTTTAAAACAAATAAAAATGATTATTCTTTAAAAAAACGAAAATATTCAAAAGTGTGTCATGCGAAAACTTCCCAACACAGAACGAAGCACACTCCGCTCTTGGCCGTATTTTCGTTTAGCTCACGGTTAATTAGACGATTACATAAATGAATTGGAAACTAGGAGCAAAACAGACATACGCGCCCTCGTAAGTTTAGAAAGAGACAAATCCGGTCGTCGACTTCGCCACACTTCGCGTTTAATCGGTCAGTGGTTCAATCACGTTCAATAGGCATTTATGGAGACACAGTCGAGCAGCTCCGTGAATTATGTAATTTTAATAAAAACGTTGCGTTAGACAAAGAAAACATTTTTATAAAATATGCGGATTGTGTTTTGCATAAACCTTTTGTGTCATTAGGAATGCCGAATCGCCCGTAGTATGCCACTAACTCTTATTTACTTAGTTTATGTGTGTTTTTGACATGTACTTATTTTTGTGTGTTGTGACTTGTATTGAAAAACAATGACTTCAACAGTTCAAGAAATATTACAGTTTTGATATTTATTTTAATTAGGTGCTTTTAAGTTGAAAAAGGTTATTTTAAAAATGAAGTGTAAACTTTTGTTTTCAATTAATGTAAAATGCTCACTTACCTTATATCACAGAATATATAGCCATGCAACTATATATTCTGTGCTTATAGTATACTAACTGTATTTATTTTTTTTAATTTTTAATTGATACCAATAGGGTTTGCATATTGTCTATATCATACCATCAGCACAAATAATTAATATCATGACCTTACATTTATAGTAATATATGATGTAGGCACATGAAATCACCTACATTTAAATCACCTATAAACGCAAACAAAATATTGATTTTAAATGGCAAATTGGTTTATCTTATGAAATTCCTCAATAAACGCATCAAATTCCGGGATCCACACCCCTCGCGATAAAACAAATAACCGTTGAAATAATGGATATTCCTGTTTCGTCTGTCAACATCTTGAAGCATCCTTTTACACATGTCATTTTACCAAAGGCACGTTGTGACAAGACCCGAATTGAAGTGAACAGTGCAGGGAGAATTTAAGCGAAACTAAACTTAATAACAACGTTTCGCAGTAATCAGTAGCGGCTCGTGGTTAAAAATGTATAGGAAAAGTTGGGTATATATTACAATAATTAATAAAAAATATATAAAAACACTTTGGTCGATAATTTACTTCACATATAGAACCAATCAGAACGCAAATTTTCATAGCAACCACCTTGGTAACGTGGTCTTACCCGATAAGACCTACCGCTAGCTCGGTAAGACCACAGTAGCTTTTTGTCAAACAAACAGTAATTTATTTTAAGAAATCAAGTTTAATAAATAAATATTATAACCCCTACAAAATAAAAGTGACACACAACACTATTTAAGGTGATTTTAGGGCATAAACTTAACTTAATTTTGACATTTTTAAAGAAATGTTTTGACAAAATGCATGCAAGATTAAACCCAGTGTTTGACGTGAGCTTAAGAAATCTTGGCGTTTTCATGGCAACCGTGATGAAAATAAGCGAATTTAATTTTTGACGTTCCACGCGTCTGATTTACTCTTGGATTTTTAATTAATTGTTAGTTGTGGCACGTTTATAAACTTAAAAGTAAATCATAATGATGTGTTTGCATATTTTCCTTTATCACAAACGGCTTTTATTTCGGGTGCAGTAAATTATCCAATAAAATACACCTCTAGAAGCGCCGTCTTATCTTCATACCGTTGTTTTCACTCGAAACTAGATTTTCTAAGAAAATTTTCACTCAATATAATTTTTACTTATAATCAAAGATGAGACCCTCGAGCTAAAGCTCGTGAAAATTATCAGAAAATCGATTTTTTGTAAAAATTAGCGGTATTACCAATAAGACGCCTCCTCTATCGGTATATTACTGTTGATTATTATTAAATAAAAGGTCTTTATTGTCTTCGTCTTTCCAATGGAAAAATGGAGTTTATGATAAATTTATTATTATCCGATTATTTTAAAATTTGATGTGATTTTAGTTTTGCTCCAAAACCAAATACACCAGGGGCCGAATTCTCGAAATCAAGGAACAGCCTTTTTATTAGATTAATGGGCGGAGTTTTTTTTTTTTTTTTTTTTTTGTTTTGGCTTGAGCTGTTCAGCTATTCAGCCAGTCGCTTTTGCTTTTTAACCAAAAAATCTCTAAAGCAAGTATTTCTCCTAAGCTAACGACCATTTGTAAAAACAGAAACGAAAGGAAAGTAGACAGGGTCACACTCTTCTCGTTCTGGGCCGATCAGAACATTGTATAACAAACAGGTAGGCCATTGGGGATACTAAAACATAGGGATTACAAAGGGAGCTCATTCTAACTAAAATTTATAATTAAATTTTTTCAATGGCGGCGTGTGTACTATAATAAGGTGGTCACAACTTAATGTTGTTCTTTTTGAGAAAGCGCATAATCATGTATATTGCATCCTTATTTTCTATAGTTAAAACATACAATAAATTTATCGGTGAATCGATTTTTCCTGTTTCCTGGAGAGAGGAGTACAGACAGTTGCTATATTTTTCACATTTAAAGAAAATGTGGTCTAGGTCGGCGACTTCATAGCAGTGGTCACATATATTGGTCGGTAATACCTTAATTCTTTGAGGGTGGTAGGGGTAACTTGCATGACCAAATCTTATTCTAGTTATTGTAGTTATAAATTTTCTGGAAACATTAAAGCTATCATGCCATAGTACTGTCGGTATTTGAGGGCTTATTTGAAATAATCTTGTGTTGGCGGATTTGCCATGGTTGCACCAACGCTGTTGCCATTTTTGTCTCAATTTGTTTTTGGTGATATTAAATGTATCTATGATCGATATGGGGTATTTAAAATTATTACTTGAAAGAATAGCTTGTTTTGCCAGGTTATCTACATATTCATTGTGTGTAAGACCTGTATGAGCCTTAATCCACATATAAATGATTGTTTGTTGTCTCAATTGAATTTTCCGTGTAATGTTTTTAATTTCAAGTAGAATAGGGGACGTTGTGTATTTCCAATCATTAAGTTTTTCCAACGCTCTAAGTACTGATAGTGAATCGGAGAGTATAACGATGTTTCCAATATTCTGCGTTTAAAGCCATTTTAAGGCTTCTAATATAGCTATACTCTCACATGTAAAGATTGAAAAGTTAGTGTTTAGCTTGATTTTTGATTCAATTTTTAATTTTGGGATATAATACGCAGCTCCACAACCAGTGTGCGTCTTGGAGGCGTCTGTATATACTTGTGTAAAATTATTAAATTTTTGTAAATGTTCATCAAGCAGTTTTTTGTTAATATTTGTGCTTGAAGTATAGTCTGGTATTATTGGTACAACTTGGATTTTAAGGCTGAAATATTCTACTTCACGGACTGGTAGGGGCCTTAGGTTGCAAAGTTCCGAATTGTATTCCCTGTAAGCAATACAGATTGGCGGGGAATTTTTATGAATCCAGTATTTATTGGTTAAGTCAAACGTGTTTAAGCATTGTATATTTTGCAGAAGATCTGAATCAAAAATTTGATGTTTGTAGAGAAATTTGCATGCTAACATTTCTCTTCTTAATGCGAGCGGCATTTCTAAAGCTTCTACAAGTAGTGCCTCTGTAGGGGTTGTGCTCATAGCCCCAAGACAAATTCTTAGAGCTTTGTACTGTATTCTGTCAATTTTCAGCAGCGTAGTTTTTCAAGCTGTACCATAGTTTATACAACCATAATCTAAGATGGATCGTATATAGGCTCTGTAGAAGGTGAGGGCTGTTTTAACGTCACATCCCCACCAAGTCTTTGTGACTAATCTTAAGAAATTTAACCCCTTTTCACATCTGGCTATAACTGACTCAACATGTCTATTCCAGTTAAGTTTTCTATCCAACGTCATTCCAAGATATTTTACTTCAGTTTTAATTGAGATGGTTAGGTTATTTATATTAATATTTAAAAGGTTGGGTAAGTTATGCCGCGTGTAGAAACAAATAGCTGTTTTGTCAACTGATAGATTGAAACCATTTTTGTTTAGCCAATCAAGTATCTCCTTGAAGAAGTGATTAATTTGAGTTAGACTATTCTGAAAAGTTTTGGTTTCGAGGTATATGCAGAAGTCATCAGCGTATTGGACTATCTTACAGTTGTTATTTTTATGCAGATCAGCTGTATATAAATTAAAAAGTAGTGGGCTTAAAACGGATCCTTGTGGTAGACCTTCATTATTGATCCGTTGGCCTAACAAGCAGTTATCTTGATTGCGTATGTAAATGCTTCTGTTTCTGTATAAGTTTACTATGGACTTGGCAATGATAGGGGGTACTCTGAAGTATTTGCTTAATTTTTTTTCCAGAATATCTAAATTTACTGAGTCATAGGCGCTCTTAATGTCCAAAAAAATAACAGGAAGGTAATTGTTTCTGGAAAAACAGTTGTGGATATCTGTTGTGAGTGTGGTGATGGCATCTATAGCTCCAAGTCCTTTCCTATAGCCAAATTGATTAATTGGTAGGAGGTTATGATTAGTTAACCAAAATTCTAGTCTGCCTTTTATAATCCTCTCTAACGTTTTTTGTACACACGAAAGGAGTGAAATAGGTCGGTAAGATTTAGCTTCATTGGGATTTTTGCCTGGTTTTTGTATAGGTATAATAATAGATTTTTTAAGTTCTTCTATTTCAGCACCCTTAAAATATATTGCATCATACACATTTAGTAGCAGTTCTTTTGCCTTAGTCGGTAAGTGAAATAACATGCAGTATTTGATATCATCATATCCGGGAGCAGTATTTTGAACATTGCTTAGAGCGGCTTCAAGCTCATTAATTGATATAGGTTTACATAAAAAATGTAGTCTTCCTTCGGTGGGGATATTTTGATAACGTGCCATGTTATCTGTCACTGATGGAGGGGCGACTATATTAAAAAATTCATCCAGCCATTTTTCATCGCTCTTTTTGAAGTTGTCTGAGTTTTTCCGAAACATTTTACGTGCCTGTTTCCACAACTGATTAGTAGCGGTGTTCTTGTTGAGACTTGTACACCAGTTTTGCCAACTTAACCTAGCTTTTTGCTTTAGAAATTTTTTGGTTGAAGCGTTAATTTTTTGACAATTTATATAATTTTGTTCAGAGGGGTTTAATTTATATTGTTTAAGAGCTTCTCTACGCTTATTTATTTCAGTATCACAGTGAAGGTCCCACCAGGGTGGTGGGGGTCTTTTGTTACAATGAAAAGGTTTATATTCAGGTATAGAAATATTAGCTGCCTTGTTAATGATTTCAATAAGTACTTTGTACTTTTGCTGCACAGAGCCCGTAAAAGGAGCTGTTGAGAGAAGGTTATTTATAGTTTGGGCATAAAGAGTCCAATTGGCTTTTTTGACGTTCCACTTGGACTTAGGTATGGTTTTAGTCGGCTGGCTGCTAGTACTTCTATAGCTTATTATAATGGGAAAATGATCAGATCCGAGGGTATCGTCACAAGTAGTCCATTCCAATTTACTGGCAATGTTTGAAGAACAAAATGTTAGATCAACAACAGATTTTTCCTGACCCGGCCTCGATAGGCGAGTTTCTGAGCCTTTGTTTAAATTGATTAAGTTAAGTTTATCTATGGCTTCAACTAATTGGTCTCCAGAGGCATCTGTTTTTGATGCACCCCAGAGCCCATGATGGGCGTTAAAGTCTCCTCCTATGATTAAAGGGGTACGCATTTGACTAAATAGACCATCCCAATCCTTGTTGTACGTTTTGACTTTAGGTGGCTTATATACAGAAAGAAAAGTTACGTTTTGTCCGTCGATACACAATTCGACTGCACATGCCTCGATTTCATTGTTATAGTTATTTATTATATTTTGTTTATTAAAATGTAGTGTATTTTTTATTAGAATGGCTACTCCTCCTTTACCGTCTGGTCGATCCTTGCGAATTACATTATATCCATTAATATTTATAGTTTTGTCGGGTTTAAACCATGTTTCGCTTAAGAGTGCTATGTCTATTTTATTTTCAGATAAGAACTTAGTTAGGCTATTTTTATTGGATGCAGCAGAACGCGCGTTCCACTGCATTATATTGATTTGATTTTCTTTTGGCGGAGTGAATTTTATTTATTGAGAGGTAATGATTTACCAATAATTTGGGCCATCTCTTTTTTGAGCTCTATAAAATTAAATTTTTTAACATCTTCAGGGGTTTTCAGTTGTTGAATGTAATCAAAGACAAACTTCGATATGCATTCCAAAAATGTGTTTTTTTCTTCCTCGGGATTTACCCTTGTGTTGTTTGGATTAGGGGGCAGTGGAGTAGTAGGTCCAAAGGTGAAAGGGAACATGGGGCAGGGGGGTGTTGGAGACTGATACTTGCGCTTTTTTTGGCTTAGGTTATTATCTATTGCAGTGGTATTTGAACTGTATGATGTGCTTGGTTGAGAGAAATATGTCGTGTTTGGTTTGTGTCTTCTAGCGGGTTGACTAAGGGATATATTTCTTCCGCTTAATGGGGGGAAGTTAGTATCAGTTAGAGCATTAAACCTATTTTGTGTAGTTATTCCTGCAAAAGAGGTTTCAGATAATTGTTTCGCTTCGATAAAAGATAAATTGTTATCAACCATAATTTTTTTAATTCGTTTTTGTTTTTCAAAAAAAGGGCATTTTTTAGAACTGGACTGATGTCCTACGATTTTGCAATGAATGCAGTAAGTATCATCTTTTGTGCAAGTATGATTTTCCTCATTGGATTTGGCACAATTTTTACATATGTTTGCTGTCGAGCGGCATTGTTGTGATATATGTCCGTATCTAAAACACTTGTAACATTGCGTTACGCTGCCGTAAAAGATTTCTACTGGAAAAACCACACAGTCAATCCGTATTTCTGGCGGTATAAGGTTACCTTCAAAGGTAACAAGGATTTGTTGCCGTTTAACAATTTTGGATTGTCCCTCATTTTCAACTTTTTTCAGTCGTCTTTTAACATTTTTTACTTTTACCGAGGATTCTATATTCTCTAAGATATAATCATCTTCAAAAAATGTATCTACACCACGTACTAGACCTTTTTTTTCCAATAGATGGTTGGGTATAAAAGTTTTTAGGTTTTCCTGTACTAAATTATTATTATTTACTAATTGATTGGCGTCATTAATGTTTGTAAATATAACTTTGACCCTGTTTTTACCAATAGATTTTATGTCTACAATATTTTTTACAGATAAATTTTTTCTCAAAATATGGGCTACGCGTAAAGGATGCAGTTTACCTAAATTTTGTTGTTCCCCAACTCTTTCGACAAAAACATAAATAGAATTAGCATCATACTTATCTTGATTCTGGCTAAATATTTTATTATTTTTTTCCACCTGTGGAACCTTTTTTTGTTGTTCGGTATCATTAAAATGCTTATCTTCTAAGGTTACATTTTCTTGGCTCGAGATATCCATTGGTTTGTATGTATTAACATTAATGTCTTGAATAAAATCGTTCTTGTTTTTTAAAAAGGCCGCGTCACTAAACGTCCCACCTTGCCCATCCCCTCCGGGGGGATGGTACATTGTTTGCTTTAAACGCCGATATTTATTTTAACGTTTGCCCGGTTATCGATTTTTTTCCACGTTAAACTGAAAGTTGAATACGATTTGATACGATGGTTTCGCTCACGTTTGGTACGTGTGAACCACACCGAGTGTCGTTTGCAACTGTGAATGGGCGGAGTTGGTTTGACATAATTAAAATCGTATTCTTGAAATAAGGTGAATCATCCCTATCACCAAATGGTGGAAGAAGCGGCTTCTTCTACTATTAGGCGAAGGAACGTATTTATCACCTGTCATTTTATACTCATATATAACCAACGAAGACGAATAGAGGAAGAAGACAATCTTGTTAATTGGTAGACTCAAAGAAACGTCAAAAACAAGTGGCGTCACTATCGTGTCTGGCGAGAACCTTGAGTCACGAAGCGGGACATTTAAATACAGTTTTGTAATTTTCTTTGTTGAAAATATTTTAAAGTAATATTTAAACCAAAAAACCATTCAAAATCCCACTAGTAGGTTAATAAAAACCTAGTAGGTAAGATAAAAATCAAATAGTAGGATTCTGAATAAACTCTTCGGCTTTAAATATCACTTTAAAATAATCCCTTCTAAATTATTTTTCATTGTCTGTAAACCGAAAAATAAAATTCCAGAAATGCAGCATGCAATAATTTTATTAAAAAATTAGACATACCTACATATATTACAGTTATCATTTGAGTCTTATACTTCCTCGTAATCTTCTTATCGAGTTCCTTGTTTACTAGTTTTCATTCATTCTCTAGGTACTCAAAAGCTTTTTCAGCGATGTTCATATTTCCAATAAAGGTTTAGGGTCAGCCTGGTTTAAAACTTTTCATTGGCAAGCTGAAGAGCAACGACCAAATTTATGTCTCCAAAATGCATTCATTCATAAGAAACAGCTAATCTAAAACAAAAATACACAATTCAAAATCAGTTCCAAAGTGGATTCAAATTATTTTTACTCTCATTCAGTAATCGGCAAAGGTCTAAAAGACATTACTTCATGAGTTTAGGATAAGAAAGGTAATTAAAGTGTTTGCAAATTTTGGCTAGTTTTAATTTTAATATGAATTTGATAATTTGTATAATTATAAAGATAAAATCTATTAATCAAAGTTAACGAAAATATGTTTGAATTGCATATCTTTAGGAAAATGACATTGCTCTTTTCATAAATAATTAGAAAATAAAAAAATTAAAATTAATAATCACTGTCAGCCATTTTTATCGTAGGGCGAGGTTGGTCGGACGATTCCATTTGGCTCCAGACGGGAAAGTTAGGTATAATTAAAAAATACACTACTCGTGCCACTCAGATCATACTGCCGTCTCTTTCTGCAATCCACTGGTAGGTAAAGTAAAAAGAGACAAATATAGTCAGAAAGAGTTCGCCTTGTAGAAATAACTACATAGGTGTAATATTGACACATAATTTATAGGGATAAACGTCGGTCGTAACTTGAGTAAATAGTCTGAAGATCTGACGTCACTAGCTTCAATCCCGCCCATAAGTAGTCTTACCGGGCTGTATATAACCCTACTATTCTGTTTATTTATTTTAAGTAGTATGTGACGTTTGTCCCCATCACTTCCCTTGTTGTCGAGAACACCGATTGCTCTCTCTGTGACACTAACGGGGAACCGAATGATCATTTGAGGATGAGATCGATATCGTCCTCTTACACCGGAGTATAAAGCCCCAGGGGGAAGCATCACTCTCCCATTCTCCCCATATATCCGCCCCTGGCCACTGAAAGTAAGTAACGTTCCAAGGAAAAGTAATGCGAATTTTATGTGGTTATTTTTAAACCGTTTTTGGTTTTTCATAAGAATAAGGTAAATAAAGTTGTGTATTAATTTAACGACTACTAAAAATATAATTACCAGCATTAGGACAACTTTATATTTAAAATTGAACATGTTTTACGTCTCCGCTGAGAGGTAAGTAAGGTATTGAACGGCAGTTTTGGACTTGCATTGTCTTTATTTGTTTTGAATCACTACGTTTCAACTGGTAAGCATCTCCAGTCGTCTTTAGGTGAATACTGATAGCTACTAATCATCAAAATTATTGTGAACCTGTGTAAGTTCTAAAACAAGACGGGACAGGTAGCCAGTTAATTTTTTTGTTGTTATTTGTAATAAAATATATAATAAGAAATAAATATCATGATATCGAAAAATAATAAATAATGCATATGGAAATATCGAATTTTCAATAAAAAAGTAAAAAGTTCACTTTAAATTTCATATTCCATTTCTATTCTGAATAGAAATTAGTAATCGGTTCGGTTTCAGATGGCTATCAGTGCAAACAGAAACTGAAGCGAAATCCGATGTAACGCATACAGCCGCAGAATTTTAGGATTTCCCAGAGGAATTTTTAAACTGATGGCGATGATATAAATAGATTGGGGCATGACCAAAACGGATAGATACCACAGACCTGCTATCGTATTGCTCTTTTTACTTTTCAATCAAAAATGGATAGTCCAACCGCGTTCGTCTGTCTTTCTTCCTGTCTGTCTACTGTCAAATATTTAAAATGAAAGATCGATAAATGTCAAGATTTAAGTGGTTCAAAGCTAACTTGATTGTTATACTAGGCTTCATAACGCAAAGTTGTGCGTTTTTATTCTTTACGCAGAGTTGTGTGTAAACATGGATTTACTGGTAAAGTGAACTGCACGTAATAGTAGTTTGTACAACAAGAGTGGATATGATGTCTATATCACACACAAGTTTTGAGTGCGATATAGACAATCCACTCGAGTTGAACAGCATATTTTTTCTACGACCTTATGCTAAAAAATGTAAAAAAAAGTTTGTAGATTGCCGGGCTCGAACTCACGACCATTGGATCCATAGTAAAACGCTCTAACGCCTCGACTATTGAAGCGTTTAGTTAATTATTGTAAAACCAAGTGAATAATGATGCTACATGAGATTAATTTTCTATGCACATTCAGCAGGTTGCATTATTGATAAATATATTATAAATGCGTATAGATTTTGTTATATTGAACAAATTAATAATATATTGTTTACGGATTGACGGAGCCTCAGTGAAAATAATATACTGTGATTGGTCAGTACTTTTAAGAACAACAATGGCTTTTCTGTAATTGACTACTGTGATTGGTCAGTTTCATTACCTATCTAGGATTGTTATAAAATTTTGCCGCAAAGTTAACTGGAATAGCGTACTTTACCCGCCACTTAAGTGTAAAGGAGACAACAAATTTCCATGTTTACTAATATAGGAGTAGGAAATAGTTATTTTCCTAACAAGTGCGCAAAGTGATACTTTTCCGCACGCAAGTACAGTTGGACGAACGACGCGAAGCGGAGTTCGGATAAGTTCTTGCGTGCGGAAAAGCACTTTGCGCACTTGTTAGGAACAACATTTTTCCTACGAGCTTCATATCAGATAACAACAAAAATAAAAATATGATAATTTATTTAATAATTTTTAATTCGACTTTAAAGAAAGAACTATAATATACTTACAACTAAAAATTACATAACAAAAAAAAATAATAGAAAATTAAAAAATTACATAACAATAAAAAAAATAATAGGAAACTAAATTTTTTTCGTTTTAAGCTGAAATACAAATATCGGGAATTACGATTAAAAGATAAAAGAGAATACTCTTGCAACGGCTTCTCACATTGCCATAAAATAGTTTACAGCTACTAAAATAAATATAAATATTCCCTACCAAGGAGATTTTTGAATAGTTTTAGTTTTCCGCACCCAGTGCGGATAAAAGTCTTATCCGAACTAGTGCGGAAAAGTGTAACTTTGCACACAAAAATGCGTGCGCAAAGTACTACTTTGCGCACGCTCGTAGGAAAAATGTATTTTTTTATTTAAATTACATTCATTGTAAAAACTCTTGCCCACAACTGTAGTTGTAAAATTATTTTTTTAATTTTGCAGTGTAACACGGCCATGTGCAACAAAATATTTCATCTCGTTAATCTATATACCTAATGACATATATTGCACATATCCACATTTACGTCAAACTCATTACGATCCTATGGTATTATCCTGTTTGCTAAAAATCCGAATAAAGAGATAAAAACCTGAACTGGGACGCTTTGTATAATAATGCACTTTTTTCGTGTGCGGTTTGGTTTTTCCAATGCTTTAAAATTAACTGTCGCTCGCAATATCCACAATTTGTTTCGAAAATGTAGTTTTATAGGCAATAAAATTCTCTCTTTGGTCGATATTCCTGTACAAGTGGGCCATTAAAAAAATAGTTGAAACCTTATTTTTTTAACCGATTACAGTAAAGCCAATTTCAAAACGTCGACGTATCGAATACTTCGATTGCGTGTTCTAAAGAATGTAATGTGGGAGGTAAAGAATAGCGTATTCTCTGTTAAACGCGTTCAAAGCTACTAATAATCTCCGTCTGATGCGTCTATATCGGCACCCTAGATTCGAGTTTGCCAATAGTGTATGCATTATGTATATTTAGAAAAGAAAGTTTTTTTAGGTCCCAATAAGATTTTTGCTATTTCTGGCATTTCTAAAATTGCGACGTAAAGTAAACCTGGACTGTCCTCTCTCCACGCATCAGGACCGTAATGCCTGGCCGAAAAAAAATTCATATAATTATGGTTCCGCAACGGCTTTGTTTTCCAAATAGAGTGTTTAAAATTGAAACAAATTTAAAATTTTTCTATATATTTTTTGTATAGTGTCAGCTACGTCATTGAAATTTAAAATACACTGATAGATATTCAGAGACTACATGACTCTTTTAAAGCATTACCGAGTAAGCCAGGTAAGAAATTCACAAAAAGTATCTCTTAATAATTTTTGATAGGATGAACCATTTTCGAGAAAATTTCTTAATCGGTTTTCATCCACGCCTATGGACAAGTTTAAGTAAAAATTAAAATTGCTCCGAACTCAACAAACAAAAATTGCGGGATAGACGTTATGAAAACAAATTTAAAAAATTATAACTAAATACTTGCAAAATGTAGTCTCTGAATATTTATTAGTACGTTCTACATTTCAATGAAGTAGCTGACACCATTCAAAAAATATATGGCTTTTTTTTTTTTTTTTTTTTTTTTACGGTTCGCCGACTACGTAGGCCATCTTGAACCGGTCAGCGACCACAAATGTGATCTACCGACTGGGGAGTGTGAAACGGCACCTTCATCCTACGAGATATCCGATCTCATCCGGCCTGTCCGGCGTGAATAGGATGGCTAGGTGTCGATTCATTTTACACTCTTCCCTGAGGCAAGAGCACGCCGTGTTCCCAAGCGGTCACCCGTCCAAGTACTAACCGCGCTCGAGACCGCTTAACTTCGGTGATCTGCGGGATGGTGGGCGTCTACTTTTATATTTAAGAATTCTGCGCACGTTTGTTCTCGCCAAGTTACTTTGGAAGAACTCTATTTAAAAAAAAAATAGTATTATATATAAAGAGTGCATAGTACAGAGTAACGATCCTGTAAAAAAATATCTGTTTTCGTGGTGTAATAAATGTAGTCGACAAATTGCAAAAACAATAGTTTTTACTGTTTTGCGGGACCACACAAAAAACAAGTTAAATGCGCATCGCATCACATTGGTTGAGCTTTTGAAATAATTTATTTCATTTGGTTTTTAAATGTTTGTATCCAACCAGCCAAACAAATTATCGCTACGGGAGTATATTTAATTGGTTTTTTTTGAGTTTAATATAGTTTTCAAAAGTTGGCTTATTCTGAATTGTACCTTTGAATTATACATAATAGCGGTACACACAAAATCGGTCTTTATTGAAATAGTTTTTTGTTCATTAGGTTTAATTGAATTTTATAGTGAAATCAGCTATTTTTAACTTTTAATCTAAATAGAACGTAAACCATGTAAATTTAGTTTTCAAGAACCTTTGTGTTACTTGTTGACTATTTTTTATCAATAAAGGATAATAGTAACTTATAGAACAATAATTAATGATAAAACTTATTATTTTGACATTGGATAACCACATGTCATTAACCACTAATATAAAAAATACCAGTTCTGTAGTGGATTGTAGCAAGCCTACACAGAATTAATCCACAGAGGAAAATATGACTTTTCATTAAAATAAGAACATAGTAAGTAACGAGTAGTCTCTTCTCGAGCTGTAATTACTGCTTACATCCTTCTCGGCTCTAATAAGTAGAGTTTAAACGTATTCTTGGGAAATTGTATTCCTGCATCGAGATAATTAGTTAGTATGGCAGGTGCATGTGGTCATGCATTAATACAAATCTTTCGTATCCAATAATATGGTCGACATATGGTAAAATATGATCTTCCAGTATGTTTCCGATATACAAGTCCCTAGTCATTCATCCAATCGCTTCCACGAGTTCGGTCCGTTCCTCTTCATAGCAATATGCTGGGACCTCCAAAACTAACGTTCTTTATGAGATTGGAGCTGGAGTATCGTTTGCCAACTCTTCTGTAAACTTAGTTTCGTTCATCTGGCTTCCATAATTGAATTCTAGTATCATCGGTGAACAGAATATTTTTCCAATTCTCGATATTCTACTAAACATGTGTTTTGGCAAATTCTAATCGACGAGTTTTGTGATTTTGGAGAAGACGTGTATCTTTGCCGGGCCGTCTTGAATTTAAACTTGATTCTTTCAATCTCTGTCGAAACTGTTTTCGTCAAGGATTAATTATCAAAAAACTGTCATCAGGTGCTGTTGTGCCCCTTTTGCGCCCTTGACCGGGCCCTCGTTCGAAGGTTCCAGTTTCTTAATACCTTTTTAAAACATTAAATACTGTATTTTGACCTGAGGCGTCATGTGTTTAAATACTTTGTTATATAGAGTTACAATTTGTACCACTTCGACTTCACTGCGATGATTAACTGGTGGCATACTTTTGTTTTTAATGTTGTTCTAAGGATACACGAATCACTTCATTCACCTTATTCACTAATACATTTTATCACCAATAATTATAAAAAAAATATATATATACCAAAAGATATTCGATAATTTTATTTATGATATACAGTCTTTTATGATAAATAACACACTACCATATTATAATATATGATATACGTTTTATTAAAGGTCGCTGGTTACGTTAGGTGATATGGTATACATTTTTTGCCTTTAAATCTAAACATGTCTGCAGTTTAATGCTATAATAAAGGGGTTATTGCGACATAACAATGATTTGTTTTTCAGTGAAAGCAACTTGTTTGCGGACTTTTTGTACATGTTTATATATTTTATTATTTCTCATATTATTCTACTACCCACAACTAAAACCATGTGGCCAAATTTTTCATACAATGAAGAAAATTCATTTTTAACTAATTGATTCTGCCGATGCTGTTCTTAATTCTTAGATATTATCACAATATTTCGGTAAAGACTTGAAAGCATCATTGTAAGGTATTTTTCTAAGGTAATTTTGTATAAGTATACCCGATAGGAGACGTTGGGCAAACAGCTTAAATCACTCAAACGGACAGTATTTAGTTTTTTAGGCCTATAATATATAGCAATACAGTACCTTACTATTAACCTGTTTATAGGTTAAAGTGAGGTATTCTTTGTAAAATATTGTAAATAAAGGAAAGGTGATTCGTATATAAAGGTTTATTTTTGATTTTTCTGTTTCCACTTTTTACTGAGTAGAAAATTAAAAACGCAGTAACTATAATACAAAAAAAACATACCAACTTTAGAGTGTATTCGCTGTGTTTTTTGTTGTGAATATTTAAGAGACTACAGTTGCTGTATTTATAGAGTATTGTATATAACTTTATTATTTATTACTCTTTTTGGGACGTTCTTTTAGCCAATGCGTGTAAAAACACAGCAACCTAAAATTTTTACTGCTAAGGTCTTAATGGTAGTTTCAGGCAAAATATGAAACGAAAATGGCAGAAAAATATTGAAGTTTTTTTCCTTATAAAATATCAGGCCTCTTTGAGTAAATATGGACGGATTCGTCTAATCAGAATTATGTTTTTTAGTTTGGCTCTAAATGTGCAGGGTCCTAATAATATTTAAAGATAATTTGAAAAACGTGTAATTAGATGACAAAACGTTAAAATTTTAAAAACGTTTAAATTGTATTACATTTTTAAATCTAAGAAGTCCCTAAAACCGTACTAAAAATTCCAGGTCCGTATTTAAAAAAATTGACGGGGATAGTATCTAAAGAACGAAATGTCGCATTTGAAAACTAATAACACCATCTTCTAGAACAGTGGTGCGCAAACTGGGGGTCGCGAGAAAATTTTTGGGGGTCGCCAAATTCAAAGAAATTCAAATTTATGAAAAATCTATTATTCATTTCAAAGAACGGAATTAATACAAGCGAAGAAACTGACAATTATTATTTTACGAGCGCGCTCGTAAACTCGATGAGATACTATACCTAGCTCTAGTTGCAAAAGACATCGATGAAGAATTGCACAAGATATTAAAAGATGTTGTTATTGCAATTAACTACTTTAAAAGCAACAGCCTAAATAGTCGTCTCTTTTCAATACTCTGTAATGAGATGGGTTCTGTGCATGATACATTATTACTACATACCGAAGTCAGATGGCTTTCACGCGGCAAAATATTGCGACGTATTTTCGATTTGAGAAACGAAGTTTACATATTTTTGGTGGAAAAGAAACATATATTGGCACTTTCATTCATTAATGAAGATTGGCTCGGAAAACTCAGTTACATGGTTAATATTTTCGAAATACTGAACGATCTGAATATGACTCTACAGAGAGAGAATACAAATATTTTAACGTTGAGCAGTAAAATTGAAATTTTTAAGAATAAGCTGATACTTTGGCAAGGGGAATTGAACAAAAACAACACAGACATGTTCCCATGCTTTTCAGAATTTACTAAAGAAAATAATATAGATTTTTTGTTATTTAAATACGTCATTGCTCGTCATTTGATAAAATTAGGAGAAAACTTTACAAAAAGGTTCGAAAAATTTCCAGAAAATGAATTAGGTTGGATCCGTGATCCATTTTCGTTTGATATTATTAATTCTAATATCCCTTTAAATGAAAAAGAACAGGTAATTGATGTTTCAAGCGACGAAACATTGCGCATTCAATTTAACTCTGTAACTTGCCAAAAATTTTGGTTATCGATTGGAAACGAATATTCCGATTTGAAAAGAAAGGCAATCAATATTTTAATTCAGTTTGCATCGACCTACTCATGTGAATCCGGCTTTTCAAAATTAGTTGCCATTAAAATAAAATATCGATCTCGATTGGATCCAGAGTATGACTTGCGGATTGCGGTTTCCAATACAGATCCGAATATAGAAGCAATCATGAGCTCTTTGCAAGCACATACCTCACATTCACTTCTTATATGGTTTTTTAAAAGTATTTTCATTAAAAAATATTTATATCTTTATGCATAAATAAAGCATTGTTTCATAAAATTATGTGTCGATTCATTAACTGATTTGTATGATGTTACAACTTTTATAACATTTTAATGATGGTTTATAAGTTTGGTGCGCTATTTTAAAATGGCGTTATTTTAATCGATGACGTCAAGACACTCTTTTAAGAAGACCCTGTAAGAGCAAATCCCAGAAAAAATTTCAATGTAACTACGTTGACGATGAAAAAAACGCCTACTGTCTATCCAGGGGGTCGTGACAAAATTTTACACAAAATAAGGGGTCGCAAATGAAAATAGTTTGCGCACCACTGTTCTAGAACATAAAAATGGCTATGAGAAAGCGTTTTTATCTCAAATCAAAAATGAAGGTGCAAAAAATTAAAAATCAATTGGGTTTATTTCGGATATCTCCGAAAGCATTCAGAATATTTATAATTATTTTCTTTCAGCAAATTATTGAGCCCCAAAATACGCAACTTTGTCTTAATTTACCCATCTTCGTATCTCTAACCCTTCTCGAGATCCCCTTGTAAGCACACGAATTTGTAGCACCCTGTATATACCAGGTGGCAAATTTTTTTTAATAATTTTTGAAATAAAAATGTAAAAATTGTGGACATTAATAATTGTTTAAATTGTAATTTTTTTTTGGCGAAATGAAATCTTTAAAACCATTTTCTATTTAATCGAACTCAAAAACTAAAAAAAAATCGGAATATTTGATGTATTCAATGATTTAATGTTTCTGGTCAATTGACACAATTATTTAATCAATTTTCGGACAATTAACTTATGGTCAAATAATATTATCCAATATTTTTGTAACACGTAAAGTTGTTTCATTAACTTTTATATCTCGCGCTACAGCAATAACTTTATTAGGTTACGGATTATATTTCACAGTTAATTAGCTAATCTGGGCAATGTGCCCTGAATTTCATTTCGGATATTTCGTCAGAATATTATATTACTCAATTGCCCATTCTGCTCAGCCAAATAAATTAGACAGATTTATCCTATCAATTTCACGGCGCGTTAGCTAACGGAAATAGGAGAACAATTTCCAGCAATTTTATTTTGGGCCGTAATCATTTTTGGGTAATGAAAATTAGGATAATTTGGGATTGTGGACGATTTAACTCAAAAAATTTGCAGTTTAGTAACACAAATATTTTTTTCTAATTTTGACATATAAAGTGACACTTTTTAAAACTGATTGACATTATGAAACGTCTTACTTTTTGTAACTAGTTGCACAAAGTAAAATTTTATGCAATTGGTGACGAAAAATGTATTTCAAAATTAGTGACAAAAAGAATTATTCTATTTATTAAACTGTTATAATACAAGTTAAAAACATAAATTATAAATTAATTAATTATTATAAATATTGATAACACAATTATTGGAATTATTCAAATTAATTTCCGACGACATATTTTTTTCATTGCTCGAACTTGCTGTTATTTGGGAAGCGACGCACATTGCATTAGATGTTTCACCAAATATTTCTTGCGCTATAAGTTTTTTATTATTCATGGAATTTTCAACATATCCCTCCGCAACAGAGCTAGATTTCCAACCTCCGTGCCTCTTTAATTTTAAAAGATCAGCGCCACTGTCTGCTAGGAAAGTGGCAGAGCTTCTTCTGAAGCAGTGGCCAGTATATAGAACAGGATTTGAAAGGCCAAGAAATTGTGCAATAACTTTTGGCAGACTGCTAAATGTGTTAATTCCCACAGGATTTCTGGTACATTTTCCATTCGCATATTTTACAAAAAATCTGTTGTGTTTAAGAATCTGGGGACGCAACTTAATATATTTTCTTAATATTTCAACAAGATTCGTATTTTCAATGTCTCCAGTGGTAATTGCACACTGCCGTATAACTTTTGTTTTTGAAGGTGGGATATCAACACGAAAATGGCTTCCTTCGTCTATAACATTTTCAACTGGAAGAAAAGTTAATTCTGCTTTTCTGCATGCTCCTGCCATTCCAATTATCATTGCAACCTTAGCCATTAAGTATTCTTTGTCATCAGCTTCCAATAAAAATTTGGCAAACTCTTTTTTAATAAAAACTTTTGACTTTTTAGCACTGTACCCGTCCGCTTGCCTTTTAATATATGCTACCAAATTTGTATATTTTTTAATATCAATAATCCTTTTCAGATTTAGTTTAGACCTTAACATTGAGTAAAGTGTCCATAATGTGGAAACTTTTAGATCTTTCTTACCCTCTAAATATGCAAGTAAAACTTTCTCATTAACATGTTTAATTTTCTTCTCATCACACCACGTAACAAATTTTTCGTATACCAAATCATAAACTGCCTTTGACTTTTTGGGAATTACTGATAATAGAGCATTACCTGCTGCCTCTTCAATATCGCTTGGTAGCTCTTCAGAACTTGAATGACTCATTTAAAAAAAATAAAACTAAAAATATATCAATCTCGCTAAAAACCTTCCGTCTAGACTTTTTTACAAAATGTCAAACTGACAACTAATATGAAGTAACAGCAATATTAGCTATTTATGCCATCAGTTATATGTCAAAATTAGAAAAACTAAATTTATGTTTTCCAAATTTTTATCAATTATATTAAATTTAATTTTTTTATTACTTTCTTCAAAATTAGAAAAAATCTTGTATGCAATACGTTACGAAATGAAATTTTGTGTAACTTGTGAGTTTTTGCGAAACTCACTTCGTTCGTTCCGCAAAAATCTCACGCGTTACACAAAATTAGGCATTTCGTAACTGATGGCATAAACAGCTATTCCAGTATGCGACGGCACAAAAATATATTAATTGCAAAAAATATTTTCTAAATCAAGGGACTAAATTGAAGGGATTAATTAAGTTACTGCAGTGCGGTCCCAACTAACAATTTGAGGTTTTATAAGTGTTGAAAGAACGCTTTCAAACCTTTTTTTTTATAAAATAGCATTGTTGCGTAAGCATTTCTAAAGCGTTTATAAAACGCCTATAGATGCAAAATGGGTACAGTTTATAAACAATTTCGTTCAATAAATGTGTTTTATTATTGTTGTGAGAGCTGTTATAAAACAATTATAGAATTTTATTAGAGCCACTATATAACAGTTTTATACAACGTTATTTTATTTTTATTTTAACATTTTTGTTTTGTACAACAATAATAATAAAATGTATTATTTAAATGATTTTGCCTATTTGTTCTCAAAATGGTTTAAAATAGTTCAAATCTGTGACTTCTCAAATAAAAATATGGCGGATCTATAATAACCTGCCTCGTTTATCCAAGAAGCTGCAGTTGGATAATGAAGACTTTATTTTGCCAACAGTAAGTAATTTTGAGCTAAAAAGAAAAATTATCTGTGCAATATGTGTGGCGATAAGTTATGAAATATTTCAGCGCTCTGAAAATAATTAATATTTATATAGTTCAGAAAAATAAAACTTCGACTTTAAGGACAGTTTTGTTTGTTTAATAGTAATGCAAAATGCCATATATCAAAGTTTTTAAAAATCGGCTAACCTACGGCTATTTATAAAAAACTAGAAAAAGTTAGGGTGTTTCCCAAAATATTGAAAAATAGCAAATAAAAAGGGACTTATTTTCTTATATTCTTTTTCTGACAAGTGATTTTTTGCTCAGTTCGATTTAAACCAAACAGCAATACCATCATATCTCTACTTGATAGTATTTTAAGTTCACACATTTTCGAAAAAATAAATGAGTCGATAGAAATATACCACACTTGATGAAAATTTGTTCTAATATCATAATTTTCGAACAAAATTCAGGTTAGATAATTTTGCCGAAAAGTTGGTTGTATACGTTGAATTTGAAAAATTGTTTTTCTAATTTTGTTTAGAAGAAATCTAATACGAACAAATAGAAAGAATTAAAAAAAAACATCCTCCTTTGATATATTTAGAAAATGTTTTAAAAAGTTACTTGAAATCTCTACATGTTTCGAGTGTAGAATCACTCAGTGTCTGTTTAAAGGTTGGAGACAATGACGTTTCTTGAACGGCAGTAGAGTTTTGAACTTGCATTGTCTTTATTCATGGTGATTCTAAACAAATAAAGACAATGCAAGTCTAAAACTCTACTGCCGTTCTAGAATCACTCACCTTCAGGAAATTACTTTAACTTTAAAAAAGGAAAGAAGCTGATGTCTTAACTGAGCTTTAAATTCATCGTTATTTAGTTTGTATTTTGAAACTTAAAGTAGAACAAACATACTACCAAAATGTGTCAGTGAAATATGTCATTTGTATTTCAGAATTATTAATTTTGCTTCAGAAATAATAAACCTATAGTTTCATCATTTGTCATAACTATTTCCATGTCCTAAAATAGTGTTTCGCGTTTTATTCTTAATTGTTATTTTGCCAAAGTAACAATTTGCTAAACAATTTAAACTGATTAAAACTGTCATTGGAAAACCAAGTTTACTTTACGAATTTCCTAAACAAGCAAAAACAAAAGCGGAATCCTCGGTATCTTCTGAAAGACTTCTTCTGTTTTGAGTAGCCCCGGCAAAGTCATAGAATCAGCATTAATTTCGTGCAAGTCAGCGAAAGATTTTCTAATTATGTAAGACTTCGTGTAGAGAGGAAAATGGATCAAGGCAGGCAGTTAATTGAATCTCTCTGAAGTGGTGAACAGGCAAGACACGATATGCAGATTTAAAGGACCCAGAGGCGTGTATAATAAATACTTATATATAATGGTGTATTGTTATAGGAAAGTTATCAGAAGTCAGTTATCGTATGGTAAAAGGGTCGCTTACAATAATTTTATAACACAACAGAATACACAGAAGTATGATGATATCTGCACAACCAATTATCTCGTTTTCCGAAAGATGACGGCAGTAATTTGTCATCGATCAGCTGATATCGGGACCTCGTACATTCCCCAAATTTTTAGTAAGCCGTAATTAGCTCACACGTTATGTTGTTAATTGTGCTATGGAAAGTACATTACCAGAAGTCACGTGGTTTGACTCCATCTTGCGAGAGCATTCAAAAAATCTACGTTAACAAGAAATGTGTTCCTGATCTTTTTATTCCCGACCAATTAAAAGTTTATTACAGGGGACATAATCATAATTTAAATTAAAAATTACTGAACTAAAGGCAAAAAGGTAGGCTAAAGGAAATTAGTAAAACTAATAATTTTTTAAAATATTTCAATAAATTAATGATGTCTTAATAAAAAAATGATTTTAAATACGAATCGCGGGAGTCACATATTACATTACTTAAGTTTGAATTCTCTTAGAATTTAAATGAGATGGTTATATGAATTCGTTGCCACAGACTTTCCCGTTGGAGGTTTATGTTGTTCCTATTTCCATTCAAGGGACCTGAACTTGCAACAGAAACTTTGAAGCTATATACTTTGAATCTTATTGATGGATCTGTAAAACAATTATAGTGCGGCAAACCCGATGATGCAGTGAAGAACTTTCGACAGATATTTATCTCTTATATTTACTGAAAATGTTAAGAAAATTAAGATAAAAATTAACAAATATAATATTACTTTTTTTAAACATGGTAAGTTTTCTCTAAATTTAAAAGTAATTCAAAACTAAACTTACTAAAATATACTTTTTTTTAGATTTCATGTCATCATTTTGTCTATTACATGATCTCTTACCAATTTTAACTTTTATTTAAAATTTTTTCACATGGCTCGACTGTAAACTTAAACTAAAAATGATTCAATAAGTTAATATTCTTTTACATGTTACACAATACAATTTTATATGCTACTCAGACAGCTGTGCGCTTTCTAGGTATTGGTAAAAATATTCAGTCCTTAGATTCGAAGTTTACAGGTGAAAGGCGATTATTATCATTCACGTTTGAAACGGTATCCTAACCTTGATAACGAAGTTGAATACGCTACGTCTCTTTGGCCTATTTGACATACTAGTAAGCCTTACCAAATTACTACTAGGTTAAGAAAGATGGCAACCCTTTGGCTCCTACCATTACAAGTAGCTCTACAAAGTCCATTACATGTGAGGTTGCTGTATCCGGAAATAATCTAAAAGAGCCTCACTCACACAGGTCTAGAGCTACAAAGTTTGAGGAGGTTATGGATAAAATGGTTGTATGATCAAATAGAGGAAAGAATTACGACAATAGACTCATAGCCCTCTTCTGGCAAGGCCGCGATTTAGAAACTTTTTGTCTTTAGATTCTTCACCCCAGATTTTTCGTATTTTTTTCATTAAATATTAAAGGTCAAATACAAAAAGGTCTGACCCAAGCAGCTAATTCGTTAACGTTTTGCTACATTTTGAACATTATAAAAACTTTACGGAGAATCTATTCAAACGATTTTTTCTGATATAACTAATTGAGGTATGCTGATAATTATAAATGAATCTCTCTAAATCACTGAAAAAGTTAGAAACGACATGCAGATTTAAAGCAAGTCAAGTAATTCTTCAAATGCATTGTTATGAGGAATGGCTAATAGCTATAGAATTGTTTAATGGTCGACCACAGGAACTGTATTGTGAATCAGACGGCTTCTTATCAAAGCCACTTGTCTGGATGAATGGTAAGATGTCTATATTATTAACTAACTATTAATTGTATAGATAATTAATTTGTGGATTTTAAAAGCAGTGGAGTAATTGGGTTATTGTTCTGTATAGGGTTGTCTAACTGCTTTTTTTTATTACACCGGGAAGTAAGTTCATTGAATTGGAATTTACTTTATGGTAGGCATTAATAATGTAAAATATACCTGAACCTTAATAGTATATTATGTTACAAGGACGAAAAATGCAGTATTTCGGACGTATTGCGGGAGATTACTGGACGAGGCAAAGCCGAGGCCAGTAACCCGCATAGTCTGAAATACATTTTTCGTCCGTATAACATACGTTATTTTTTATCCGATTGTGTTTTTGCTCGGATTATAAAATAATGTAAAAATTAAGAAAACCAATATATTTCATCTTGCATTGTAATTTTTTGTCCCTTGAATGTTTGAACAATGAAACCTGTAATATGCGTATCCATGGATCTAACAAATAATTAAATTAATATTATCAACTGACGTTTTATCAATCAGGCGATAGTTTTAACTAATCTTTCGTGTTCTGCTAGTTTTAAAACCTGAAAAACACAATTAAAAATGGAAATAGACGATGATCTTATAGAAGGTACACCACCTGACATTCAAGAAACTGCCAAGGAAGTAATGTTACATTTGTTGCCACAAAAATCTAAGGAATGCAGTCAGTCTCGACTCAGGTGTCGCAATCCGTCTCCCAATCGAGTTCAACATTGGAGAATAATATCATAACGGAGACCAAAAATAATAACACATCCTCAAAATCAAATTTACATCACCCCGTTCTTGTTCAAAATTGTTCTAATTGTAAATTTAATATAAATATTGTAAATAAATGAATAAAATAAACTGTTGAAAATATTTTAGTGTCCGACAAAATCTTTTTCGGACTAGGACGACAAAGGTTGCCTAGCTACCAGCGCAATAATCAATACCTTATTAAAAAGGTTACCTTTTCGTCCAAATATCTGATCTATAAAACGTCATTTTTTGACACAATCGGATAAAAATATAGTTTATATCAAAACAAAAATGATGTGCCAGGAGGTGTACTTAGTTTTCAGGTCAGGTTTGGAGGAATTTCAAAATTATTTTTTTGAAGAGTTTGCTACGACAAACCAAAATTCATCATATTTTATCAACATAAATAAGTTTATTTAGAGACAAGTAAAGTTTATAGAAAATAGGGCAGTTGTAAACCAAAAATCTGAAGCAAAGTATAAATGAAGGAAGTAAGATAAATTGTACGAGTAACTATTTCCTAGGATATTTGCACTACAATTTTGACATCGGACTTGCATCTTCATACTTACCGTCTCAGCTCTACTCGAGAGTTGTTCCCTGGCAACCCACTGCAGATAGCTCAGATTTTCCAATGGTTCGATGAACTAAACAACAATTATAATGTATCTGAGAAGGCAATTTTTAGCGACAACCAAGACACGGTAGGCCACATCTAATTTAGGGAGCAACAATTTGCTGTTCACTATAACTCTCTGAAATTCGCAGGTTTAGAAATGGATCACACCGAGGTATCCACTAGGATGTGACGCTATCCGTTTATAAGTCGTGTAATAAATAAAGTGGTAGAAGTGTAGGCTACCGTGTCTTGGTTGTTTTTAAATTCTATGATTTTACGTCCGATGGCTTGGTCTTCTGCATTGGTGTTAATTCCTATGGATGGCGATACGGTGCTTTCACCATTTACTTATTTTTTAAGTAAATCTTGAAAACGTATTATCGCTGTTTCTGGAGTTGCTTACGGGTTCTGGCTTTCTGATGAGTCCTAATAAGGACGAAACAGCTGTCATTATCCACCTGTGCCCCCTGGGAACCCAATATTTTGGAGTGCCTGTATACTTGAATGCAAAAGACAAATGCACCACTTTGTCCGCTTGCCGCAAACTTTTTTTAAATATAAATATTTTTTTTTATTTGAAAATTTATCAATCATTATCAAATTTTTCTCCTTTAAACTATTAGATTCTGTTAATTAAATATATTATTTATTTAAAATTATAACCGTAAATCGGTCCCGACGCCATTTGCGCGAAGCTATAAAACTCATAAATATGCATCCAAAACTTTGACTTCTTGTTTTGGTTTTCCGGTATTAATTTGATTTCGTTCTTAGAAGTTTAATTATTTTACACTTTTTGAGGATTTTCTATTTAAGTTTTTCGTCGAGGGATTTTCAAATTCCCCTACTAATTTATTCGTCATTAAAATAATTTTCTGTTATCTGCTAGCATCATTATTCAAGATGAGATTGAATCTTTTCCGGAATAAAGGCGAAAATTACTATCTAGTTAGTAGGTGGTTTTTATAAGATAGTTGGAAAATTTTAATAGGTCAATATCATGATACAAAGATCACTAATATTTGACTTGAAGAAAGAGTCCATACTTGAAGTGGAGTAGGAATTTAAAGAAATAAAAAACTTTATGCCTTCCTTTGACTGATATATTTAGAAAAATGTTTTAGATATTAGAATGTCTACATGTTTCGACTGTAGAAACACTCATCCTCCGGAGATTGGTTTTAACTTTAAGAAAGGAAAGAAAGGTGACTGATGTCTTGACGAAGTTTTAGATTCATGGTTAAATAGATTGTATTCTTAAATTTAATAAAGAAGAAACATATTACCAAAATAATTGTAGAAAGGGGCCTGTGATGAAATTCTGGATAGCACACGGGGAAAAAGTGGAAAGTATTAAATGAAATAGTTATAGTAAAGGTAGAAGTAATAAATAATATATGGGTAGGCATTTTTATTGAAAATGAGGATTTAAACAAATATTGCTATAAAGCAAAATTAGGTCCACCTTATTTAAGACTGTTAGGCATAAAAATTTTAGTTCCCAAAAGCACTGGTTACAACTGTTGGAGCTAAGTAGCAAGGCAAGAACTTGTCTTTTCGGAGCTTCAAATGTGAGTTATTTTTGACATGTTATGTAAACGTAATTTTTGTCAACGTAGACTATATTTTTTCCCAAAAAGTTTGTTCCATGCAAGAAAAATGAAAATATTTATGAAGGGATACAAAACTCCGATCTATTATTCCTCTGTGATAATACCATGCTGCAGATTTTGGTTTATTCACTGACTAGCCTGTAAATGCCCATAGAAACCGGTTATATTATAGCGAGTCATTAAATGCGATTTTCAAAAACTGTGTAGTCAGAAGTTTGAAATAATAATAATACCATGTCCTAGGTATTGTAACAGTAAATACGTACAACTTTTTCTTAAGTCTAGTTTTATTATAACAATAAATACGTACAACAATTTTTACTTTAGTCTAGTTTTATTGTTTATCATCAACAATAAATACGTACAACAGCTTTCACTTTAGTCTAGTTTTTTTTTGTCTCGCTTTCAACTTATATGAAAAATGCTTGTTTCTGATTGGATGATAGTGATTGTTGCCAAAAGTACTTCCCTAAAAATAGGAAAAATTAACGCCGCCTTAATAGTAATTTAACCAACAAGTACATTAATAATAGCGATTAATGATCGAAATATTTTAACGCGTGAGCGTAGCGAACGCGTTAATGTTCGAGATCATTAATCGCATTTTAATGTAAGAGTTGGTTACAATGTTTTTCGTCGACCGTATTTTTTACTAAAGTGAAGAAAAACAGTTAACAACTTTTATTTTACAATCCAGATTTCACAATTCTACAAATACTAATGACAGCGGACGACGTTTTGGATTGACGTTTTATTATTTTGTTGATTTGTTTGCATGGCTGGCTTTAATTTTAATTACCAAAATCGTGCATTTACAGAAAATCATGCATTAATAGGGGTCATTAATGAATGATTTTGGGAACGTTAATATCGGATGTAAATACACGGTCGACGGAAAATACATTTAGTGGTTCTCCAATAAATTAACTTAATATGTATTTTTGTAATAATAGAAAAATAAGCTATTATATTAAGTAGTTTTCTTTTAATCTAAATTTGAAAATTAATAGACCCGCCTCTGTGTTTATTAAAGCTTGCACATTGAGCCTTAATTGTTTGAAGGCACCTATGCATTACCTTTGGGGCATTCAATTAACCGCTTCCATTAAGCTGTTATTGGCAGAAACTGCAAGTTCTGATATTTTTAACGGTCATGTTTCAAGGTGTTCGTTCTTAGACAATTGAACCCATGGTATTATTAGCATTACGTTTCCATTACAAACTTCTATATACAGGTCTGGCAAAACACTTTTCTACTCCCACATGGAAATTTGCTGTTTCCTTTACACTTAAGTGGCGAGTAAAGTTAGCTATTCCAGTTAACTGTGCGGCAAAATTTCATAACAATTCTAGATGAAACTGACCAATCACAGTAGTCAATTATAGAGAAGCCATTGTTGTTCATAAAAGTACTGACCAATCACAGTATATTATTTTTACTGAGGCTCCGCCTTTTTTTTCAGGACATTAAATTATATAGTTGAAATGCATACGGTACAATTTGTTATTAATGTGTTCAATATAATAAAATCGAGACGCATTTATAATAGATATTATCAATAATGCAACCTGCTGAATGTATATAGAATACTAATTTCATGTAGCATCATTTATCAGTTGGTTTGCCGATAAATAACTAAACGCTTCAATAGTCCAGACGTTCGAGCGTTGGACTATGGAACTAATGGTCGTGAGTTCGAGCCCGGCAACCTACAAACTTTTTCTTACATTTTTAGCATAAGGTCGTAGAAAAAATATACTGTTCAACTCGAGTGGATTGTCCATATTGCCCTCGGAAGTTTGAGCACTCCGCCTACGGTGTCGTGCTTAATTTACTTCCTTGTGCGATATGGACATCATATCCACTTTTGTTGTACAAACTACTATTACAATCCAGCGCCTAACGGGCAGAAAAGATAACGTAATATACAAGATTTAAAAAATAAAGAGAAAACTTTCTACTAGCATCTAAGCAGCCGTCGATAAAGCAGCAATTTGTTTTATCTTAATTTAAGTTATAGCATGTATTACATCCTTTTTTTCTACCCGTTGGGCACCTGATTGTTAAAGAATTTTGCCAGACCTGTGTATCAGTGTGGTGTAGTAATATTTTTTATTTTTGTTATTTAGTTAATATGTATATAAAAAACTTTTGGACGTTGTAAAGTTTTATATTCAGTTTTTAATTTATAGGTAGAATAAATAAGGGTTTGTAATGTAATCACTAAAATAAGCTTTAATTAATATACCTTTTACTACTTTTGTTCTTTCTTTGACCCGTCTATTTCACAAAGTGGGAGTAGCAGGGTTTCTTATTGTTTACTTATATTTTAAATACATTTAATAACAATACATAGTCCACGGAGTAGGCAGAAGCCCAGTGCCTTTATAATGATGAGTATCTCAACTGCGATTGGGTAAAACGAAAAAATTGGCTACTTTGTGTTTATGACGAACACTGTGTTAATATCCGCTCTTTATATGTATGCTTATATTAAATAAAAGACATGTATTATAATTATTATTATTATTATTATTATTATTATTATTATTATTATTATTAAATATCATACGTAAAATTGTTTATTGTTAATTACTGTCCCGATTTCGGTATTTCTTTGATTTTATGCAGTTAGTAGTCAAATCTAACAGCAGTAAAATAAAAAGTTGTAAAATTAAAAGTTGAAATTGAGTTGACTTTAAAAAAAGTAATTTAAATTTTTTCACAAATTAAATTACTCGGTTATCTTTTGTAAATTAAGTCATGCCAACACTGTCTGTGACAAAGCTTTCCATTATTTTACACTATAAACTTCAATTAAAAATATAATAATATATCCATCTTTTTGGAATTGTTTTCTCAGAATTAAAATCCAAAATTAAAAATATATTACAAGATCTCTTCAGCAATTTAACTATGCAATGATGCCAAATTTATATTTAATTATTTGACTTCATTTATGGCTTACATGTCATGAGTACATTTAGCTCTAAAAAAAAAATTTAAGTTTGGCTACCATTAATCTCTGCAGCTATGACTAGTCCTCTAGAAAATGTATAGATAGAAATTTTAAAACTTTTCTATAAATTCTTTTCTAGGGGGTTGGAAAAAAGATTTTGCTTATTAAGATTAACAACTAGTAGTCATCAGAATGTATCTTGTTTAAGTTATAAATTTTATTTTTAGATAGAAAATCATCCAAACATTAATTTTTTATACCTTCGAAGGCATCTAGGTGATTATGGCCCTTATTGACACAGAAGTTACTTTACTATCTCTCAATAAACAAACTACAATTCTTGGGCTACCCCACGTATTAAAAATTAGACATTTTGTACAGGTACACTCTAAAATAAGGTATTATTTATATTATTTAAACGAAGTTGTACCGAATTTATAGCCACTGTTAAGATAGCTCTGCAATCGCTGCGACAAAAAAACTGAAAACATTTTTTATACATGCTCTAGATCGGAACATGCTTTCGCGAGCGCAAGAACCTCTTCCCATCCATGTATACAACCTGGTCTCAGGCTCTTATCGCAGCTATCGAAAAACAACCTTTAGACCCTACTTACAAAACCTCTTTTCAAATGCCAACGACAAACTTCAGAATCAGCTTCATTCAGTGTTAATCAGCAAAATATTTTCTCATTGCAAGGGACCAACGATAGATCAAGACAGGCGGGAGTAATTGAATTTTCAAGTGGTGCATCGAATTAGTCACCATTAAAGAAGCACGGCTCCGTATAAACGAATATTTAGAATGCATTGTTCTCTAAATTTGATCTTAATTCATATTTAACGAGCTTGCAGCAGAAATTATAAGGGTTGTAGACGAAAGAAGTGTGTAAATTTGGTTTTAGATAATACAAAATCTGGTAAAACCATCGAATTTGGCAAACTTTCATAGTTTTCATCAGCACCTGGTGACAATAATAGCAATAAGCAAAATCGCTTCAAAAAAAATTGTCACGCACTTTGATTGTTGACAAAACAAATAAATCAGATACATCTATAATAGGGTGGAGTGAAAATATAAAGTCTTCTGGAATAGTTGGGATTTGTTTCCTAAAGTAATACTCCAAATATTTTTTAGCTAGCTCAACGTTTAGATGTGCCCCAACATTTTTTAAATGCGAAAATTTCTGTAAAATTTTATTTTTTTTTTATTTTTGGGCATCTTATTTATTTAAATCGTAATAACTTGTTTAATTTCGCACTCGCACCGCTCCCAGAGCGCCTTAAAGGATTTTTCCTACAGTGCAGGTGTTTTATCATAAAAAAAAATTTAAATATAACACCCTGTATTTTATCTTAGCAGCAGATGTTAAATTTAATTACAGTAAACTTTGGTAAAACTCACTTTTATTTTGATCGTGGAAACCGAAAATAAAATAATACACAGAGCATTCTATTTAAAAATATACAACTTTGATACTTTTCGTGTTTTTGGGACAATCTGTACATTATGAAAATAACTTTGAAAAGTACATTCACGCAGAAAAAAAAATGTTATCCAATACAATAATTTAGCTATAATATGTCGTGTCGAATAGCGTGAATAACCCTATATACTAAACTAGAATATACAGGGTGGCCCATTAGTGCGAGGAAGTCCAATATATCAGTTGTCAACAGAAATAGTGACAAATATTACACATAAAAGCTACATGATCCGTTGAGACGCATATTTTAAAAATATTTTCAGATATACAGGGTGACCCAAAAAAGCAGAGGGGCAAAAAGGTAAGTTTCTTTGAACGGCTACCCCTATTTTTTATCAGGGAATTGAATTCCGCATGAAATTCAGCATATATTACAATATTTTAATTTGGTGTTCGTTGCGGCGTTGCCACGCTATTTATAATTTACTAAAATATCCAAGAAAAACCACCTATCTAAAACTCCTTTAAAAAAAATAGCTGATTTTAATTTTCTAATATATGGTTACGGTTTTGGATACCCGAGGGATGGTAGAATGATCTTATTGAAGAAATCTGTAAAAAAAGTAATTGAAACATTATTTTGACATGTAATAATATCCGCTTTTGTTTGAGTCACGGCCTACCAAGAAAAAAAATAATGATTTTTTTGCATTTTCAAATAAAATCCAAAATTGTGGCAAAACGGTAGATTTTGGGACATGAGTTATAATTGAAAATATAGAGGGCATCAAATACTTAATAACATGACCCATTAATATACAGAGTGTCCCATTTAAAATAATGAAGACTTGATACTTTAAATTTAGCAATATTGGCACCTCCGTAAAAATTACCCTGTATAAATTATGGTCAGATTTCTTTAATAAGATCATTCTATAATCCCTCGGTTATCCAAAACCGTAACCATATATTAGAAAATTAAAATCAGCTATTTTTTTAAAGGAGTTTTAGATAGGTAGTTTTTCTTGGATTTTTTAGTAAATTATAAATAGCGTGGAAACGCCGCAACGAACACCAAATTAAAATATTCTAGTATATACTGAATTTCATGCGAAATTCAATTCCCTAATAAAAAATAGGGGTAGCCATTTAAAAAAACTTACCTTTTTGCCCCTCTGCTTTTTTAGGTCACCCTGTATATCTGAAAATATTTTTAAAATATGCGTCTCAACGGATCATATAGCTTTTATGTGTAATATTTGTCACTATTTCTGTTGACAACTGATATATTGGACTTCCTCGTACTAATGGGCCACCCTTTATATAAAAAATAATAAATCCAATCAAAATTTATTTATTCTCAGTCATAACGTAAAGCGACGCGTCGCTTTGTCTGATACCTTCATCAGAGTACAAAATAATCTATGCCGTGCCTTCTACACCGATACTTGGAAATAAAGCAAATTGAAAATATATGTATGTAGTCCAAGCCAAGTCGTAATCTACCACCGTGATTCACTTGAGGTATGTGGGCGGGGACTGGATCGTGCAGCGAGTGACGATCATTAGGACTAACAAAAATTAGGCAACTGTGCTTTTATTTAGCCTCGTCGGTACTGAGTGAATTATTATAAATTATTTTGACGAGCCTCCTTGCACCATCTATAAATTTAACTTAGCAGATTGAGTAGAACTGCTTATATAGCGTTCTTTATATGTTGATATTTAAAGGCAGAAGTCACAATCAAAGTTGGTTATTAACATATTATTAACATATTAGTCATTGTAGTAAAGCGGCCAAGTGAGTTAATTATTATTGTTTAAATTATTTTTGCAATCCGGCTAAAATACCTAAATCCTAATTATTATTATCGTCACTTGGGCTTAGTAGGCACACTTACATGTTTCAAAAGGCTCGAAAATATTTTCTTATCTCAACATCTCATTATATGATTCCAATAAATCCACGAAAAATAATTTAATTCGGTGCCTTTTATTCAGACACGCGAAGAAGTCTGTAAATTCCTTTCAGCCCTTTTAAGAGAGCAATTAAGAAATAATTTCGACCCTCAAATCAAAATGAATGTCATCACATTTCATCCCTAAGATTTGACTAACTGTGTAGGTATTTCTCTCTGTCAGAAGTTTGGCTGCTTGCAAACTCGAAAATTGTTTTAGACTAAATTGAAATTAATGCTTTATCAGTGGTGTATAGCTTTTATCAGTCTTTAAAATGTACCCTCGGATTCATCAGAGGGGTACATAAATAAAAATTAGTATTAGACTAGTTGTGTTTCACTATGTAACTGTTTATATACAGGTTGGCGCATCGATAACGCAACAGAGACATTTACTGGCAGCTCAGTTATTTTTTTAAAAACCGCTCAGACCCGTCGATTTCAAAATCACGTTAACACGTGCAGCCCCCTGGACGGGGGTGGCACCAACCCTAAAATCTTAAATGGAAAGGGGGGTCGAGTAATACCTTATTTTAAAGACCTTTCAATTTCCTTTACTACTGAATTGAAGTAAATGAATTTTACGTCATTATAAAGGGAATTGAAGGACATTTAAAATAAGGTATCACTCGACCTCCCTAACCATTTAAGATTTTAGGAGAGGTGCCACCCCCGCCTAGGGGGCTGCACGTGTTGCCGTGATTTAGTGCCAATTTTGTGTCCCCCTCGAAAACAAAATCAACGGACTAGTCTGAGCGTTTTTCCAAAAAAGAACTGAGCTGCCAGTAAATGTCTCTGTTTCGTTTTCGATGCGCCGCCCTGTATAAAGACGATATAAAACTACCTTTTTTGTGAATTAATACATTTTTAAGGATTTTGTTAGACAAATAAGCATTGAAGCTGTCACTTGCCATTTGACAATAATAAATGTCGGGATGCTTAAATTGTACAGAGTCATAGCCAACTAGGAGTAACTGAACTTAAAATCCGCTGCAAGATCGCCATATAAAAATACTAAATTGGCAATATTTCGAAAACTAAAAATTTTGAGATATACAACCTTACACTAACTTACCCTTATTTTTAATGCTAAATAAGAAATAATTATAAAATTTGGGTGTTTCCATTTGAAAATCTAGACTTTTTGCAGTTTTTTCAATTTCATTTTTAATCTTATTTTTTAAACACCCTGTATTAATAGTTATCAAAATATTATAAAAAATCTATTAAAGCAGGTCCTTTATAACAAGGAATCCCACTTACATTAAATAAATAAGGTTTCTTTATAGAAAAAATTGATAATTATTCTAAGGCTTGCAAACGTAATTTTTGACATAAAATTCAAATATGTCAAAAACGTTTAGACATAGGTATAGGACATGGTATACAATATCTGCCTAGAATCTTGCGTAGAATGCAAAAATGTAATAATATATAGGGTGTCTCATTTAAAATAAGCGAGTTGACACTTACTTCCGGTATAACCGAAAGTGCCACCATTATGAAAATATTTTAGCCCGGTCGCCCCCATCAGCATCAGCATACTGTCAAATTTTCCTATGTATAGTTTTCTATATATAGATCGATTCGGTTCCCGGTGAGACACCCTGTATATTGTAACAAAAAAGATACAAAGTCTCGGCCTCAAATTTTTTTTTCTAGGGTCTGTTTATTTTTGTGACATGTTTTGCCTCAAACTGGCATCATCAGACCTAAAAAAAATATACTGACCGCAGAAAAAAATTTTGAGGCCGAGACTGTGCATCTCTTCTTACAAAATATCAAATATCAGGTCTCTTTAAGTAAAAAATGGACGAATTCTTCGGAAATAAGGTAGAGTGTATTATATTGACCTAAAAACATCTGTACAAAAATAGTTTTTATCATACAACGGCGACTTATAAAAATATTGATAATTAAGCAGACCCTACACGATCCTTTAAACTCAGAGTCTTGAGAACGGAATGACAGTAATACTGATCATGTTCATTCTCATTAGAAGCAAGACTGATGGAATAATTACGAAGGATTTATATACTTTAGGACTGTCAGATCTAATCATCGTGTAGGGTCTGCCAAACGTTTTATACTAAAAAAGCATTTAAAAACACTATTAGGACCAAGTTTTTTTTTGGCTTATTTAAAGAGAAAATACAATTTTCTTTAGTTTCAATTCTTGAATTATTTACTGAAAAAATAATTTAAAAAACACACGAAATCTCTTACCTACGCCATAATAATTCCAAGCAATCGACAGTCGCCGACCACTCTTTAATCACGTTCCTACTTGAATGATGTATCGAATAATTTTCAGAGATTTTTCAAAAAAATCAGAAACTTGTACGATTAATTGTTTCCAAGATACAGCCGACATGTGTCGTCATTTTTATTTGTATACCCGATACATCTTATCATGTGTTTTTAAATTTTCGCCGGCGTCTTTTTTAGTTGTTTCTAGAAAAGGTTTGTGATACTGATAATAAGTTATTAATCGTATCTATAATTTTTATAAGGTTACATATAATTTTAAAACTATAAATGCAAATAAAAGTTTAAGATTATATATCTTTTTTTCAGTTGTTGCTGCCCAAGAGACTTCTCTACAAATTCTTCCCAAATCAAGACCCATCCGTAAAGAAGTTGGAAGTAACCTAGTGTTAACCTGTCGTCCCAGTGTACCGCATACCAAATTAGTAACCAATCTTGAATGGAGGGATCGCAATAACAGAAGAATAGAAAATAATAATAGAGCTAATACGATTTCTGTACAGGTAACTTATGTTTATTTTAGCACCTATTATTGCGAAATGTTTCTTTTTAAATAATAATATGAATGGGAACTCTTCTTCTAAAAGAATTAATGCGTTTTTGGATAATACTATCCTCTATTCATGAGCCAGTAATCGTAAATGAAGGCGTCACCATTACACTAAAAGCGATGTTTATATCAGGGTAGTGCCACGTCTAGAAAAAGGCGTGAAATTCGGCTACCCGTGGTTATGGATCAGGTAAAGAAGAGGGTCGTAAAGCGCAGGCGTGAATATGAGCTTGATACTTACCACGATTTGTTTAATTAGGGGTAGACTGAATATTTGGGCTAAACCCGGCGTATTGAGAGGCGTCAAGCTCTGTTTTGTTTTGCATTTTGAACGGAAACTTCCAGTACTAGGTAGTGTAAGGTAATTTTCAACTTCACTTTAGGGGGAATACGGACAGACGGATCCAAACAAGTTGATAAACTTTCCTAAGAAAACAAACAAAATATTTCACTTTAATTTGCAGCTTTTCGGTGTAATTCGCAGCAATTGTTTGTAATCCTTTATCGAATACCAGTTGATCCGATGATGTTATAATGCATGAGCCAATCGGATTAGGTTATAAAGTTATTTACTTGCCTGAACCCCAGATCTATTTGCGATTGTTCCATATAGCGGCTTTCAGCTCTCTCATTCAATGCAGTTCCTAGCTTATTCGGATCCTTAGAATGAGACCTTCTGCTGTTTCGTTGCTCTGGACTCCCTGATGTCCAACATCTCAAACTAGGTCTTAGTTTCCCTAGAGCATTCGCACATTCGAGGGCACATTTGGATGTAACTCTTGTTGTACTGATGATTTTTAAAGCTGCTTGACTGTCAGAGCAGACATATACCTTTCGTTCTTTACAATCACTGATCTCTACCATACTAACTGTTAAAATGATAGCAAATATCTCTTTCTGAAATAATGTTGTGAACAATCTTAATAAATAGTTCTTTCAGCTATTAATCTTTTTTAGGTATACTCGAGCTTTTAAAAATTTTGTCCTTGGTATTTGTGACCCTCTAGTATCGCCTATCAGGGCGTCCCCGAGGAACATTACCTTTTTCTTTCTCCATTGTTTCTTAATGTCAATTTTAATCGTAAGAAAATCCTTCCTATTTAGCATTAATCCATCCTCTGTCGAGGTCGCCTTGACGGTCACTATGGGAATTTCTGTTTTCGCCAAGCGAGTTATCATCTCCGATGCCTTTCTAATCTTCTGCATTCCTCATTCACATAAAGGACGCCATTGCCTCCTTCTGTATCTAGAGGATAAGATCAGCTCTAGTAGAACTACCAAGTGCGATCGTGCAGGTGACCCACAAGGCTTCGGTTATACCGAGGCCTGCTAGTATTTGTGCGTTTAGGAGTTAAATGGAAGTAGTAGTTTTTTCACCCCTGGCCGCCAGTCTATCGTATAGACAACTATAAACCATGCGCATCCGTGCGCGGGGGGTCCCTCCAACTCCCTCGATTTTTTCTTTGTCAGGAAAATCACCTTCCGCCGATATCACATGCCCAAGATACAAAATTTCCTTTTTAAAAAAATTTACATTTATTAGGATTTAGTTTTAGATTCACTTCTCTAATAACCTTTGAAATATTTTAATCAAATTTTTATTATGATTTCCAAACACAATTAAATCATCAAGGTCAACAAAAAAGCCGTCGTAATTTAAACCTGTCATAGCAATAGCCATTACCCGGCTAAAGAAAGTAGGGGATGATTTCAAGCCCATCGGGAATCTACCTACCCTACGAAGTTTCTAGACCCGTCCGTGGAATACACGGTACACCCCTTCTGGCTCTGCTGCCTTATATGGATTGAATTAATTTACCGCGAGGCTATCGCAGCACCAGTAACAATTCTTTTGGCCGTCATTCAATTTAGTCTTGGGATGGAAAAGTCAGCATCCTCAGGGACTGGCGCCACTTTATAGCCGAAGAAGTATACATCTACCAGATGCCTAAGCGACTTCGCGGTAAAGGTGGTCCATGTTCCATCTTGTCTGTACAGGGATTCGATTATCTATATTCTCCCTCCGGTCAGATGGCTATAGTTGCGTCAAAGTAAACTATGTAAATGCAAGGAGCGAATGGAAAATACCTACAAACAAAAGTTTAATAACAGTGGTCTTTCCGTATATAATATGAAATTTCTTACATAAGATAATTTTGCTTAGATATCAATACAAAGTATTACTGTAGTACAAGCAGTTATTGCCCACTCTGGCTTTGCTGCTATAAAATTAGATTTTGCCGATAACAAAGTTTCCAAGCGCTGCGTTGAGTTGTTTGTCTAAGAAAAGGTTTATTGTGAGTGATGTAAAGTAACTCAAAATGGCGATTAAATTAATGAAGAAGGAACCGTGAACGAAACAAAGGAAAATGTGTCGAGAATAATAAAAGTTTATTTAAGAAAATGCCCGTTTCTTTAAAAATAAACGTTAATCTCGATGATAATTTATTATGTTTTTTCATAGCATAAGCATCGCTTATCGGATTTAAGGTGCAGATTTATAAAGTATATCCAATGTAAAGTTAAACAGAACAAAATTAAACGATTCATATAGTGTCTTAGTATCTTTAATATGATTTATTTATTTACATTTCTTAATAAAAAGCATTAAATTTTTGTCACGTCATTTATTGCCATTCTTTCGAATTAGGCTTTTTACCTCTTTGTTTGCTGCCAGGGCCATTCCCGAGGGGACTTACAGCTTAGCGTGGGTTCCGAACCACGATCCTCAGTCATGCACACTCCCCCCCAAGGGCTATAAACCCTCGTTTTCTTGCGTCATTGCATGACCCACCGATTGGGGAGTGTGTACCCCATCCCTCACCCCACGAGATATCCAATTTCATTCGGCTTGGTTACCGGCGTGAATGGGGTGGGTTGGGAGATGATACATTTTAGACTATTCCCTGCCTTCTTAAACCTACTAAAATTCGGATATACTTTTTTAAAATTTTGTGCGTATGCCCACTCCGAGGATCGAACGCGGAACGCCACGGTTGACTGCCAGTGACTCACCGCTGAGTCATCGCCGCAGTCATTAAATTTTTGGTTAACACCCGTAAGTGTGGGGCTAATATGAATGTCATACTTGCAATGGGCCTAGCTTTACAATGATTTGTCATCTCTCGGTTTTAATTGACAATATGGATTTTGATTTATTATTATTTTTTGAAAGAACGACATTTTCTACGGAGATCATCAGGTGGGATTTTAATATGTGCGATTTCTTATTGCACCATTTTAAATTAAATAGAGTTTTTCTACTATTACATATAAATATTTACGAAAACTAGCTGTAGGGTAATTGTTTGTATACAAAATCTGTGCTGGCTGAAATAACGGCAATTTAGAGCGGAGCTCGCTGAAGTCAGGCTAATTCAAGGTGAAGCCACATTATGAATAATTTAAGTGCCTTGAATGCAAAACTTGCTTATCGACAAAAGTAAAAAACGAATTAGTTTCACTATCGTGTTCTTACTATTCATTAGTTGATTTTAATTTGATTTTAAATAAACTTTATTTATTCCATAGTAAATAACATAGTTATGCAGGGTAATTCATGACGAGCGTTCGTTAGAACTTTTGTCCGTTGAAAATATTTGCTTGGCACTTTGGGAGTTCATATATTGTAATGTGCCCTGTTTACTTAAAATATAGGCATTTTCTATCACTTTTAGTTATACCGGAAGTAGCTGTCAACTTTGTTATTTTATCTCGTATTACTCATTTGCAGAGGTAGAATATCAATAACTCTGAATTTGGGTAGTTCAGTATTTTTTCTTAAATGATGATCACAAATATAATTTTTAGAGAACATCAATGAGTTAAGGTTTACGTTTAGATTTTTGCATCTACATAATATTATAAAAATGCAATGGTTTTACTTAAATTCGCTTATAGAATACAATAGTTGGTTCAGGCATAAATTTAGGCTTTTCTACATTATTTAGTAACTTTAAAATTTGACAAACAAGACACCGATTGCTGAAAACAAATATAAGTTTATGTCTATATTTATCTATATTATTAAAGCCTAAAAGTAAAGTTGATTAATAACATATAAAAGTACATTTGCTATTGTTGCTTTTCGTATAAACTTTTAACAAAATTTTATTTACTTACTTTTATACGTATCAAGACGTAACTAGACTACTGCATTCATAAAAAAATGCTCTTTCTGTTTTAAGGACTTACTAATCCGTAAGTAAAAGATTAAATTAGGCGTGTCAAATGGCGTCAAATCTGCCAGTTCTTGATATCTGACATATTTGACACACGCATAGTTGGCTCCGCTATAAAAAATTACGTATCTCCAAAAGAAATTGGGTTTCGACTCTTAAAGCTTCTATTTTTTATTAGGATGAGATACTTAAAACACACGTGTACAGGGACGCCACTGGTGAAGCAATAGAAGAACTTTCTTTACTAAAATATGTCGTTGTATATCGCATTAACACGTACCATTTTTTTTTACGGTTCTCTCTCTTGAACCGGTCATCGACCACAAATGTGATTTACCGACTGGGGAGTGTGAAACGGCACCTTCATCCTACGAGATATCCGATCTCATCCGGCCTGTCCGGCGTGAATAGGATGTCTAGGTGTCGATTCATTTTACACTCTTCCCTGAGGCAAGAGCACGCCGTGTTCCCAAGCGGTCACCCGCCCAAGTACTAACCGCGCTCGACACCGCTTAACTTCGGTGATTTGCGGGAACCGGTGCTTAATATGTCGACAGGCCCTTGCCCTTAACACGTACCAAAATTAAAAATAATATCCAAAGTACTTTTGGAGATATTACAAAATAACGCTTAAAAATAAAATAAGTTAACACCCGTCGTAGCAAAAAATTTAGGGGCAAATGCTTATATAAATTTTTCTTCATAAAATGACCTGAGGAATCACACTCTTAAATATTCTTAATATTCTTTTTACTCTTTCTTGTCCTTATTAAAATAATTTAAATTCTGAGCTACAATTGTCTCCTATAATAAACGGGTAAATATTGTAGTAACAAGTAAGTTGTAAACTAAAACAATTTTCATGCAGGTTTGACAGTGCCGGATTATTTCTCCTATCAGTGTGTCTGACAAAATTCTAAAAACATCCTACAATCCAACAAATTTGGTATGCACCTCCTTTGGCACTTACCAAACTCAATTTCACTAATTTACAAAATCTCATTTCAGAAATTGTCCTCGGGCGAGCCAGGAGCCATGTTAATATTCAACGGGCTCACCGAACAGCAAGCGGGATTTTACAGTTGTCACGCCAGTTATGCCAACACAGAAGCCTTATCGGCATCGGTTGAAGTCAATACATTTGGTAAGTTGTCACAGTTAGATAATGTAGGTCTGAGTAAATCGGATTAGTTTTTGTTGAAACGTTGAAACTTACTAATTTATTGCTTAGTTTGTACTTGACAGTTAAAGGATAAGGTATTTATTGTAGAAAAAAAATTTATGAATATTTCCAATTTTAGTAGCGTCGAGTACCAAAAAGGTAGGCGACTGGGACGTGTGTATAGCTTAGATGGTTTGGAATTACTTTTTAATTTATTTAATTTGTTATTTGTTGAAACACTAAGGACTTTTAATAGTTTTATTAAAGAGCAAAGCAAAGCAAATCACGATTACATTATAGGAAATAACGTATAAGGCTTATGAAATATAATAAAGTTATCAAATCAGGAAATTTAGAGAGTTTTCTTTAATAAAGAGTTGACCCCTTAAAACTCACATACGATGTTATTTCAAGTAAGTTCAAGAGCAACAATTTCCGCCCCACAGTTAACTCTGACCAAAAGATAAATACACAATTTAACCTTTAAATAAACAATACAAAGAACGAGCAGAGTTTACCCTTACAGTCGAATAATTTAACAACTCCACTACGTACCTAAGTGTTCTTTTGAGTTTCCATGGTGGTTTGTAACTCTTGCTAAATGGAAGAAGGGGTTCATTTTTTCTATGCGAACAAAAAGTTTGTAAGTTACTGAAAGAGAGGAGTTTCCCTGGATGTATTATGCAAAATGGAACTCTTTAACCCAACAAATTACACGTTCGTGTAATATTCGTCTACCGACTTCTACGAAACTAGAGATGTCTTTGACCTTGTTCTAAATATTATTATATTATTTTTATTAAGCTCAACACCCATTAGGAGTCAACACCACACCGGTTATTAGATGAGTAATCCATCCTTAAGGGTGTCAATTCATATTCGACGATATACTATTTTGTAACTAAGATTATGGGTTTTTACAAAAAAAATTGTTGATTCATTGGAGTGTTTCGCCTCTATGTATCATGAACGTTTCATAAACATTTTAAATATTTGTATATTTCCCCCTAATCCGGAAATTTTCATGATTAACCAACATTGTTATAAAAATTAAGTTTCTCATTGAACAACTCACCAATAACAGTTTGTGTTTCCTGAGACTTTGCCTTTTCTTTTATGATATTTAAATACAATTTGTTATTTTAATACGTTAGCTAAAAATGTTTTTTAATTGAGTGACGATACTTAACGCTGTGAATCCTTGGGTGATTTTAAGAAGAAAAGTTAATATTAACATATGTCCTAAAGCTCATTCATTTTTATTTCAACAAAATATCAAAAGCAGTCTCAATGACCCTAGAAAAAAATTGTTTTTGGTTTTTATTTTTTTATGCAAAAAAGGTGCATCATACGAAAGTAAGTCTATGGACCAAATTTGCTCCAAACTAAATGAACATTTTAAATATAAGTTTGGTTTATAAAAAAAATCAGTGGCGTACCATTTTTATCTTTAAACATATTCAGTTGAAACCCCGTACGGCCGTCACTGGTAAAAATTTAAAAAAATCTTTTAAGTCAAAAAATGCTCCTTAATGATTAAGAGGTGTGTATAAAATTTCATAAAAATATCTTAGAGTAATATAATAATTATGATAAAAAGTTACATTTTAAAAAAAATGTTAATATTAACTTTTCTTCTTAAAATCACCCTTCACAACCTTAAGTATCGGCACTCAATTTAAAAACACCCTGTATATCTACGCAACTAGGCCTGCTGCACATTTGCCGGGGTATCAGGTACCAGCTTCTCAGATCCAGCAAAGTCTTTTACATAAGATTAAGTTTTAATCCAGTTTACTTGCATTACAACTAAATTGGACATGCTGAAGCTAAAAACTAGTCTATCAACAAGTGTGAACTCTTTAACTTAAACGATAGAAAAGTTTTGGACTTGTATTGTCTTTATTTGTTTTACATCACAACGTTTCAACTGGTAAGTATCTTCAGTCGTCTTCAGGTGAATACTCTTTAACTTAAATCCATTGATGCGACATTTTCCACTATAGTAAAATCGCCGGACAACCGCTATGCCGGATGGGCAATGGCTTCAGCCGGCGGCGACCCGGCTGCCGGTTACCCGACCCGGATTACTGTGAAGGCTTCAATAGAATATACAGGGTGTCCCGAACTTATGGGCCGTAGAATAACTGGAGATACTAGACATCAAACTAAGCCGATTATGTCATATAAGTTTTTTCGGATTGTTACTCGTTCTAGAGATACAGGGTGTTGAACTTAAAAGTTCATTCTCGAAAATAAGCCATAATTTTAAAACGGTTTAATGAATCGAATTGAAATAAGAATTTGTAGAAATTTTTAAGTTTCAAACTAGAGGGCGCTAGTTGCATACACTGGGCTTCATAAATCTATTATTTTTTTTCTTACCTGTGATATTAGGTGTTTTTCAATTATAGTTTCTTAAAAAGGGCATTTTCTGAGTCAAAAATGTATACTTGATTGATCTTAATATCTTTAACGGTTTTCGAGATACCTATATCCCTTTAAACATCCCAAAACATAAAAAAACATAGTTAAAATTAACAAAAAAGAACAAAAGTGACAATCCAAAAAAACTTATATGACATAATCGGCTTAGTTTGATATCTAGTATCTCCAGTTACTCTACGGCCCATAAGTTACGGGACACCCTGTATTATATCTCGCGGCCGGGTAGCCGGTATCGGATACCCGGTTCCGGCAAGTGTGCAGCGGGTCTAAAATTTTTTATCAATAATGCATCCAAATGTTACCAGCTATATGTGCATAGGAAATAATTTTATATGTAGTAGGTATTACTATTGGATTGCTTGCTACAATTTCCAACAAGAGTATTGTGGCCAAATGGTAACATACTAGGTTTCTTAGCATAGGGTTGTTGGTTCGACCTTGCCTTCGAAATATTATTTTTTTAAAATTTATTAGTATTATTACAAAATTTGTAAGTTAGGTCGTAGAAAAAATATATGGTACCTACAACTCGAGTGGATTATTCATTTTCTTCCTTGTGCCATATGCACATCATCTCTTCTATTATTGTGAAGTGGCCACTTCAAATATAATATTATTCTTTACAAAAGAAGGTGTTTTAGCGGCAGGCGGACAAAGTAGTGCATCTATCTTTTGCATTAAGTACACAGGGACGCCAAATGCAATGGGTTCCCTTTGGCACAGGTAGACAATGATAGCCGGTTTCGTTCTTATTAGAGCTCATCAGAAAGCCATAACCTGTAAGCGACCCCCAGTACAGCGAGACTATGCTTTCAAGGCATTTTTAAGAAATAAAAACGCGATGAAAACCCAGTGACGCCATCTATAGGAATCAACTCAATGCAAAAGATAGTCGTCGACGAAAGCAACAATAAACCAAATACGTTAGGCTAACACAGTAAAGTAAATAGAAAAGAAGGTTTTATAGCGGCAGGCGGACAAAGTAGTGCATCTATTTTTTGCATTAAGTACACATTATTCTTTACATTTTCCTCTTCTGCAAAAGTATTACAAATGAATTATAAATTAAGAAAGAATTACTTTATTTGATAGCTGTACAAGATATAAACATCCAACATTCTATCGCTTCCTGTTCACAAAAAAACGCCACTTTTTCCTGAAGTTTTTATAGAAACAGAAATGTAAACAATAATGTTATATTTGTGTCTCATATTTTACAAACTACAACTTCAGGGTTAGAATAGATTATAAAAAGTAGTTATATTACTCATTCCCACTATGGCCACATTATTTCTAATATCATATTTTTCTTTTAGTTGACGTAGACTTTGTAGATGCGCCAGAAAATCAATACCCCGTAATTGGTACAAACTACAAAGTCAAATGTAAAGTAAAGGGCAATCCATATCCGATTATTGAATGGTACAAAGGCGACCAACTGATTGAGGAGAATTCGGAGAAATATTTTCGAAAAGAAGATGGACTTCACATAAGTAACGTAACAGAGCAAGATGATGGTATTTATAAGTGTTCGGCTGTAGTTCCGTCGACTGGAGCGTATAAAACTCGAAATATAAAGGTAACATAATAGAAATAGTGTAATAGTTCTTAATCACAGGGGAATTCTTAAAAATTATAAACGAAGTTACAGGCGATTTAAATAAAGAACATATGGCTTATTTACCAGTAATATTGGACTGGACGAAGCTACACTGAAAAACTAAATCTATTGGGAGAAATGCATACGACTTAAATCCAAAAACTTCTTGCTTTAAAATAGGTCTTATGCTATCGTTTTTGGTCGAAAACCGAAATGGGCTTCTGCACTAATTTGTGATTTTAACCTTATCGTATAGAGCAAGAGAAAATTATATTTTGTAAGGTTTCAGTTTTTAAATTCTTCAATTATTTATTGAAAAATTAATTAAACAAAATTCAGTCTCTAATAAAAATACGTGGAAGAAGGTACCGACGTCACAACAATTTGAAGCAATGGCAGCGGCCGATCGCGTTATAAACGATGAACTCCTACCCAACTGTGATCTCGAGTCTGGTTTCCTGTTTCATAACTGTCTTTGTCTATTTACGTTATCGAAACAAAGATAGCAACTGTATGACACCACTGGATTTCTACCATGGAGTTCTATGGACGTAATTTAATACGGGCGTAATTTATTTAGGTTAAGACTGATCGACGCTGACAACGACTTTTGAGTGTTGTGTTAAAAATATTAAGAGAAGAAAAAAGTAGTAGAGAATGGAGAACGAAAGCGAAACGACGCGTTTTAATTTGTAAGATTTAAAAGTACTATTGTGCCGATAAAAAACTGGGACAAGAGATTTACAAAAACAATGTAAGAAATACATATCCCCTAGACTATAAAAGGTGTCTAGAGCTAAAAAGGAAAAACATTCAAAATTTAAAAAGTAACCTAGGTTACATAATGGAATGTTTTGTATTTTTCGATACGGGGTGGTTAAATTTGAGAGACATCATATAATATGGATAAAGTAAATTTATTAGATTTTTTTAAAGTCAAATATTTTATAAATTATTATATTTACCATTACCACAAAATAATAAATAAAGCTAATACAGGTAATAAAATACATTTAATAAAAAGAAAAAAATTGCGAACACAAAGTTTGTCAAAACAACACAAAATTAATATTTGGTCATAGAACCATTTCTGTTTATTACTTTTTGGAGCCTTTGTGGCATACTTAAAACTAAGTTTCTACATAATTCGACAGTTATTTCATCCCAAGCTTGATTTATCCTATGACGTAATTCATCCCTGTTTCTAGGTTGAAAATCATGTTTATACATAGATTTGACCATGGCACCCCAAATGTTTTCTATCGGGTTCAAATCGGGACTCTTCGAAGCCCAGGGAAGAACTGCTATGTTATTTTCTTGGAGAAAATTTTGTACAATGCGCGCTGTGTGTATTGGAGCATTATCATGCTGAAATGTGTAATTTTGACCGTATACAGCGTTTACCGATGGTATCATCACTTCGTTTAGTATATTAACGTATACTGCTGCAGTTAGTCTTCCTTCGACGATTTGGCAAAGTCCTGGTCCTCTAGCGCTAATCCAGCCCCAAACATTTATGGAGAAACGCCCACGTTGGTTGGTTTTGTGGGTGTATCTCTCATCATACCGCATGCCGGAAGGCCTATACACCCGAATTCTCCCATTATTGCATGACTGAAAAGTTTTCTCGTCAGAAAATATAACTGTTTCCCATAAATTAATTTGATTAATATATTCATGTGCAAATTCTAACCTGCCCTGTTTATTTATTTCCGTTAAAAAATTTTTATTGGCAGCACAACGGCTTCGTATATCGGAATTTCGAACCCTGTCTCTAGCGGTATTTGCAGAACCTGGAAAATTCGTCTCTTCTTTTGCCTTGATTGCAGTTTCGAAGGGATGATCCCTTAGATAATTAACCAGTCTTCTATCATGATCATCAGTAGAAATTTTAGGGGGACCAGAACCTGCATTCCTAATAATAGTCCCATGTCTTGCTATTTTTTGTTTTGCCAATAGCACGGTATTCTTGCTTACTCCCAGTTCATCTGCAATATCCCTAATAGCAACACTATCTCGCAACCGACTATAAATAATTGCCTTTTGCTGGGGGGTTAATTGTGGCATATTTACAAATAATATATGATTGTATGTTTGACGAGTCAATCATAAAGTGACAATCTTTATTGACATGCAAATTTTCATGACATTTTACTGGTACCAGGCTTGATGTAAAATTATTCTTAATAGTCTAGGAGAAAATAGAAAAATTTCCTGTCCCAGTTTTTTATCGGCGCGATGGTACCTATTTCCTATATTAAACTACGTTTTTAAAATGTTTCTTTTCTGGGCAACCCATCCTACACAATATTGGTCCCACGGCTGGAAAATAAAATAATTGCACGGTTAATAGAGTGACGTATATCTTTTCTCATCGTATCTTTTAAAACTTCCTGCTTTCGCGTCGCGTTTTTAATTGTTTCTAGAAAAGGTTTGTAATATTTTAGAAACATTTTTATCAATAGTTTTAAATCAGAATGTTAGTGCTAAATACGGTAAATTCGATTATAGTGAAAAAGCCTATTTTACTTCTATAAATAAACTTGTTATGTAATTATTAATATAATGATGAAGATAAGATGAGATGTATCATAAAATAAAATACTGTAAAAAATATTTTATTCTTTAATAAAAAAAATATATTCAATTTAATTGTAAGAACTTCCCTTAACATTTAAGATTCTGCACATGTAATTTAATAAGTACAAAAAAATTTTATAAGTACTTTGGACAATTTTTGTATTAAAAAGTGGACAAGATAGATGGTTGTTAGTTGTGAATTAACGTCTTTAAAATCTTAATCGGCTTAAGTAAAGACAATTTCTTTAATTACTTATATGGACTCAAGGTAAAACGCCCTTATGTGAGTATGTTCATCTTATTTTAAAATTAATTATCTTGTATACTTATATTTTCTACGGTATCCAAAAGCCCCCATATATTTCTTGAAATAAATCTTATCTCCTAATCCATTTATTCCAGGTCGAAGTTCAAATTCCTCCCAAGATTTTCCCGATGAAAGAAATTTCCGTCGTCGAAGGCGATACGGCTTCTGCCAAATGCTCAGCGACCGGCAAACCACCTCCGACCTACACCTGGATTAAATTGGACCGTCGAAATGATTTATCAAAAACTGATCGATTTGACGTTAAAAAGTTAACAGGTGAGTGCTTTTGGGCTTTCGGTTGTTGCAGCGAAAAGAAATAAAGTTTTTGATTTAGACGTTTATTTTTAAAACTTATGGAAACAATTTCTAAGAAGAAACTAAGCTTTACGGTATAAGCCTGTCAAATTGTGTCTTAGTAAAGTCCTTTTCTCGATAAACGGTTCTGATTTAATGACTGCAATAAAATGGGTGCTAAGTGCGGTCGTAAAACCCGTTAATCCCTAGTCATTATTTTCGGGGCCGGATTTTAATGATTTCTAGGTAAGGTTAAATTGACAGAAGAGAATTTTAAATGTTTGTTGTATTGCTAAATCATTCATTTTTATTGCCATAGAGCACATGTGGCATACATTAAAATCAATCGTTAAGTCAGAAAATACTTCTCCGACTTTAAGTGATATGTGGAGCTGTATAAAGATTTTTAATCATAATTAACTAACCAGCAAGTTTAACTGTGACATACATGTCATTGCCAGAAAACATTTTCTCACAATCATATTGGCTCGATTACTTTAACTTTTAATTTACTAATCAGGCACCGTTCATTGTGAGTTAATATGCCTGCTAATGTCATTTATTTCAGTCAAACTTGCTCGTTAGTTAATTATGGTTAAAAATCTTTGTGCAACTCAACATGTTATAGAATTAATTTAAAAAAGTGTTACACTGATTTTCCCCAGGTAACAACCCCGAACAAAGTACACTAGGTATACCTATGAGAAAGACTTTTACAAGTTAATATGATTAAAACTTACAATGTAACGATTCAGACTACACATGCTAATACACGATGCCAATTAAGTTTAGGATTTAAATACAGTACAATGTGTGCATACTTAATTCTACTTTACTCTAAATTTAATTCTCACTATCGCTATACCCAACTAAACTTATCACTAAGAGTTAAACATCAGTAATCATATACATATATTTAGTTTCCACCTTAATTACATGTTGTAGTTAGTTTTTCAAACTATCTTCAGAAATGTTACTTACTTACTATTGAAAGGTAAGTTAGCGGCAAGCGGCCAAAGTGATGCATCTGTATTTTTAATTAAAATACACAGGGACGCCAGAACAATGGGTTCCTTGGGGCACTGGTAGATTAACAATGACGGCCGTTTCGTCCTTTTTATGACTTAGCCATAACCAGAGTAGCAACTCCAGAAACAACTTAAATGTATTCGAATTGATTTTTACAGATGGTAATGTAGCGTTTTGTCTACTTATTTTATTCTGTCTTGAAAAAACGCGTTCGCTGTTCCTATAGTTGCTACTCAGGTTATGACTTTCCGTAGAGTCCTAAACGGTCGTCATTGTCTATTTGTGCTTACGGAAGTGATTCTTTTGCGGTCCCTGTATACTTTAATGCAAAATGAAGGTGCACCATTTTGTCAGCTTGTCGTTAACCTATCTGTCTATTTTATCATTACGGACACTTAACTTCTACTACGTTACTTACTTTGTTTTTTTTACTAATTCTATTGCAGATAATATTTGATTTTACTTTGTGCCATAATAGTAGGAGAAAGACGCAACACTCTATGTCCATTTTTTGTTGCACACACACACACATATTCTTTATTAATTTTCAAAGCCTGTAATAATTCTAAAATATCCAATTTTTTGTAAGTTTCTTCAAAATATATGCTCTTATTTATCATAGAATTTTGGGTTTCTGTTTTGGTACTGTTAGAACTAGAAAACATTTTTACTTGACGACTATGATAACTCGCAGCAGTCCATTATAATACCGCTATTTTTGAGTATATCTTTAAGAAGCCCATGTTCAAATCAATCTACAAAAAAATATTATGCACCGGTAAACCAAGCAATAATATAATAATAATCATTTTTTAAAAACTCGAACGAAATAAAATTTACATCCTTTATACAGGCTTCTCCTAATTTAAAAAAATACTGTTTAGTATATCCACAGACTAGCAAATAAAAAAAAGGAAAAGTATATAATTATATAACTTGACAAAACTAAGTAATAATTTTACACTTTATCTACAGTATATCCACGGATGGGGTTTACAAGAGAACAAATGAACTAAAAATTAAAAGATACGAAAAAAAGTCACTCTTAATAAACGTTTTTGCTTGTCTAGAAAATACGATTCATCATAAGAAACTTCAATTTTTTTATACAGGGTGGGTAAAAACTGCAAAAATGTTATTTTGCTTAAGAGTAAACATACTTTAATTTTAATCGAAGAGAAGGCTTAATCAGCCTTGACTAGAACTCAGGAGCAGCAAAGCTGCCTACCTCTCATATGTCGAATAAATCACCGACAACAATGAGCTAAGGAGTCTAGAGGATCACTATGATAACTGGACATCGAACGTGTCACATTGCCAAGCCAGATCACTGACGAGCACCCAGAATCAGAAACAAGGATGACCTCACAATTCATTTTAAGTGAGGCAAGGAATGTTAACATCAAACACATGGACGATTGACCATCTATAGGCGCAGACCCTTTGCGGGCCGCGGCCTCAGGAAGGTCGCGCGTCTCTGATGAGTCCCAGTAGGACGAAACAACGAAGGATTGAGATGTTAATGGTTAGACTATGGATCCTCCTCCCCTCCGCTGATACCATCGTATGCGAATGAAATACCCTTGAATGGGCGCTGTCGGTCGCACAAGGCGGGTGACATAGGGTGAACAATAAAGACATAAAGCCTTTGTGTGTTCGGGAAGGTAAGGTATTCAACAGTGATAGACATCGGTATTCAAAGCCGATTGACCATAGAAAGCTGAATAGCGAAAAACCGCCAAAGCTTCAATGTGCCACTTATAAGGTGTTCCCTATGGTTTCGGTCCCAATCTTGGTTGGTTGGGATCCCTCATCCTGTTGACTATTAAGCTGGATTGTCCATGTGTTTGATGTTAACATTCCTTGCCTCACTTAAAATGAATTGTGAGGTCATCCTTGTTTCTGATTCTGGGTGCTCGTCAGTGATGTGGCTTAGCAATGTGACACGTTCGATGTCCAGTTATCATAAACATACTTTGTTTTGAAAGATATGAAGAATCCACTCTTAATAAACGTTTTTGCTTGAATAATGAATAGGTGATACTTGTTGTCAATGTTTTTATTTAATGAAGTAATTGTGGATTGTCAAAATAAAGTTTGAGCTTGGTTCAACGTTGAACTAAGCTTAAGTCGTAATTGTACAACCGGGCCATAGGGATGCAAATAAAATTTTACTCAGGCCCTGCCCGAAAAGATGTAAATTAAGGACATTTCATGGCCAGGGGATAATTAGGGTTTTATGGCAGTCAAAAGATCAATGGTTTAATGTAAACTGTACTATACCTGATGATGACATTTCCAGCGTGAAATAATTCTATTAAACTCATTATTCCGATTAAATGTAACTTAGGCGCATTATGTATTGGGCCCTTCAACTGCAAGGAAAGTTATAGTTGTAAACTGATTATTTAATTTTAAGGCTTTAAAGGTTTTTCTCCGTCTTTCAAACGTCATCGTTTTTTCATTGTTATTTTAATATAAATTTTCTTTTGTTATTATACATTTTTGTGCTTCAAAATGTATTTAATTTTAGAAACAGTTTTTTCATAGCTATTATTGTCATTGCCCTTTAGTGCTGCCTCCCTGTAAGTAGTTGTTGATAATTATTTATTAATTGTAAAAAACTCCTAACTTTAATAGTATGCTTTAAAAAAAATTATGGCTGTGGCTAAAATCCTCTAAATGGAAATGTGTTAAAAAAGTAATATTCGTTATTGATAAAAATATTTTGGAAGGTACTTCTGAACTATTGTGTATGGATGAAATATTGGTCTCGTAGTAGACTTAAATTTTTGACAACATTTTTTTAACTTTTTGGAATCTATACCTCGAGACACTAGGCATATCTATTAAAATGAATTTAAACTTCGTTTTAACCATATTTCTTCGATTTGATTCATATGACTGCAAGTGATAATATATTGATAAAAATCCACCGGGACTACTATTTTATTCATCCAAATAAACTGCTGGCCATTTTCTTTAAGTTAATATTTTCTGACTTTCTCCGGTTTTTAATGGTTTGTAGATTTATCCCTTAGGAAATATTTGCCAATTTGGATTTTCCTAAACTGTCGGAAAATTTTATATGCAGGGTGTTAAAGAAGACGATGATTTTTGCTCCAATTTCAATAGCAAGTAACTTTCACAATAATATTATAAATTTTATTACTGTACGTCAATTAAATCACAAATTCATAGCAAAGAAACCGATCTGTCAAATTTTTGATATCTGTTATATTTTAAGAGATACCGATTTTATTGAAAAACCTTGTTTTTTCAACATTTTAGCTATAAATCCCACTGTGAGTTGTATCGTGCAGACTTTGCAAGTGATTATTATACCTTATGAAAAGCTTCCCTTTCAATGTAAGTTCAATTTAAGGAATAGTGTTGTGTTAAAAAGTTAGAAATTAATAAAAACACTTTTTCAAAATTAATTAAAATAAATTAAAAAATTATCTTTTTTAAAATTTTGTAGACACACTGTATAATATACCTGTAGTGTAATATTAAAAACTAAAAAGTAAGGAAAAACTTGGGCGTGTACTTTTCAATACAAAACAATGGTGAAATATTTTGAAATAACATAGACATATAAGTGATTATAGGTACGCCACTGCACATCAGAACATTTAGGTACAATAATTGTTGTTACTGAACATAAACAAGCTTTTTATAAAGTATAATAATCACGATACAACTTATAGTGGCATATATAGCTACCAAAAAGTTGAAAAAAAGCAAGGTTATTAAAAAAATCGGCATCTCTTAAAATGTAGCAGATATCAAAAATTTGACATATCATGTTCTTTGCTATAAACCAGTGATTTAGTTGGTGTACAGTAACAAATTTTAAAAATAATATTGTGAAAGTTATATCCTATTGAAATTGGAGCAAAATTAATCGTCTTATTCAACACCCTGTACAGGGTGTCCCACCGGGAACTGAATCGATCTATATATAGAAAACTATACATAGAAAAATTTTGAAAATTTGACAGTATGCTAATCGTCGGCTTAGTAAGAAAACCGCGTAACTCCCATTTTTAAGCAAATTGATATTGTGGTGCCATCTTGCAAGAAATTATTTAACCTATCAATTCAGAAAACTTCACACGTGTGTAGATGCGTGTTCCCGCTCAAACGCTAATTATTGAAAACAACTTAACTCCAACCCTTTGTCTTTAAAATAGCAAAGCGCGTAACTCCTAGTTGGTATATACGTTTGAAGCGTGTGTGGCTCGCGTTGTGAGATTTTTACCGGTAAGTTTTTGAAAATATTATATTTAAAACAAATAGTTAGTTTAATAGAACGCAGACTTGTTTCTTAATATATTATTTAACTTTACATATAAAGAAAATAAAATCTAAAGGTAATTTACTTGACTTGAATTATAACGTGGACATACGCGGTTTTCAAAATTAGATTTATTTCCTTACCGATGGAGATACGTGGTCTTCCACGTTTTAATTTACTTTTATCTTTACAGTATGTTTTAAAATATTATAGAGATATCGGTACCTAGGAGTTTATTTTAAAATTTAGACTGCACAAGAAAATAAAACTAAAAATTACTTTCTTTTCAATTACAGAAATGGCCTCGCGTGCGGAAAAAATATTGTTATTAGCGATTCAAGCATCGAAGAGTGGTAGCTTTATTGTAAGTAAAGATACTGGAATACTAACACCTGCATTAATTGAATGTGATTTAGGAGATCCCCACAATTTAAACTCAAATAATTATGAAATATATCCGTCCGAACATGTTTTATTAGGATTAGATCTTAACAAAACCGAAGTACCTGTACAGTTAGACAATATTACTAAAAACCCTGATGAAGGAAATAGTTCTGGCAAAACGAATCTTCCCATTCCCGAAGACGAAATTTTCGAAGGATCTCGTTATTATGACGGTATTGTTGATATCATAGAAGCAGAAGAGGTACTGCCTGTTCCAGATCAAGCGGCGAACATTGATGAAGTAGTTACATCCGATAATCTTCTATTATTAGATGTTAATAATACCGAAGTGCCGGTAGAGTTAAACAATATTACAGGAATTTCTGATGAAGATGATTTTGATAAAACTTATGTTCCTGTTCCTGAAAACGAAAACTCTGATTATCCTGAAAGTGATGACGATTTTGAACCACATGAAGATGCTGTTGGAGTAGTTGGAGATCAAACCGCGAATATTGAAAGAACTGAAAATATTTTAAATATCAAAGTGAGAAATAAAAGAAAAATGCCTTCAGGATGGAAAAACAATGAAAACAAAGAAAAGCGTTTAAAAGGATTACCTTACATGGGCAAGAAAAAAAATGAAGAAGATTGGGATTATAATATTCAAAAACCGGGTAAATTTTTAGCGAATCCTTGTAACTGTACCCTTAGTAAGAAGAAATGTGTGATACTTTGTCAGAAAATGACAGCAGAAAACCGATTAAAAATTTTCCAACACTTTTGGAATGACTTAAATTGGGGCCAGAGACAGGTACAAGTGCAAACACTAGTAAAAAGTGAGAACGTTAAAAGAAGAAGAGGAGGTAAAAATAATATATCCAAAAGAAAGTACTTTTTAAAAGTTGGTTTAGAAACCACAAGGGTTTGTAAGCGCATGTTTCTTGGTACGCTGGGTTTAAAAGAGACTATGGTTCTAAATTATATTAAGAATGGTAAATTATTTCCTAGAGAAGAAAATCACATTGTTGCCGATGGTGCCACCATTAGCAGAAAAAGTGAGGTACGAAAAATAAATTTTCAAGGAAAAAATGGTGCCGTGTACAAGTTTTTACAATCGCTTCCTAAATTGGAAAGCCACTACTGCCGATCTTCAACAAAAAAAATGTATTTGGAGCCAATGTGGCATACTAAAGCCGAATTGTATAGGTTTTTTAAAAATAAATATTGTGTGGAAGAAAAACTGGAATGCTCGTCAATTTTTACTTTTTGTAAAATATTTGAAGAATTAAATATATCTTTGTACACCCCTAAAAAAGATCTCTGTGACGTATGTGAAGCTTATAAAACACAAAATTTGTCTGAAGAAAAATACCTTGAACATCAAACTTTAAAGCAAGAAGCACGGAAAGAAAAAGAAAAGGACAAATCTGCAACTGATTTAAAGGTAAACGTTTATGCAATGGATCTGCAATCTGTATTGTTGAGTCCTAAATCAAATGTATCAGCCATGTATTACAAAACTAAATTAATTGTGCACAACTTTACCTTGTACAATCTAAAAAGTCATGAAGGATTTTGCTTCTTATGGAATGAAAGCGAAGGTAGCATAACATCCAATGAATTCTCTAGTATATTATCCTACTTTGTGGAATCTCAAATAGCATCACAGAATGATTTGCAGGAACTAATATTTTATAGTGATGGCTGTACAGGTCAAAATCGTAACTCTACCTTATCTAACGCTTTTTTAAATTTATGCATAACTCACAATATAAAAATAACTCAAAAATATCTATGTAAGGGCCATACGCAAATGGAAGTAGACTCGATGCATTCGACCATTGAGCGCCAGATACGAGCTTGTAAAATTAATCTTCCTGCTGATTATGTCTATCATTGTATAAAAGCCAGACAAAATCCTGCGCCTTATGAAGTTAAATACTTAAATCATACCTTTTTTAAGAAATTTGATGGTCTAAAATTTTACAATTCAATTCGCCCAGGTCGAGCTGTAGGTGATCCTGTTGTTACCGACATAAAAGCACTTCAATATTTATCTAATGGTGAAATATTTTTTAAGTTAAAACATACTCATGGGTTTAGTAAGTTGGACAGCAGAGTAATTAAAAAAATTATTCCCTGCAAATTCAACGATTTGCCCCCTTTGTACGTCCAACGAAGAAAAATAAAAAAAGAGAAGTACAACCACCTTCAGATACTAAAAGCAGGGCTCTTAGAAGATTATCATAAATTTTATGATGAACTTCCATACGAGTAAAGTACCTAGATTCTAGATAATATATACCTTTAAGTTGTGTTCCTGAAAACTGAACGCTTTATAGTAGAAATATTATTATAACCTACCTAACTAGATATTATTTGTTTCTAAAGACTTTGAAGCTTAGTTTTTAGTTAAAGTTTTAAGCTATTTAATAAAATAAACATATTATTATACTGTTAACTACACTTAGGTTTATTTTTAGGATTATTTTTTAAGTTCAAGTCACTCGTTTAGTTTGCAAAGATTGATGTTAGTTTAAAATAGCTATTTGTTTTTAGTTTGAAATAAATTTTTTGATTCCTATAAACTTATTGGTTTTCTTAACGAAAATCGCGTAACTCCTAACGATTATTTGAAATTTTTTTGGAAAAATGCGTAAGTCCATTTAAATTGCCTGAATTTGCTCAAAATTATTTGTTTGAACAAATTTCGACGTATTTTGTCTTAAACTCGAAACCATAAAAGTTAGCCAGTTGAAACGCAAACACAACCTAAATAATATAGTTTTTATTGTTTCCTGTAAAATTTTCTGAAATGGAGTTACGCGGTTTTCTCACTAAGCCGACGTAATGCTGATGGGGGCGACCGGGCTAAAATATTTTCATATTGGTGGCACTTCCGGTTATACCGGAAGTAAGTGTCAACTTGCTTATTTTAAATGGGACACCCTATATATTATTACATTTTTGCATTCTACGCAAGATTCTAGGCAGATTTTGTATACCATGTCCTATACCTATGTCTAAACGTTTTTGACATATTTGAATTTTTATGTCAAAAATGACGTTTGCAAGCCTTAGAATAATTATCAATTTTTTCTATAAAGAAGCCTTATTTATTTAATTTAAGCAGGATTCCTTGTTATAAAGGACCTGCTTTAATAGATTTTTTATAATATTTTGATAACTATTAATACAGGGTGTTTAAAAAATAAGATTTAAAATGAAATTGAAAAAACTGCAAAAAGTTTTGTAAGGTTACAAATCCCAAAAATTTTTAGTTTTCGAAATATTGCCAATTAAGTATTTTTATAAGGCGATTTTGCTGCAGATTTTAAGTTCAGTTACTCTTAGTTCGCTATGACGGCGTTGAAAAACAATCAAATGCTAAGAAAATCTATGAAGCTGTCACTTACCATTTAATAGTATATTACGTAATAAGTGTTGTAAAAAGCAATTTACGCACAAATAGAAAAGTTACGCACGACGCCGCGTAGCGGCGAGTGCGTAATTCTATGAGTGCGTAATTGCATTACAACACGTATTACGTACCATACTTTACCTACGACCTACTTATTCACACAACATCATTTAGTTTTAGTTTTTCATCTTAACTGGTAACAATATTATTAATTTAAGAACGTGATAACATCAACGAGAAGGTATATATTGTAATAATTCTACAGTATGATTATTTAAATTTACAAATGTTATTTTTTATAATATTATTTATTCTCATTACAATAATTATTTATAGTTACAGAACAATTATTGAAGACAAAAGGTATATCGTTTCTTTTGCTTGTTGAAGCATAAGTAAGATTTACATTATTAGTTGCCTCAATGAAATTTTTATTAATACTATTAGTACTACTACTAGTACTTGCTATTGCAGATGATATTTTAGACGAATTGTTAGTTTGATTATTTAGGGAATTATCCACATACCCTTCAGCTACGGCTGAGGACTGCCATCCGCCGTGTCTTTTTAAATCTAATAAGTCACCACCCGCGTCAACAAGAATAGTCGTGGACGAGCGTCGAAAACAGTGTCCTGTATAATTCGCTGCTTCTGGTAGTCCCAGATATTTGGCTATTTCTTTTGGAACCTTTCCTAACTTGTTAATACCAACAGACTGTTTGGTACATTTTCCGTTTATATAGTTTAGAAAAAAAGGTAAATTTGGAGCTGTACTTACTGCAGAGCGAATGTTTATATATTTTTTAACCTTTGGGTAAAAATATTCTGACACCACAAAAGAACGTTGCCGTTTAGTTTTTGAATCGGGAATATTAATAATTAGATTCTTCCCTGTGTCTTGAATATCTGACGGTTTTATATTACGCAACTCTTGTTTCCTGCATGCACCGCTTATACCAATTATAAGAGCAACCTAAAAGACGATTTGAAATAAATTTACACATTTAACATTATATTGAGCTCAATATATTACCTTCATAAACAAATGTTTATCATCTGGTGCGTTTTCTAGAAAATCGTTTATATTCTTGCTTGTCAAAATCTTGGATTTTTTGGATTTAAAGCCGTCCGATTTTCTCTTCAGAAGAGCTTGTAATTTGGAGTAGTTTGCAATATCGACATTGTGATTTATATTAATTGTGGCCTTTAACATTGAGTAAAATGACCAAAGTGAGGAAGGCTTCATCGTTTTTGATAGTTCTTGGAAATATGCTATCATTACATTCTCGGAAAATGATTTAACGTCGTTTTTTAATCTCCATTCCATAAATCTTTGGTAAGTAAATTTGTATCGATATTCAGATTTCGCCGGTAACAAGTTGTTTTTAGCAGCTTCTGCAATTTCGCTAATATTGGGTGAAGTTAAATTTTCTATTTCACTGTCACTCGACATTTTTTATGTACCTAATCAAACTAATTTCACTTTATAATATTACTCACATACAAATTTGATCTACGATTATGTCAGTTTTTGAATAAGTTTGTTTGTATTGACCGTTGCTAAGCGGTTGCTAGGAAAACTGTGCGATTTTTTTACCAAGCTGTGCGATTTTTTTACCGTGCGTAATGGGAATCTTACATTGATCGGAAACGGTGTGTTTTTAAGTATTTACAGTAGTGGTCGTAGGTAAACATTATTAATACGCACATTGTGATGGCTTCTGTTTTTGCGGATATCGAATGGCAAATGTGACATGATATAACTTTATCACATTCTCCATAAATAATAAATAAGTTTAAATAATCTTCGTTTGTATAATTTAAATGTCCAGGCATGATTATTAAAAACTGCAAAAAGTTTTGTAAGGCTACAAATCCCAAAAATTTTTAGTTTTCGAAATATTGCCAATTTAGTATTTTTATAAGGCGATTTTGCTGCAGATTTTAAGTTCAGTTACTCTTAGTTGGTTATGACGGCGTTGAAAAACAATCAAATGCTAAGAAAATCTATGAAGCTGTCACTTACCATTTAAACATTATTAATAAGCACATTGTGATGGCTTCTGTTTTTGCGGATATCGAATGGCAAATGTGACATGATATAACTTTATCACATTTTCCATAAATAATAAATCAGTTTAAATAATCTTCGTTTGTATAATTTAAGCGCCCGGGAATGATTATTAATAATGTTAAGTGACAGCGTCATAGATTTTTTTAGCATTTGATTGTTTTTCAACACCGTCATAGCCAACTAAGAGTAACTGAACTTAAAATCTGCAGAAAAATCGCCTTATAAAAATACTAAATTGGCAATATTTCGAAAACTAAAAATTTTTGGGATTTGCAACCTTACAAAACGTTTGCAGTTTTTTCAATTCCATTTTTAATCTTATTTTTTAAACACCCTGTATCAAAATATTATAAAACATCTATTAAAGCAGGTTCTTTATAACAAGGAATCCCACTTAAATTAAATAAATAAGGCTTCTTTATAGAAAAATTTGATAATTATTCTAAGGCTTGCAAACGTCATTTTTAACATAAAAATTCAAATATGTCAAAAACGTTTAGACATAGGTATAGGACATGGTATACAAAATCTGCCTAGAATCTTGCGTAGAATGCAAAAATGTAATAATATATAGGGTGTCCCATTTAAAATAAGCAAGTTGACACTTACTTCCGGTATAATATTTTAGCCCGGTCGCCCCCATCAGCATCAGCATACTGTCAAATTTTCAAAATTTTCCTATGTATAGTTTTCTATATATAGATCGATTCGGTTCCCGGTGGGACACCCTGTATATAAAATTTTCAGACAGTTTAAGAAAATTTAACATTGGCAATTGTTTCCTAAGGGATAAATTTATCAACCATAAAAAAACCGGAGGTCGATATCATATCTGGTTCAGAAAATATTAACTTTTAAAGGCGAAATTTTTCTTGCTCGAAAGCAAATCGCCAGCAAGTTCGTTTAAAGACTGTTACTATATTTATCATTTTCTTGTTTGCAAGGTTTTTCGATAAAAATTTTGTTTTTTTATTTTTCTAATTACTTTAATTTGTTATAGGCCAACTAATCATGAACCGAGTGGAATTAGGCGACAACGGAATGTACAAGTGTATGGCAGAAAATCTCGCTGGTCGAGTGGAAACTACAGTGAACATTACCGTTTTAGTGAAACCGCAAATTTACCAACTACTCAATGAAACTGCGCCAACCGGTAACGAAACAAGACTAATATGCAAGGCTAAAGGCCGGCCCGCACCAAGAGTTACTTTCAGAAAATTGAGTGATATAGCACCTTACCGATCTGGGATACAAGACTATGATCCGAGGATAGTGTTGGAACAAGAATTCTTTGAAGATCAAGGTACGTAACGAAATATAAATTACATCTTTCACACGCTATAAAACAAGATCGAGTTGGAAAATGATACAGTTATTTTCGTACCTTGTGCATGCGTTTGGAACAATATTTTTCCTATGACTACCCATGAAAATGAGAAAAAAGGCACGGTTAAGAAAGTAGTGTATATCACACGCGTATTGAAATAGTTATTTTCCTAACAAGTGCGCAAAGTGATACTTTTCCGCACGCAAGTACAGTTGGACGAACGACGCGAAGCGGAGTTCGGATAAGTTCTTGCGTGCGGAAAAGCACTTTGCGCACTTGTTAGGAACAACATTTTTCCTACGAGCTTCATATCAGATAACAACAAAAATAAAAATATGATAATTTATTTAATAATTTTTAATTCGACTTTAAAGAAAGAACTATAATATACTTACAACTAAAAATTACATAACAAAAACAAATAATAGAAAATAAAAAAATTACATAACAATAAAAAAAATAATAGGAAACTAATTTTTTTCGTTTTAAGCTGAAATACAAATATCGGGAATTACGATTAAAAGATAAAAGAGAATACTCTTGCAACGGCTTCTCACATTGCCATAAAATAGTTTACAGCTACTAAAATAAATATAAATATTCCCTACCAAGGAGATTTTTGAATAGTTTTACTTTTCCGCACCCAGTGCGGATAAAAGTCTTATCCGCACTAGTGCGGAAAAGTGTAACTTTGCACACAAAAATGCGTGCGCAAAGTACTACTTTGCGCACGCTCGTAGGAAAAAAAAATTTCATGTATGTTGAAGTATATTTTTCAAGGCATACTATTTAATTTCTAAAACAAATTGTGCCGGTTTGACAGATTATTTATTAAAAAAACTTTCGGGATTCGTGAAGCGAATTGTGGTGCTGAGTGGGGTAAAACGCACGAAGGCATTACTAATTAAA